>JAJMCL010000007.1:0-434212 GCA_030572985.1 Zygotorulaspora danielsina
GAAAGCACCGTTTCCCGTCCGATCAACTGTAGTTAAGCTGGTAAGAGCCTGACCGAGTAGTGTAGTGGGTGACCATACGCGAAACTCAGGTGCTGCAATCTTTTTTTTTTTTCCCGCGCCCGAGGCGTTACCCGGCCGAGCAACACCGCAAGCACAACGCAGTCTCAATGCAAGTCTCAATGCAAGTCCCAGTCTCATCGCAGTTACCCTCTTCCAGTCTTAGCGCAAGCGCAAGTCCCTCTCATCGCAGTTACCCGCACTTACCATCCCCCCAAAGGCATCTGCCGCAACGCTGCATCGCTGCACCGCCGCGGCTCCTGTCTGTGTGTGTGTGTGTTGCGCAGAGCCCGCTCCCGCGGACCCGTCTCAACAAATCAGACAACAAAGGCTTAATCTCAGCAGATCGTAACAACAAGGCTACTCTACTGCTTACAATACCCCGTTGTACATTCAAGTCGTAGCTCTAGGATTAGTTTGATTTTGCAAAATATTTATTTTTACATGTGCCAATGAAGCGTTTATAAAAATTCTTAGAACTGAGATATAGGAGAAAGAGTCATAAAATCATGACATGAACGTACTACAAGCCTGACTGATAATGAAAGGATATCGGTCATTGGTGTTCAGCGATACGTCTCCATTCAGGTGACATGTCTTCAGTGGCTGTGCAAAGAGATATTTTCATTTGGCACATGCTCAGGAGATACTGTCGTTCCTAGTCTCACGTATGATGAAAAAGTTTTGCTCACGATATCGTTTACTGTTATGATTCGATGTAGTGCAAATTTTGGAATATATAAAGGAGACTTCGTATGTTGTTCCCGAGTTTATGTTTTGTCATAAAGAGGGAGAGGCAGTTCGTGAACGTTTATCAACTCACCAACTCGGCATATGAATTGTGTAATATAACCTAAATGCTTCAATGCTTTTATCAAATGATCTAACTATTAGAACCTTTCAATAAAAATATTTTGAATTAACTAATTCAATCGCCGTTTATTTTTAATTTCTTCTTCTTGTTTACATGTATGTTCTTCAGCCCAAGATTAAAAATTTAGACTATCAGCGACTGCAAGTGCTGCTTTACTGAAGATGCGATTATAATTTCTGTGGAGTTCGTGTTCTACTGTGAGGATCATTTTAATCCGAATCACACCCAATCCTGGATTAGTGATGTCAAAACCTTGAACTCGCAACATAACATTTCCATCCTGATGTTTACACCGTCGCAATTTTAGTTGCCTAAGTTCTGCATTTTTCAATGTACCCTTTCCTATCAGGTATTTATTTGTAAATATAGTTTTTTACTTCAGAGTTGATCGGAATTTCAGACAGAATATAAGCGGTTACCCGGTTGAGAGGCGTGTTGCTGGAGGAGTTCTCTGTCGAGAGCAAGTCCCTCAGATCTGACTAATAAAAGCTGAAAGAACGAGGATAAGGCTTTGGGACGTAGCTAATAATTTAGGTGTATATAAAGCACTTGCGAGTGTACACAGCGCACTCACGGTTCAATACTAACTTTAAAGGTAAGAGATACACCTAGAGAGCTCTAAATAAAGCACAGGGTAAGCGTATACTGGACGAAATTAAGGTTTCAGTGCTTAACTCGGTCAACATTTGAAAGTAAAGTCAGGGCATGCTAACTAAAGAAAATCAATCCACAAATATTAAGGAACAAGAGAAGCAGCTTTACAAAAATGGAATTTATTATCGCGAGTTTATTACCGGGAAATCTCCTGAAATAATTGTTCGCAACTTGGATCTTTCTTTTGATAGGAAAACCTTATTTACGGACCTTGACTTCGCGGTCTCATATGGAGATAAGGTGACCATAGTTGGAGAGAACGGGAGCGGGAAGACTACATTTCTTAAGCTCCTCTCTTCTGCAGAGGATTATCCATATTCCGGGTCGATTGAAATCGAGGGTAGAATCGGATTTCTGCCTCAACACTTCGAGGAAGTTGATGGCGACGAACTGGCAATTAGAGTATTGCTCAGATCATTGTATGATGACGAGATTGACCAGTTCCTGGAACTGCCTGTGGAGCCCTTCTCAGATGAGTGGCTTCAAGAGCTCAACTCTCTGGGGGGGCACGAGATATTCAAACAATCCTCTTTGATTGGACTGGGAGATGGAATACTGAAACGTCCTTTCAAGTCCCTTAGTGGTGGTGAGAAGACAAAAACTCTTCTCTGTGCATTGAGCATCTTGGAGCCTGATTTCATTTTGCTGGACGAACCAACAAACCACTTGGACAGTAAAGGGATAGAATGGTTAGAGTCCTTTTTGAAAAGGTACACGGGCGGCGTTGTAATTGTTACACACGATAGGAGTTTAATCAATGCCGTTTCAAATTTTATTTCCGAATTGTCACCTCATATGAAAAAGTTTGCACACTTTAGAGGTGGCTACAAGCACTACTTAGAAGAAGAAAATAAGAGACGGCAAAGATTGATTGAAGAAAGACGTTTTCAGGACAAGGAGCTCAAAAAACTGAAGTCTAAGGCTCTTCAGGCACAATCCAAAGTTAAGGCCCGTATCATTAGGTCAGGGTCAGATAGAGATAAATTAAGTTACAATAATAAGGAACAAAGAGCTCAGAAGGGGACTAATGGTCTTGTAAACCAGCTTTCTGATAAAGTTGAGCATCTTAATGATAGTTTGGTGGAGGTTATCCCGGAAAGGTCGCAGATATCCTTCGATTTTGATGATCTTCCTGCGTTTAGCTCTCTTTTGGGAATAAGTGTAACTGACTTATCAAAATCATATCAAAAGCACATATTTAGCCATGTATCTTTTACTTTGACGAAAGGTGAAAGACTAATTATCCAGGGACCTAATGGTTCTGGTAAAACAACTCTAAATCGAATCCTTATGGGTCTCAGTGAACCAGACCATGGAACAGTTTTTATCAGCGGTAATGCAGTTGTTGGGTACTTGGATCAGGAGCAAGAGAACCTTCAAATGGATAAATCTCCAGTGGAGTTGCTAGAAGAAGATACCAAAATTAATGCATCAAAGCAGACAGCAATTCGTAACTTACGTGATTTCGGGATTTATAACTGGCATGACATTAAGAGTCCTCTAAAAACGTTGAGTGTCGGATGCCGTCGTAAAGCACAGCTTTGTCAAATTATTATGAGGAAATGCTCTATACTTATCTTAGATGAGCCTACCAACCACATTGATTTCCCTAGTTTAGAGTTCATTGAGGATGCTTTATTGAAGTTCCCCGGTATTATCATAGCTACCACACATGATAGATACTTTACGGAAAAGGTGGCCACGAGAGTTATAGACTTTTCAAACTATAGTTCAGAATAATAAGGTGGACGATGCTTTTACCAGTTTTCTTCGAGCCATCGCTACATAAACCAAGTGAGAAACTATGCTTTATTCTACGGTTATCAAAAGGAATGAAACCTGTACTATAGATTCTATGAGCTTGAATATGTCGTAGTGATTGTCCTGATTATAATTGTCTCGCAGTTAATATCATTCGGCCACCTTCCACATTGATCGGTAATTCTTTGGGTCTCTAACACATGTAGCTTACCTGGTTATCCAGCACTTCATTCGGAAGCTCCATCTTGTAGGTGTTGTCATTGATATTCCAAGTAGACAGTTCCAACAAAACTTTAAATTTTATTTTCCAGAATTCTGTATCTGTCCTATAGAATAAGGAGAGGACTGGAAATTGTATTCAAGGTGTGATGGTGCTAAGTATTTTTAGTGAAATATACATGAATTATATAATCAATTGAGATAGTACGTTAAATGTTAGGCCAACATGCAATTGTTTACATCTTCCTTATTTTTTCTTCATCTTACGGTATTTTTCGCTCTTCAGCTTCTTCCACTTTAAATATTATATGTCTGTATTTCGCTATTTTATCATTTATTGTCGTTGTTTCTGCTGGGAATCTTTTTAATAAACTCAAGGAAAGAGTGCCTGGTATTGGCCTATTAATCATTGAGTACAATTCTTTTCGTGAACTCCCTTAACCGCCAGGGCAAAAACAAATCAAGTTTTACTCAATACCAATATCACCTGTCATGGAAGAAAATGCAACATGAGCAACGCACCCAAGCATGGACTATCAGCCAATACCCCAAGATACACATGCCCGATTATATTTTCTTCGTCTCAACTACAGTAAGCGGGACGTCTTAATATCACCCAGTTGCTAGTGCCAGCTATCCCATCGGATAATACCGTCAATACTGTCGGCGAGGCCACATTTGAGTACCTAAGTTTTCAAGCTATATACCTGAAGCACCTCTAGCCTTTTTATTAAACTCGGCGAGTTCCAGTTTCATTAATTAGTTGACTGCCATGCTCAAAGAAGTGTAGCATATCATCTTTTAGAACATCAATGTCCCCTTTAGTTTATAGGTGACTAGCATATAATATTCAATGTCCTCCTCAAGCACACTGAGGCTTTGCCGATCCCGCTAATCACAAAAATCAATTAGAGAGATCCAGACCTTTGAGAAGGGTAGTTGCCGACAGGCCGTTATATTATTTGAGATTATCATAGCAGTTTATATTGTTACCATGATTTTTCAGCCGTAGCTACGATGTCGTGTGTCTTTCAGCGGTGTTCCTTCAGCGATTAGTCCACATCCTGCCCCTGAATAAAGTGTGCTACATCCTGCAGCGTATATTATTTAAACAGAAAAACTTGAAAAGGTGACAGGAGCCATCAAATATGATATCGATGGGTAGACAGAAATCGAAAAAGGAACTGCCTAAAGCTCCCTACTTTTTTTGGCAAAGAGAACACCTCTGGCAGGTTCTGCGAAAAGAACATTTTCAAACTCAGTTAAAAAAATAACTGGCATCCGCCGAACGTACACCTTAACAAAAATGTACTCACTAGGTAGCCATGCAGCTTCGAGTTTACACACAATACTCCCGCATGCTTCCGCCATATCAGTTTTTGACCATAGAGGATTTTTTGCTGATCGAGTTTCCAATATGTAGACACATGGAGATGGCTACACACTTGAAGGCAATCAAACTCGGATCATTCGTATCAGAAATAACAACTTCAGATAGACACTTAGCTGAACTTTTCAGTGTAAAATAATTCTCTCTGTGTATTCACCAGAAGCATTAAAAATGGCAGTGCAATAAGGTCTAGAGCCGAAATGTATGGTTCTTCGAACTTCAATTATGTTTTTTTTCAAAAAACTGATCATTCTAGTTGAGGCTAAAGAGACGACGTATATATTGAGTTACCTTGGTCTTGGTATCACATTAACAGTGATTCCCGTAACTCAACCGGCGATCTACATCGGTACAAAAAAACTGTCATGATCAAACGTAAAACTAAATTAGGCCATCTCTTTCATGCCACACTAAAGTGAAAACTTAGAATATGCTCACTTGTTAGTTCTCTCAAACACCGCAATAAGGGTATCTTTGAAGATGCACGCTCGGATGACAAAACCTTCAAAGTCGCTGGAAATTTAGATACTCAATCTCACCCATAACTTTATAGTGTGGTAAATATATGCTGTATATGGCTTCCTTCCTATTGTAAAATGTGCACATATTGCTCTCGTGTTCTTGAAGCTGTGGAAATCATTCATCATCGTTTCTTCCACATTTTTGTATTTGTCGCCAACCGGTAAACTGATATTAAAAAGTCCAGGTAATACAAGCGGCTTTTTTTCCTTCTGCAATTGGGTAGATCTTGGTCTGAACATTTCGATAAAGGTGCTGATCACCTCTTTCTGTAGTTTGTCTTGGTACATAAGGATGCAGTCTTCACCCCGCAAACTTCTTTACCGAATTTGGCGGCTTCACTGATGAAGAGAAGTTGAGAATAACTGTAGGTACCAATAGCCAGAATTTATTGTGCAGTAATACGTCATTCTGATTATGATCTTCCTCGGTTTTAGGTATTTAGCAACTTGAGGACTTAGCTACAGCTCAGGATTATATTATATCTTGAAGTAGGTTGTTTAGCGCTTGAGTTGGACTCTAAATTATTATCCGTAGGCTATGCTAGAGCATTTGGCGAACACTGATATATGTTTTTGTGCTGAAAAGCCCCACTTAAAATCAAGGCTTTCATACAAGCTTGACACTGGGATGTTCACGATGAAAGTTTATGGCATATGAAGTTTTAGTCCTAAATTTTTAAGCATCATAACCAATCAAACAGGTTTTTTTGTATTTTTAGGACGTCATTTTCGGTAAGTGTTTTCGATTCTCTTGACTTCGGTTTTTAATTGCAATCCGGGCCTTGTGTTATTTATCTTTAGCCGAAAGCTAACACTTTTCAGCTAAACCTGAATTACTGCAACAAAATGAAAATATTCAGTTTTTGATAAACAAAGAACACAACTTTTTCCTGGACCGCGATGCAAAAAGTCTTCGCCATTCGTTTTACAGAATGATGTTAACAATACCAGCCTCAACGATATCTTAAACTTCATTAAAGATGAAAATTTATCAAAATAACCCATATTGTTGATCGAATTTCTCCCTTCGATTAAAAGATCGGGCACTGCTAGATAACATTGGTATTTTCAATTGAATTATCTGCCGCCTAAGGAGGATATTTCTGGAAATCAGATTTAACCTGTAAAAGTATTCAAGCGACAAATCATTTGACTACTAGTGGATATCTTAGCAACCATCAGAGCTACATGACTTGTATGAGTTCTTCTTTCTCTCGACACCTCAAAGAATGAAAAAAAAAGTATAATAAGTACACGATAAGTAAAACCCAATAGTGGAATATGCACTTCTTAGGAAAAGCTTTTATGTTGCTGAAACTGGAGGAAAGGAATATGAACATATGTGATAGTTATGCAAGCTATGCGCAGAAAGATATTATTGCTCCGTAACGCCAGCGATATAAAGTTAAGATAATTGATAGATCGAGAAACTTATCAGATATATAAGTAATTTACTGGAATACTTATTGGACCTCATGGATGATATCTATAAAGAGCTGTTTTGATCCTCTTAACGTGATTATTTGTCATGTAGGCAGCAAACATTGCTTTCTATTCCGCTTACAACAATTTTTCCATCAATTTTACTCTAGAATTTCTTTATAAGATAAATATATCCCCAGAAATTCATTGAATGAAATATGGAAGCAATGATTGAGTTGAATTTAAAAAGGACTTGTGATAGTATTCGATGGGAATCAATTGATGATAGAATACTCAAGCACGCAGTATTATGGCGCCAATTGCTTAACGTGTATTCAAAGGTTTCAACGAGGAAACTCTTGGATAGAACATATATTTGAGAAAATGTTCGTGACAGAATTACCTCTCTTTCTTGGGGAGATATTTTATTTCAAATATAATCTACTAGATATCATTAATTATCCGCAAAATGTCGAGGAAAGGAATGCCCTCACCAAAATTTATAGGGAAAATATAGGTGCTAATAGATATGTGTAACTACAAATTAAGAAATAAACTTGAAGAATATAAGTGATATTTCATTGCATTCTTCATGTCTGTACCCACAGTCATGTGTAAACACTAATGGCAAATACCACTCTTGAAAGGCCCATTGATGGGTATAGCATGAATTTTTAAGCGTTTAGACGAGCATTTCGAAGCATAAAAAGAGCCGTGTCAGTAACATAATGCATCGAATATTGAATAGGAATAATAGCTGAAAGAGGATCCTCGTGACTAAATACCCAGCTTATGGGCTGCCAATACACTTTAGTAACATAAGGGGTAAGTTTTTTCCCTCTTTGATCTAATCAGTGGAAAAGAGTTATGTAGTTGACATTGTTGGCTTTTTAGACCGAGATCATACATTATCGATTCATTGTGATGCTTACCACAGGAAAGTGTGGTGCTTCAATAATTATCCGTTAAGAGAAACAATAAATAATTAGCCATAAAAGTTACTTTCACGTATTTATAAAGATTACACGCAGTTGCTTCTCATGAACTTCAAAAATGAGAAATCTGATTATAGGCAGCGAGTTCCTTTACCGTTGCCAATTTGCTTCCAGAAAAAAAAGTTTTGACATTTTTTTATGGGAGATGCGATGAGCTGAAAATGAATTATGATCAAGAAGTAAAGTGAACGATAAAATAAGGTGGAAATCCAGGCAAGAAAAATGGTCTCCGATGATAGCGATTATGCAGACTTCGTTTCAGATGGCGAAGAAGTGTCGAATCCACTCTTGATTACTTCCCAGAAATCAGGCAGAATTTTGAATCATCGTTTACTTGATAATGGTGAAGAGAAAGAGCTGCACCTCGCTATTGATGAGGCAGACAACGAAGAGGCAGACAAAGAAGATGAGAATGGTGGTTCAACTGTAGCAGTTGAAGGCTTTGGGTCAAGAGATTTGGATGATATAAACAATAAGGCTGTAAGAAAGACGCCTCTAAAGAACAAGAAGACAATAAATGCGACAAAGAAACTAAAACACAAGACTGGTGTTGTATATTTCTCGACCATTCCACCATATATGAAACCAGCTAAGATGAGGCAGATATTGTCAAAGTTTGGCGATGTTGATCGTCTGTTTCTGAAAAGAGAAGATGAGCAAAAACGCAAGCAAAGAACCAGAGGTGGTGGAAATAAGAAAGCAATGTACGAAGAGGGGTGGGCTGAATTCATAAGGAAAAGAGATGCCAAGATATGTGCGGAGACTTTAAACGGAAATATCATCGGCGGTAAGAAAGGTTCGTTTTATCATGATGATATCCTAAATGTCAAATACTTACCAGGGTTCAAATGGACAGATTTAACGGAACAGATAGCAAGAGAAAATGATATTAGACAATCGAAGCTGGAAAAAGAAATATCTTTAGCAAACAAGCTGAATGCTGAGTATGCAAAAAATGTCGAAATGAGTAAAACGATAACTAATATGAAAAAGACCAAAAAAAGGTCTAACGAAGACGCTAACGGGATACATAGGAGTTTTAAACAACATAAAGTTTCTACGACAAGGGCTGATGCCCCACAGGACATAAAAGACAACAGCTCCTCAAACGAACTTACCTCAGTATTAAATAATCTGTTATAGGTATTCAACGATTTAAGATTTATCACAAAATACGTAACTTTGTTTTTTTACTTTGAAAATTTTTTTGGTATCTTCTGCTCATCGCATCTCATCTTAGATTTATAAAACTTTTAGACTCTCGTGAACAGCATTTCCGTCGATCAGACACTCTTCTCATAAAGACTTCTGCAGTAATTTGAACCGTTTGCGGAGACTTGAGAAAAATTCATATATAGTTGATCAAGATGGGTACAGCTAAGAAGGAGAAACAGAGAAGAATTCGTCAGAATGATACCAAAGATGGCAACCTGCGTGTCAAAGGTGAAAATTTCTACAGAGACTCAAAGAGAGTTCAATTTCTAAACATGTACAAAGGTGGTAAGTCTGTACGTAATAGAGATGGTGACATTTTGAGAGCTGCTCCATTACAAGATGCTACAGTCCCGACGGCACGAGTTCAACCCGACCGTCGTTGGTTTGGTAATACCAGAGTCATATCTCAGGATGCTTTACAGCACTTTAGAAATGCACTTGGTGATACTGAGAAGAATTCTTATCAGGTGTTACTAAGAAGGAATAAACTTCCAATGTCTTTACTAGATGAAAAGGACACAGACGAATCCCCAAAGGCCAGGATCTTGGAGACTGAAAGTTTTGAACATACTTTCGGTCCAAAAACACAGAGAAAAAAGCCAAGAATCGCAGCTACTAATTTGGAAGAATTAGTAGGCCTAACAAATGACGATAACAAAAAATTTGAGGAAAAGCAGGAATTAAATGCTACTTTGGGGTTAATGGGCACGCAACTAGATGAAGAAAATGGGTGGACACAACTTGCAAAGGAGGCAATTTTCAATAAAGGTCAATCTAAACGTATTTGGAATGAACTTTACAAAGTTATTGACTCTTCTGATGTTGTAATACATGTTCTTGACGCAAGAGATCCAATGGGGACACGTTGTAAATCTGTGGAGGAATATATGAGGAAGGAAACACCGCATAAGCACTTAATGTATGTCTTGAATAAGTGTGATTTAGTTCCAACGTGGGTAGCAGTATGTTATATTTTTTTGTTTGATTAACGATTTTATTCCAGCAAGGGCAGAAGAGAAAGAAGTTTGAAGAGAAATGGATGGAGATTATAAATATATACCAAAACTTTTTGTCAGGGCGCTTTCGCTTTTCTGTACGTTAAGAAAACATCTCACGAAAGTGCCTGTTACTGTTTTGGAAGATTGATATTACTCGCCTTTGT
Source organism: Zygotorulaspora danielsina (assembly GCA_030572985.1). NCBI lineage: Eukaryota > Fungi > Ascomycota > Saccharomycetes > Saccharomycetales > Saccharomycetaceae > Zygotorulaspora > Zygotorulaspora danielsina. The sequence continues at coordinate 10,271 of JAJMCL010000007.1, forward strand.
CCATATTTTTCGTTTTGAAAGAGCCGGACAATCGAAGGGTAACTTCTGTTTTAGAGGTATGCCTTCAATAATGAGTATTGAGGATTTTCAAGAGTTGAGCTATGTCATTTTTGTTAGTAAGTTTTGAATTTACTTTCAAGAGATCCACGCATTTTGCTCGTAGTAAAAAGCCTCACATCCATTCCATAATAAGATTTGATTTTTTTTCCTGTAGCTTCTCAATCTAAACTGTTCTTGTGGAGATAACACAAGCTTCAATTAACAGCATTACTAACAACCAAAACTTTTCAAATAGGCAGCATGGGTGAAACACTTGTCAAAGGAACGTCCAACGTTAGCTTTTCATGCATCGATAACGAATTCTTTCGGTAAAGGATCTTTGATACAACTGTTGCGTCAATTTTCTCAGTTACACACTGAAAGAAAACAAATATCTGTTGGCTTTATAGGTTATCCGAACACTGGTAAGTCCTCTATTATAAACACTTTGAGAAAAAAGAAGGTTTGCCAGGTGGCGCCAATTCCTGGCGAAACCAAGGTTTGGCAATATATCACGCTGATGAAGAGAATCTTCTTAATTGATTGCCCTGGTATTGTGCCTCCTTCCACGAAGGACTCCGAAGAAGACATTCTTTTTAGAGGTGTAGTGAGAGTTGAGCATGTTTCAAACCCAGAGCAATATATACCCGGTGTTCTAAGAAGATGCCAAGCAAAACATCTAGAAAGAACTTACGAAATATCTGGCTGGGAAGATTCAACGGATTTTCTTCACATGCTTGCCAGAAAGCAAGGTAGATTGCTTAAAGGAGGCGAGCCAGATGAGAGCGGTGTTGCCAAGCAAATCTTGAATGATTTTAATAGAGGTAAAATACCATGGTTTGTACCTCCACCCGAGAAAGATGAAAAAAAAAATGAAAACTCTGCGGGCGAAACAACCGAGATGGAAGTCTCTACGTAGTTATCACTAAATCATAACATGATACATGTTTTTGAAAGGTCAAAATCGCTTCTAGCATTGATCACTGAATGTGTTGCCAAACTATCCTCTGGACCTATGAAAAGTTTCTGCTGTTATGCAAAAGGGTGAAATGCTTCACATGCGCTTCAAAGGCCTCTGAAGAAGATACAGTGGAACTTCCACTGTAAACAGCGTCTGCTGTAAGATAGAGAGCCTTTCCGAGGATCCATATCAGCACTTCTATATATTTTACGAGATACTTAATATTCCATAAAATCTCTGGATGCTTCTCATCTTTAACGGTATATTTGTGATAAAATCTGAAAAGAGATGAATAGATGACAACCATAATCAGATAACTGCCAGGAAGAAAGTGTGAAGCACTACCAAAGATATCTTTTATAGGCCGGCTTTTATTGCAGTTTCTGATATCAAGATGCAGTCCATGAATATGCAAAGTCATATGTTCCCTATAGGTGATCAATTTTTCACTCATCATCCACAAAATGAACAACAAGCCGCAATGGGTATGAATGGGCCGCAGGTATTCTCTCCACATTTGAATCAGGCTCGCTTAATTTCCCAACAACCAGGAGTAGTCCAGCCAGCGCAAGGTATGAGTAATCCTCATGATCTACAAAATACGTACATGCTTAAACAAAAGATGGATTCGCAGCTTTTGCAACAGCAAACTTCATTTCAGCAGCAGCATCAGCCACAACAACAAAATATGAATGTTAGCGGGCTGGTAGGAGTCTCAGCATCAGCACCAACAAATAGGCCACCCGGACTGAATGTTCTACGCCAAGGAGCACCGGGGATGAACCGCCTAGCTAATAATCAATTGCCTAAACATAACGTAACGAATGCTGGTGGACCTCCGCCACTACTTCTACCACCTCCAAATCAGCTTTTCATTCGTGAAGTATGGAAGAATAATCTATACTCCGAGTTTGCCTCGATAAGGAAGTTGGCAATGGAGTATAACCACATCTCGATTAGCACAGAATTCGTCGGTACCATTGCGAGGCCAATTGGGTCATTTAGGTCCAAGACGGACTACCATTATCAGACGATGCGGTCAAATGTTGATTTTTTAAATCCAATACAAATTGGTATTTCTATAAGTGACCCCAACGGGAATAAGCCAGAAAATGGCCCTTCCTCTTGGCAGTTTAATTTCCACTTTGATCAGAATCACGAGATGATGTCCTCCGAATCGTTCGAATTGTTACAAAAATCTGGAATAAATTTTGACATTCATCAAACCAATGGTATCAGCATCTTTGAATTCTCGCAACTAATGATGGATTCTGGTTTACTAATGGATACTAATATAACCTGGATAACTTATCATGCGGCATACGATTTTGGATTTCTGGTGAATATCTTAACAAATAATTGTATGCCAAATAATAGAGAAGATTTTGAATGGTGGGTTCATAAGTTTATTCCAACCTTTTATGATCTGAATTTGATTTGCAAGGTGATTCAAGATTTCAAACAGCAGCAACAGCAACAACAACAACAGCAGCAGCAACAGCAACAACAACAGCCCAAGCAGCAACAATTCACATTAGCATCTCTAGCAGAAGAATTGGGTATATCGAGATTTCCACTTTTTACTACAACAGGCGGTCAAAGTCTGCTCACGTCATTAGGGTTTTTCCAACTCAGCAAACTCTCCATGAATAAACTGCCCAACGGAACAACTTTTGAAAGTTACAGGAATCTGATTTACGGTATTAATGGGGAGTAGACATTGTGAGCACTGATTTTATACATAGAAACAATGACTCATTTTGTAATCATTTCTGTAATATATATCATCTTCATTTAATTCACGTGATAAGAATAACCACTTTCCATTCAGGAAAATTTTTCGGCACTGCGTTTTTTCATTTTGAAGGGCGAAATGACAGTTGATGAAAAAAGAGCAGGAAAGTGGTGTTTAAAGTTGATCACAATTAAATGATTCTACGTATATAAGCAGCAAACAAATTTGAAGCTACTCTTAATAGAGGCTCAAATATACTGTACACATAGTTTAGCAGTGCGGTTAAAATTGTGGTTGTTTACCACTCTCATTCCTTTTGCGCCCTATATTCCTATTCATTTGATATTTTTAATTTTCAGATTTTGTTGTACAAATAGTATTGTACTTGGTATTGTTGCATCTACAGCTATAGATTTTTATTTCCACCTCGCTTTGTTTCTTCCATCCATTTCAAATCATCATTTACCGCAAAACACCCTTGAATCATCAGGACATGAGCGGTTCATCGGTACAAAATATCGTATTTGCATTTTTGCAAACTTACTATCAGAGAATGAGCAAAGATCCATCCAAAGTATCCTCCCTATATTCACTAACCGCAGAGTTGACGCACATTAATTACCAAGTTGAATTTGATGTCAATGCAGAGACTTTACCAACGATTAAGTTGATTGGGAAGGAAAACATAAGTAAATTTTTCACAAGAAATAACAAAAAGGTTAGTGATCTGAAAGTTCTGGTTGAGTCTTGTGACTTTCAGACGGCTGGGACCTCTCATTCAAGTATCGTAATTTTAACAACAGGTGAAATGTTCTGGACAGGTACTCCAACTTACAGGTTCGTTCAAACAATTATCTTGACTCCAAATCCATCCACTAAAGACTCTTTTGATGTTACCAATGATCTCATCCGGTTTCTTCCCGATAATCTCTCACCTTACGTTTTTGAAACAAAAGACTTTTCAGGCAACAACAATTTGAAGTCAAGTGAAAAAAATTCCCATTCAGAAACACTGGAAAAACGCGACCCAAAGGAAATGGAGATCAGTGACCAGAATGGATCCTCTGGGGAGCCAAAAGATGTTGAAGAGAAAAGGCCCATTCAGAGAAATAGTTCAGAGTGTGAGAAAATGGAGACAAATATCAACGAAGATATCAAGAATATTACAATAGGGGAAACAGAAGACAAGAAGAAATACGAAATGCCTGCAGAGGCCCCAGTGAAAGTTAAATCTGACACAAAATTAGACGTACAAAAAGAAGAGCAAATTACAAAGGGCGAAAATGATAAAGTCAGTAATGAAATGAAGACAAACGCTTCAGAGGTTCGCCAAACAAATGAAGAAACTCCTACCGCATCTGCAGCACCTGTAAGGATGAGTTGGGCTTCGAAGCTTGCAGCAAACGCCGAAATATCAAAGTCTACAGCTCAAGGGCCACCTACGGTTGAGACTGTTAAAACAGAGTCCCAGAGTCTTGGAAATAGAAAGGCAAATGAAATAAAAGCCGAAGATTTACCGAACCGGAAGGATAGCCCCAACATTAGAACGATAAAAAAAAAGGCCCCACAATTTAGCACCATCAATCGGGATGGATTCTATCCAATTTACATTAAACGAACAACTGGCTTAACAGAGGATAAATTGAAAAGCGTATTGGAATCAGAGTTTGGTACGGTTATGAAAATGACGGTATCAGACAGTTTTGCCGTCGTAGACTTTGAGACACAGAAAAGTCAAACGGAAGCTTTAGAGAGAAAACAGCTGACAATTGGTGACAACGAAATTTGTTTCAATAGAAAGACCGTAAAGAAACCCACATCACCTCCGATTGGACCTAGCACATCTCTACGATCACACAAGAAACACATCAATAATAATAACACCAGTAATAACAATAATAATGGTAATGGCAAGAGAAAAGATTAGAATACCATACAGATTTCATTTCACTATTCTTCTCCTCAAGCAAAATCTGCAATAATGCTGTTCACTTAAATAAGATCTTTTATGTTGCATTCCTAGAGCATATAGAACTTGACAAAACCTGCATACATAACGTTCCCTATGTACACATTTATAGATTCTGTTTCATCAACCTTCGAGATGTATCCTCATTTTACAAAATATTGAGTATTCCCGAAGCGCCATCGGGCGCGAGTTGCTAATTAACGAGATTCGTTGCAGGGTAGCAGCAGGGCCATTGAAAGAAAATATGAAGCAGTTCTTTAATGGATCAGAAAAAGCTGTAGCCTTTGGCATATCGAATTTATTGGTGTATTCATTGATCATTCTAAAAGTCTTTCCTCGGTGAAAAATGCTAGTGCCACCGGCAAATTTCGGGATCGCTGAAGAGGGAATATACCGCTGTTCAAAACTTGAGACTTTGAATCTGTCCTTCATTGAAACCTTAAATCTAAAGACAGTTTTATTTATTGGGGGACAGGAGCCTTCCAAGTTTTTCAAGGAGTTTTTCAACTCCACCTCCATAGAATGGTGTTTGATAAGAATAACAGATTTCTCGTCTGCCGGTCAACCTGTAGACAGTAAAGCGAAAAATAGCTCTGCTAACGAGGCATATAATACTGACGAAGCAGTTAATCATGATCGTATCGAAAAGCTGGACTCATCAAGAGATCCTAGAAAGTTGCGTGAAAATGAGAGCTATCATCTGACGGATGGCGATGAGCTAATGCTAATTAAAAGTAATTGCTTGAGAAAAACCTTTCATCTGCTCTTAAACACTGAAAAATACAACATCCTTTTAGTTGATAGAACCTCGATTATAATTGGGGTCTTAAGAAAGATACAAAAATGGAATATCTCATCCATCATAAATGAATATAGACTATTTTCAGGTAAGAATAGAAGCTATTTCGCTGAGACATTCTTAGAAATTCTAGAAGTAATAGTAGAACAGGAGAGAGATGATAACTTGGCCATAATAGATGGTATGGATAGAATGAGCATTGATATAAGCCCGACCCCTTCTCTATTGAATATTGATATGAACAGAAAGCTTTCAAATGCAGTGATTGTTACGGAAGAGGATTTAGCCCGGTCACCAGAAGTGCCTTCCAGGATTCTCAGAATTCTTGAAGAAGCGGAAGCCCATAAAAACAGGGATATGCCCCAGGACATGTCTGAAATTCCAAAGTCTTCGTCGACCCTTGGGATATTTGGCAACAGATATCGACTGGCATTTAACAATCAAGAAGGCGGCGATTACAAATACTACAAAAGTGAATTCGCAGCTGACTTAAGTGATGCTGTGAAACTAAAAATCCCTTGCGAATCCCTGCTACCAAATTGGTTAAAATTTCAGAGAGATCTTTGGGAACAAGAAAATGTCCCAGAAGAACACAACTATTACAAAGAGCACATCTTCGTATGATACAAAGAATATGTCGCACGGCTTCAAAATGGAAAAGCAGTAGAAATGTATCAACGGTGGACGGTAGCTTCCCACTCTGCGCTACGTATATAAAGTATACATAGCAACGTGCAATAACGATTTATGGGCCTTCGTTTACCACGAATATCTATAGGATGGCATAGACATGGAGATAATAACCCATTAACTTAACTATTTTCCACATCGGAAGTAGAGATTGCCAGAAACATGAGAAATTTTTCATTTTTCACTTTTTGTTCCAATAGAAAAATTTGAAAAATTTGAATAAATAGTTAGGGTTTAAAATGAATGCGTGATCAGCAGATAATGTTGTTTGGCCTAGCCTTCGCTCGAAGTCACTCAAATACTGACACTACTGGCAATGGTAACATGATCAGTAGTATCAAGCTTTAGCTCTTATCTCCTTTTCTCCAGGGGGGAAACATGTCCAGCTGTACTTATTTGCATTCGAAAGAGCAGTGCAATTCACTGCGAGTACCGATAACGACTTGATTCGCCAGGCCTTTTGAGAGGTAATATGATTCCGATTAGTGTTGTTCTTTTTGATAGATTCAACTTCCCGATGGAATTTCAGAAGTTACGTCTCTGTTGCTTAGCCGTAACAAAAAATTTCCGGTGGAATTTCAACAAAGTTCATTACGAACAATTACATAGGTATATAAAAGGTTGCCACCGGGAGAAATTTATTCCTATGCACTTGATCTTGCACTCTCAGAATAAAGGATAGTCACTTAATCGGGGAAATGGTAAAGAGAGTTTTGTTGTTAGGATCAGGGTTCGTTGCCCAGCCAGTTGTCGATAGCTTATCGGAAACGGAAGGTATCGAAGTTACTGTCGCCTGTAGAACCTTGCAAAATGCTGAAGCATTAGCTAAGGCATCAGGCTCAAAGGCTATTTCATTGGATGTGACCGATGATGCACAAATTGATGCTGCCTTGACTGAGCATGATATTGTTTTGTCCTTGATTCCATACACATACCATCCAAACGTTGTCAAGAGTGCCATTAGATTAAAGAAGGATGTTGTCACATCATCCTATATCTCTGATGCTTTAAAAGAATTGGAACCCGAAATAAAGAAGGCCGGTATCACTGTTATGAATGAAATTGGCTTGGACCCGGGTATTGATCATTTGTACGCTGTCAAGACCATTGATGAAGTTCATAGAGCCGGAGGTAAGATTAAGTCATTCTTATCCTACTGCGGTGGGTTACCTGCCCCAGAGGATTCTGATAATCCACTTGGTTACAAATTCTCTTGGTCCTCAAGAGGTGTCCTTTTAGCCTTGAGAAACTCTGCTAAATATTGGAAAGATGGTCAAATCGAAACTGTTTCTTCTGAAGATCTCATGGCTTCAGCAAAACCTTATTTTATTTACCCAGGTTATGCCTTTGTCTGCTACCCTAATAGAGATTCCACCATTTTCAAAGATCTATATCACATCCCCGAAGCTGACAACGTCATTAGAGGTACTCTGAGATATCAAGGTTTCCCGGAATTTGTAAAAGTTCTTGTTGATATTGGACTCCTAAAAGACAATGAAAGCAAGGTCTTCAGTGAAGTCATTCCATGGAAAGAAGCCTTACAAAAATATCTGGATGCTGAGTCCAGCTCTAAAGATGATTTGATCAAAGCTATAGACTCGAAGACAAACTGGAAATCGAGCGAAGATAGAGAAAGAATTCTCTCAGGTTTTTTATGGCTTGGGTTTTTTTCTGAAACTCCAATAGTTCCAAAAGGTAATGCTCTAGATACTTTATGTGGTCGTCTGGAAGGCTTGATGCAATACGAGCATGATGAACGTGACATGGTCGCTCTACAGCACAAGTTTGGAATTGAGTGGGCTGATGGTTCTACAGAAGTTAGAACATCCACTTTGATCGACTACGGTAAGCCTGACGGTTATAGCTCTATGGCTGCCACTGTTGGCTATCCTGTTTCTATTGCAACGAAGCTTGTTTTGAATAAAACTATTCAAGGCCCAGGCTTGGTTGCCCCTTACTGTCCAGAAATCAATGATCCTATCATGAAGGAGTTAAAAGAAAGATACGGCATCTACTTGAAGGAAAAGACTATTGGTTGAAACTCGCCCTCTGTTAACACGTCTTGCCGTGAGGCAAATTTGTTTAATATTTGTAATTTAGTGTTTAAGTTTTTGATAACTTCAATTTGCGTATATCGAGACAGATAGTATTGAGGACTATTTTCAGCTCGTTGTGCCTCCTCAGTTCTTACATCATTCTCGCTTTTCGGGTCCTCCCTCCGTTCCTGAACTTGAAGACTTCGCTCCTACGTAGTAGATCTTCAAAATAAACGAATAGAACGAAGTACCCGTGAAAAAAGGATTGACTATCAGATGCTCGATTACACAAGAAACTTTTAGATCATTGGTTAACATTATGAGCATTTCAGCAAACCAAGGTTCTGGAAATTTGTGGCACAAGTTCAGAAAGTCTACAAAATCCTTATCAACTTCTTTTTCAAATTTGTCAATAAAAAGTGAAACGGATGGTGACACTCCTACTTCAACAGTGATCCACAAAGCGATGGTGAAATTTTATAAAAATCAAGAACCATTCACAGGATTCCCAGGGTGGCTAGGCCACAAGGAGGATTTACCAGATGAGCAAAAGATACTCAAAAAACAAAATCATACAAGCTCTAATTCCATTTCGAATGGATTTAATCACATAAGAAAAGCTTCTTCAGACCACAAAAGATCTCAAACAAGAGACTCTTCCTTAACTAATCAACCAGAGCATACAAGTGCTGGAATGACATTTCACAGGATATATCAAAATGATTCTCCCAACTCGATATCTTCCTCCACAGTAATATCACAGCAAGTATCCGGTCAGAATGGTTTGGACATGAAAATAAACTCTGCGCCTGTGACAACCAATACCAGCTCTATGATGATGCGTGAAAGACTAAAGAGACAAAACACAAAAAGTTCTTTTAAACCCTGAGAAAAACGTCTTATGTGGATCGTTATGCTATGGCTTGAACGGAAATGCCTTGAAATTTAACATTATTGATATGCAATTTATGGAGTGCCCTGCTAGGCAGATGATTTCTTTCGTCTTATTTGCATTTGAAGGCATACATGGATACACATTCGTCCGACAAATAAATCATATGTACGCCGATTAAACAGATACAACAAATCGATGTGGTGCATACAGAAAAACATTCGGAGTTAGATAACTATTTAAGAAATATCAATTTACTAATACGAGCATTAGAATATAAGGTTTTGGGATCTGACACTACAGAATTTCTCTTAAAGTGTTTTTTTGACTACTTGAGGGATCCTGATTCTCATAATGGTTTTCAAAATTTAAATATGAATGGTCACCCATGGTTCTTGGCTGAATAATAACTTTAAGCAGGAAAATGATAGCGAAAACAGCTGAAATACCGGCTACAATGCAATAGACCACACCTAATGACATATTACGACCTCCGATAGTACTGCTGGACGTAAGAACCAGTGATTTAGTTCCACCAAAAGATGACACTGGATAATTTAGAGTCATATTCATGCTATAATTACCGCTAGGTAACTCTGTCGTTTGATTTTTTAAGGCTAGCTTGTAGAAATTTGGCAGTGCAGCGGTTCTCATCCATACTTGAAGCTCTCCCCAAGTATTGAGATCTGGAACATTGTCGTCGGTATAGCCATCAGGAAATTTCCTCGCCCAATTTGGTGGGGGAATTATTTCACTGGCGTTATATGTTGTTTTCTTGAACCTTTTGCGGTCTGAGCTCCATGATATATCTTGATTTGTTAATATATAGTCCTCTGTTTCACCCAATCCATACAAAGTATTACTAAAAGTGTCGTTGAACATAGAGTTCGCAATGAGACCACAAGGGTAGATTGCCTTGTTATCAGACGTTTTAAGTGGACTGCAGTCGCTATCTAAACTATCCATGCTAACCGCTTCACCAGCAAGTTGGCCAACGTCAAAGGAGCTCACATATTTTCTATGGTTTTGATAGAAATTTGTAAGTTTGTAGTAAATAAAGACAGACTTTTTGATTTTGTTCGGTATTTCAAACCTCAGTTCACATGTGTCTTCATCGCCACCATTGGAATCCAGTTTCCAGCTCGGCTTGACTGATACGCTCTTTTTAAAATGATATCTGACATATTTGGAAGGAACTTCTTGAAAAGACTCTGGGTTAGCTTCCCCTCCACAGTTACTGTAATTGATGACCAAATCCTGAACATTAGTCGCACTTATGATAAGACCTATACCAATTGGTGCGAAAATACATGCAACAAATATTAATAAGGGAAGTACACTTTGCGGAGAGAGGATAGGTTGCCATGCCTTTAAGCGTTGCTGTCTAAAAGCAGTATTAGCCGGTTTACGTGACTTTTTTGTTGCATCCTTATTATTGCTTTCAGAAACTCCCCTCCTTGATAAGAATGGTATTTTCCTGAACATTATCAAAAGTTGCCGCTGGTGCTAAGAATCCCAAAACTATAAATAAAGCTAATGATTCAATCTTTAAATACGTCCATTGTCATTGGAATAGCTGTTCTGCAGTATTTTTTAGGTTTTCGCGGCGACTAACGCTTCCAGTTCGAGAGAAACCCTGAAGGGGGGTTGTGGACATGCAAATGCAAATTCAGGAATAAATGTATATACTAAACATGGTCATTACTTATTATTATATTCTTTATGCTCGACTAACTAAGCCGTTCTCAGCAGGTCTGTCTACAATCGGATTTGGAGAGTCACCAGCATTCACAGTAGACGGGCCATTCAATGTGTGTTTATATAATGGTACCAGAATGCTCTCAATTTCTGGGACACCCTTGACAAATGCCAAATCTAGCAGATTGATTTCTCTTTCTCTAATGATTTGAGAGAAAAGAACGGAAACTCCCCACGCATGAGGCTTGTTGACAATAACCCTTTCCAAAAGATTCCTTAAAATAATTTCTTGAACGTCAGCAAGTTGCTCTCCCCAATCTTTAGAAGTGAGCATTATCCTCAAGACATAACTGAACCAATATGTATGAATGTTTGGATATCTGAGTTGCTCAACCATTGCCTGAATAACGTGATACTTCAGTTCTACAGTTCCCTCGTGAATGAGGTTGAAAAGCAAAGTATAATAAGCGGATTTTGTATTGAAGACAGCACTTGATGGCATCTTTTGGTTCTCCAAACCCACCTCTATTCCAACATGCAAAACAATAGCACGAACTAAGTTTCCATCAACGGCTAAGCAGTCATACCCAACGCCATTCTTTATATCGTATTCGGTTCTATATATTCCATGCAATATCGTCCTTAGCAAAGAGTTTGACGGAATTCTTAAGTAGTTATCGACAGGTTTTTTCAAAGCACTAGAATCGGATATTGAGTCATAGAAAACTTCTGGTATCTCCTGACAGGAGGGCAATTCATCCACTGATAGGCTTGGATCGTACGGATTAGGCAGCATAATTTTCTTCGGGATGGCGGATAAGATCACATTCTTGAGTTGAAAATACGTTGGTGGTAAATTATTCATGAACTCCAGATGATTCTCAATCAAGAATTCGGGATTATCATTGGAAATACCCAGAAAAACCCTTAAAGCTCCTTTATATACCACAGACACAGCATTGGAAACTTCATCTTTATTGGTATATGTATCCAGGAAATTTAAAAGGTCTATTAGTAACAGCATTAAATTTTTCCACCCGCTTTTCTTCGGCAATTTCAACATAGTCGGTAAGAACATTCTATGAGATATTAACGTAACCCAAGCAAAAGAGAACCCTGGAAATGCAATTGGTTGCAGGGAGTGCAAGTATGTCGAAAAAATGTTATAGTACTCTGAATCGAATTCTGAAAGTTCTCTTCTCGTGTGAGAATCATTGATTTTAATGAAGTTGTGGCCGCGAAGAGACTCCCATTCGTAAAGGAGATTCGACAATAAACGGAAATGGGGCCTTTCATTGAAAGTCGCATCCTTCTGTTCATGATCTTTCGCAAACACAACAGATATCACTGAAAGAATGATGTTCAAGTATTCTGACCTGCTCATGTCGGAAAAATCCTGCCACACTAACAATTTCGTGATCAATTTTCCTATAGCATCAATAGACGTAAAAACTTCCCCTGTTGGGTCACTTTCTTTAAATGAAAAAACAGAAAGTTCCAAAGCGGCTCTGATAAATTCAATTAAATTGTCGCTATTGGAAAGGACCCCCTTTTCCATCATTTGTCTGATGAAGATCAGTGTATTAATATCGTCACTTTCGACTCTCTGCAACAGTTTAACCCATTCAGTAAACACTAAAAAATACCTCTCCTTTTTAGTGACTTTAGCCCCCTTATTAATCGGAAGGATCTCATTACTTTCATATTCAACCAGGAAATCCTTCACTTGGGAATCATTTAAGGATCCAAGGTATTCTAATGTCCTGACGAAATCCATACGCATTAAGATTGGAGAATCAGATATCACAGTATTTTTAATAATATTAATGGCAAATTCAACTGAGTTTTCCATCTCATTTTTCATGGCTGTCACGAGAACATTATCTAATTCATGTGCCTCAATGAGGTTAACATCCAATAGAGACCTTATCACCGAAACATTGAACTTTCTACTATCCAAAGCATAGACGAGCCACCAGACGACATCTTTCCTAGCAACCATGGACAGGGAGCACAATTTTTCCAATAATAAGGACAAGACTTCCCTACAAAGGGAACTCTCACTGGTTGCAAATAAGCTATTTACCACTGCCTGGGAAACCTTCAAAGCAAGCTGATCCTTTTGTGAGCTCCGTGCAATGAATGTCAATATCTGGAAAATGATTGCTTTAATTGGATTTTGGCCCCCTAAATCAAGGAGGCTCTTTTTATCTGCATTTTCCTTGATCTGCACAACGAGCCCATCCATGAGATGTACGAGTACACGGTGGTTTTGCTCTAATTCGTTTTGAATATTCATATTTTGCGAGGTTTGAATTGGAAGTTGGTTTTGAGACATTGGAATTGGCATTTGTGTCACCTGCGAAACCGGTTGCTGCTGCTGCTGTTGTTGTTGTTGTTGTTGTTGTTGTTGTTGTTGTTGTTGTTGCTGTTGCTGTTGCTGTTGCTGTTGCTGTTGCTGTTGCTGTTGCTGTTGCTGTTGCTGTGTTAGCATCTGCTGGCTGGCACTTTGTTGTTGGTTATGAGAGGCCGGATTGGAAATACCATCCACATTAAGCGCAAATTTGCCGGAATTCTCATATAAGCGAAATTGTTGGGGAGTGACTCCGGTATTCTTTAGTCCTAAGGGTTCAGGCAATGTCAAAGAATATTGATTCGTATTTTGAGTCAAAAATGGCTGCTCAGAACGTCTTTCTTTGTGATAACGACGGATAGCAATCGGTTGCATCAGCTGTTCCCCTATATCTTGCGTAGCCTTGTCCATCGAGGCCTTCTCTATAATTGCAATGGCAAGCCCAATATTATCATTGATAGCTGTTTCTAATTCTTCGAGAGGTGAAGTTGGCATACCCATAATATTAGGTGCAAGTGATTGGGTTGTGGAGCGAATTCCATCTCGTAAAAGCTCGACTGACGTTGCCCTAGCAAGGCTTTGTGCCAAATGCCTCACCATTGTAATAGCTGCAGTCTTAAGTTTCATTTCGTCTACCTCAGTGGCAAAATCCTTCAAAATAATCTTAGTGGTAGTTACTACCGCTATACTGGAAGATTTCTCTACAGCAGGAAGTAATATTTCTCTGACAGATTTGGCGATAGCCATTTGGAAAACGCGCTTCAAGTCAGGATGAGTAGCGAATATAGTACAGCCCATAAGGTTACTGAAAGGATTTTCTGCAGTAATTGAATGTTCCACTGACACAGGACCTTGATCAGTTGGGAAGACAGATCCATTCGATACAACCCTTTGTTGCCTTTGCTGCGAAAGAAGTATTTGTTGCTGATACTGCTGCATTAGGATTATTTGTCTTTGTTGTTCGTTGTGTTTTTGCTCTAATGTCATATTCGATAGAGCACCAGACAGTTCATCGGCAACATCTTTGATGTCCAGAAAATTTGAAGGAGCGACACTTGATATTTGCAAGCCCAACGTTTTGAGCAACACCTCAACCTCAAAAGTCAAACTTAGCTTCCATTTTGCTTTATTATTCAGCTCTAACAAAACCTGAATTATACCAAGCGTCCATGGATTTGGTGGTCGAAAAACCTTAGAATCAGCAGCACCTTGCAAAATCTTCGCTACAAAAGGCACAATGATTTCTAATCTTTTATCATGATAGGCTTCAAGCAAAAACTCCCTGAATGCTATATTCCTGTGTCTAATAGGTTTATCTATGGCAAGCGTAATACTACCCAGCCATAGAGAAAGGTTCTTTAAATGATTTTTGTCAACTGAATGAATATCTTTGGTGGCTAATAGATAAAATAGCTGTTTATCAGTTACGGCTATCATGAAGTCATGAAGTAAGTCAGAATCGATGGATGTCAGGATTCGACTATAAAGCTTATGATAATTTGGTTCGGTTTTTGCTCTCTGATTTACTAGGTAGTTAGAAAACCATGAAAAGTAGTTTGGGACAAGCACTGATTTAAGATCTGTGATTTTGATGTCGAAATTATCCATTGTAATGTTATTGACAACAAATAAGACCTTTTCAGTGATCTCTTTTGGCGGAATATCCTGAGCTACCATGCTTTTAGGCTCCTCCACCACGAAATACTTCAAAGAAATCAATTCTGCACTTCCGCTAGACGTATCAGATGCCGTTTTACTCAGATTAATACCGTTTATTGATGCTTCTAGAACTGACTGATAGACCTGTGGCTGAGATTGAAGTCCAGGAACCTTTTCTAAAAGATCTTTACTGTAATTCGGATAGTCTGACAAACGAATTTTAAATGCATATATGGCTTGAATAGCAAATTTGAACATCTTCGACTCAGGACCCTCTTTGGCAAAACCTAATATAATTCTGAAAGCAACATCCAACACGAAACCACGCAGCAATTGAAATAAGATCATTGAACCAAAAAGAACGGATGTGGTTGCTAAGGCATCTAATGGATAGTCTCTAAAAAAACTAGATTCAGCTATTACGGCATGTGTCATGCATGCAAAAAGATCTTGATCCCGCCCATTATCACTATCTCTGAAGCTCCTCAGGATGTCTATTATGTCTTTAATGGCAAGCTCACCACTGTACATTTTCTGTAAATAATTTTGCATTTCTTTCTCTATTTCACTTGAGATTGGAGTCAACTGTCCGTTGCTTAAAATAGCTTCATCATGGCCGAAACCATAATTTATAATTCGAGGAAATGTAATTATCAAAGAGAACTGGATAGACTCGAACCTCTCACGATCCTCTTGTTTTAATGGAAACTTCGACAATAAAGTAACCAAGAAATGCAATGTCTGCAAGTTAAAAATATTTGAAGCGTTAAAAGGTAAGTTGATATCAGATATTCTCGTTTGAGACTCTAAACAATCCAAAATCATACAAGCAGTCTCGGCGTTCAAGTTATTTTTCACATGATCTTCCAAATTTGACCAGCATAATTTACTTGCACACGGTAATATCTTAAGGGACTCCTCAAAAGAAATTCTCTCAATGAAGTATGTCAATTTATCTTCTTCACTTAAAATCTTTACAAAATCAGCAATCAATATATCTTCTTTGCTTAAAATGGCCCTTCCAGCTTCAATAATTCGCTCGTCATCAGGCAATTGACGCAAGAAAAATCCTAACACTGCTGGAGACTTCTCGAACACCTGAACTAGTAATGTAACTAAAATTTCATCAATCACACTTCTATTTTCGGTGAGAAGAATAAAATGCTTCATATCCTCTACGAGTGCGAATGCTAAGTACTCTGGGACAAAACTGAAGTCCTCAAAAAAACATTCCTGATAATAGGGCAACATTTGATTATTTGTCAACTCATCTCTCAACAAAAAAAGCTCCAAGTCTAACGTGGCAACTGACATCAAATATAGCAAAGACTTCTTTGAGTTAGGAACCAAATCTGTGACTTTCTTTGTATGTTCTACCGCTAAAATATCAAAGCAACCCTCATCAGTGTTCCATTTATGCAAATAAAAGGCCAGTTCTAATTTGAAGTCCATATTCCAGTCGCAGCTGAAAAATTGATCTAAAAGATGGCCATGCTTTAGGCAAGCGAGTAACGAACTTAATGAGGCAAGCGAAGGTTTAACGGTTGTGGTCAGAAAATATTTCGTAGACATGAGGTTAAAGATACGATTCCAATCGATGGTCTCTTTTGGCAATTTATCCAAGCATGAAGAAACGGTATTTCCAACCGCTGTGGCCGCTGTTATGTTTGCCGGAGTAAACCAACTGGATAAGGAGGTCTGCTGAAGATTTTGTGACCCTGGAGATACGACTTCTGATAGCACAAGGGCTATCATGTCATTGAGACTCTCGCCCTCTAGCGAGAAAAATATTTGAGATATATTAGCTTTCAAACTGGTTGATGGCCCTTGTAGAACTGTCGCTTCAAAATATCGTGGATTATTCATTTTGATAAGTTTTTTGAATTGAAAATACTCTACGCCTAATGATGGAATTAATAAAAATAGAATATTGTTATTGTCCTCAATATTAAAAAATGTTAGCAAGTCTTTAGCACTAGTTCCAATTGAATCGAAAAAAGAATTATTGTAAAAAATATGCAGATTCAGAAGGTCAATTATCCTTGGGGCTTTATATGGTATTGTATTGAAAAGCCTCAACAATAATCTCTGTGGTAAATTTTTATCTGGTGTTGCTTTCTTACTCGGTTTGATGTCCCTGGAACAGAAAATGATAAGTTTTTTCCAATATTTTATGTACGCAACAATACTAGACTTATCAAGCAAAAATTGGATTTTCTTTTCTATGTCCTCAAAGTTATCCTCTGTTAAAGATGTAATTAATAAGCTTATTTGAGCAACGATTATCTGTGTAGTTTCTTTGTCCTTGTCTTCAATTTCTGGTGGAAGTTGCGAAGAAGCGGATTGCATGTAATTGTAAAATATCTGAATTGGTAACATAATTGTTAGTAATTTGTTAGTAAAACATATATGAAAAAGAGGTTACCGAAAAGTACACCCATTCAACTCTTGTGCACCCCGAAGCTTCAAGGTTTAATGATTTCTGCACTAATGGAGGTGTCGGTATCTTCACTCAGTAGCTCTAGGCTAGCAAAGAATCGTTAGAGAACGTCAATGCTGTTCCTGCATAAAGTATCTGGTACATACCACCTAGTGACAAAAGTTTGAATATCGCCCAAACGCCTCTAGCTTGATCCAACGACAAGCTTTCCCTTGCTAATATGTGCGAACTTTATGACAACTTTAATATACTGCTGGCCAGCATATCCTCCTTCTCCCTTCACAAATTAAAAAATTTGCTAGTCGTTCAAAAGAATATGGTCATCTGATAATATTATCTTTGCAGTAAAATCATAAGCATACGCGTGAGTTGGTCTAGAGCTAAAAATGTTCTCTTTCAACAGATTGGCTGCCACTTCAACGATTATACAGTTCACTTGAATAGCATTATGACTGTTCAACCGATAATCAGCAGATTCTTCAAACGTGTCAAAACAAATGAATGCAAGGATTTAGCAGCTGGCGTGAAATCTGTAGGCAAGGGTACCGATGACTCAAATAACGTTTTTGACAAGGCACTCGGTGAGGGCAGGACGGATCCTCAATGTGTTTTAGAAAATATTGCTTCATATCCAGGTATCGATCTCCCCAGCGAACGCGGTAATTTAGATAATACAGATAAAGAAAAGGAAGAAGAGGAGGAGCCAGTAATTGCTAACGCAAAGCGCGATAAAAGAAGGCTGTCGCCCTCTTTTGATGATGAATCTTTCAATGACAATGCTATAAGAAAGAACAATCAGTCGATCGTTGCAGCTGGGGACCTTCATATGAAATTGACACCATTAGATCAGCAAATAAAAGAGCTAAAGGAGTCACACATGGATAAGTTACTTGTAGTTAGAGTGGGTTACAAATATAAATGCTTTGCTCAAGATGCTGTAATAGCCAGCCGTGTTTTACAGATAAAATTGATTACTGGAAAGTTAACATTTGACAATTCGAACCCGCGAGACGCAGGTTTTAAACAATTTGCATATTGCTCATTTCCTGATACCAGACTAAATGTTCATCTGGAACGGTTGGTCCATCATGATCTCAAAGTTGGTGTTGTCGAGCAGTCTGAGACAAGTGCTATAAAGAAATACTCTAAGGAAAAGAGCAAAAGCCAAGTATTTCAAAGGAGAGTCACAAACTCGTTTTCAAAAGCTACTTATGGAATAAACAATATCTTCCCTCCAAGCAGTGGTTCAGTACTTGGCGAAAATAATAGCATATGGGCTCTCTCTATTACATGCAGCTCCAATAACCTTTCCTCTTATGCGCTTATATCGGTCAATCTTAATAAAGGAGAAGTAATTCACGATCGTTTTGAGGAAAGTTCTCTTTCCATAGATAAGTTGGAAACACGTTTGAGGTACCTAGATCCAAAAGAGATAATAAGCGATCAAAAATTCAGTGATAGAATAAAGCAATGCTTTTTAAAAAAATCTTGCGTGGTTCATGAGAATGCACTTTCAGCAACTCCGATCGATAAAGTGAAAGATATTTGTGAGAAGTTTCATTTAAATAAATCACAACAGAACATGGTAGCGCTGCTATTCGGTTATGTGAAGGATTACGGAAACGAAACAATTTTACTTATGTCTTCGACGTATAAGCCATTTGCTTCAAGTGAGCATATGCTGTTGAACTCTAACACTTTTCAAAGCCTAGATATATTTTCAAATGAAGGAAATAAAGGATCCTTGTTTTGGGTTTTAGATCATACGAGAACTTCCTTTGGTTCAAGGGAGCTGAAGGAATGGGTTTCCAAGCCTCTTCTGAATAGGTCCCAAATAGAAGATCGTCTTGATGCCATAGACTGCATTAAAAGTGAAGTAAATCATTTATTTTTTGAGTCATTCAATCGAATCTTGAAGGGGTCTCCTGATCTTTTGCGAACGCTAAATCGTATAGCATATGGTAGCACTTCAAGGAAGGAAGTCTATCACTTTTTGAAACAGATCTCGCTTTTGACAACGCATTTTGAGTTACATTCGGATTTCCTAAATAACCGGTTAAATCCCAATGAAGGGAAAATCCGTAAAAATTCAAGGCTGTTATCAAAGATTCTAGCCGAAATGCTGCACTACTCAAGTAATGCTACAATTGTTCAACTTTTATCAATGATCAATTCCTCCGCTGTTTTGGAAAAGGATACGGAAAGGGCGATAACCGAGTATTTCAATTTAAATAATTATGATCATTCTGAAACAATAATACAGAGACAAAGACAGATAAGCGCAGTCCAGGACGAACTTTCGGATGAACTCAAGAGTATTAAGAAGCTTTTACAAAGACCTCATATGGATTTCAAAGATAAGGTGGACTATCTCATCGAGATCAGGAATACGCAGATAATGAAACTACCGTCGGATTGGGTGAAAGTCAATAGCACAAAAATGGTAAGTCGATTTCTTACCCCAAACACAATGCGTTTGGTTGAGAAATTACAATATCACAAAGACCTTTTGCTTCATGAAGCAGATGAGGAGTTCGGCCGCTTTCTCTCTCGTATCAAGGAGGAATACGCTCACTTGAGGAACTACCTCGAGAACATTGCAGCTTACGATGCAATTCTGGCGCTTGCGGCTACATCGTGTAATCAAGGTTATGTCCGCCCAACTTTCTCCGCTAAAAAGCAGTTCATAAAAGCAATCAATGCCCGCAACCCGGTTATTGAATCGCTGGATGTGAACTATGTTCCAAATGATATAAATATGAACGACGAAGATGCAAAAGTATTGATACTGACTGGCCCCAACATGGGTGGTAAGTCATCTTACGTCAGGAAAGTTGCTCTTCTAGTCACACTGGCACAGATTGGCTCTTTCGTACCGGCTGATTACTTTGAACTCAGTATATTTGACAGTATCTTCACTCGCATAGGAGCCTATGATGAGCTATTGCGTGGCGAATCAACATTCAAGGTGGAAATGCTTGATATCATGCATATAATTCAAAGTTATTCCGACTCGTCTCTTATTCTATTGGATGAAGTAGGACGAGGAACGTCAACTGAAGATGGAAAAGCAATTGCTTACTCTTTGCTAAGATATTTCCTAGAAAGCCCGGATTGTCCCCTGATCCTTTTCACTACACACTATCCATTACTAGGGACAATTTCGAACAAGCTGTTAAAAAACTATTATATGGATTATGAAGAAGAGAAAAAACCAGGAGAGAATTGGTCTAGCGTAGTATTTCTCTATAAATTAAGACCAGGCATAGCTGGAAACTCTTTTGGGCTGAATGTGGCAAAATTAGCCGGAATTGATAAAGGAATAATAAACAAAGCTTTCAAAATATCTGAAACAATGAGAGGAGACGTTTTGTCTGGCGAATTTATGGCTTTGCCGTTACGAATCAAAAGTATCATATCATCAGACGCACTTTCCTCTTCTGAGAAAGTAATGCAATTGTTGGATATTGATAAACAATAGAACGTAAAAATCTATACGGGAATGTATTTAAAAAATTTCATGAATTCGACATTCATAAATTTTATATATTTCAAATTGCAACGAAAGGGGTCGTCATCTTATCAAAAACTGAGACAGTAGCACTTCTTATCATTCACCTTTTGAAGAAACCTTTATGACTATTACTTCTTGATCTATTCGAGTTTGGAGTATAGGATATCTTACCATATGAATTGTTATCTCCATATATCAAGAAATTGCTATCTTGCTTCATCAAACTCATAGAATTGAAGTCATGGAACGGATCATCATCTGAAACTTCATCATCATATTCTACCGGCTCCTCAAACATAATACGCTCTTGTTCTTCCAAATTGAAACTGTTCTTGGAGGTCCCAACTGGTTTACTCTTATTGGACGATAACTTGGCAAAATCGTAGCCATCATCAGTTAATACCGGGATTAATGGCGGATCGTGATTCCGTAGTAGAGACCACTGGACTTTTTTGAAAAATGGATGCTTTTTTATATCTGCTGCACCCATTCTTGATCCCAACCGTTTAGATTCATTTTTTATCAACAGTCTTTTTATGAGGTCCTTACATGATCTTGATATTTCATTATTGTTCGGAAAACTTACTTCATTTTTCAGAACGTTACAAAATGTCTCGTTGGTATTATCGCCTTTGAATGGAGTAAAGCCGAATAGCATCTCGTAAGTTAAGACACCCAATGTCCACCAGTCAACTGCAGCAGTATGACCATTACCTCTTATAACTTCAGGCGCAATATATTCTTCCGTACCAACAAAAGAGTTTGTTCTGAAGCCATCAGAACAAATTTTTGTATCCACCAAAGTCGATTGAGCCGAGCCTTTAACGACGGGGTTCTTAGCATCCTTAGCTTGAATAGATAGGTCAAAATCGGAAAGCATAATATGACCCGAGCGATGCAAAAGAATGTTTTCAGGTTTTAAATCTCGATATATGAATCCCATTAAATGTAAATATTCCAATGCAGCAGTGACTTCACTTGCATAAAAGCGAGCATCATCCTCGCTGATACACTTTGTTTTCCTAGTTTGTAAGGCCCTAAAGAACTCGCCGCCCATACAGTATTCCATACAGAGATATAGGTAATCTTCCGATTGAAAAGAATGATAAAGCGTAACAATAAAGGGATGATTGCTTGTTGCTAAAATTTCCTGCTCAGCCAGTATACGTTTA
This sequence comes from Zygotorulaspora danielsina, assembly GCA_030572985.1. Lineage (NCBI taxonomy): Eukaryota > Fungi > Ascomycota > Saccharomycetes > Saccharomycetales > Saccharomycetaceae > Zygotorulaspora > Zygotorulaspora danielsina. The sequence continues at coordinate 32,228 of JAJMCL010000007.1, forward strand.
ATTTTTTTCCTCTTAATCATTTCTGCTTTACCAACAATTTTCAAAGCATATAACCTGTTTGTTCTTTTCTCTTTTACCAGATAAACCTTTCCGACATCGCCTTGTCCCAGAAGACGTATCTTTTCGAAAGATTGCGGGCCTACTGTGATATCTTGAAACTTACTACCAAATGACTTCTTCCTCAGTCGCATTGATCTTTTAGGCTCGCTAAGATCGGATAATATCCCAGAAAGTGGTAACGAAGGCTCAGGGCTCGTGCTATTTCCTGTGTCTTTTATCGCATCTGGTACTGATGCAGCTCTCCTCAAAGTTGGTTGCCGCTGGATATTGTTCGATGATTTCTCCTTGATACCGTTACCATTAACCGGCTTCGAACTTTCTTTATACGTTAACTCATCATCTTCGTCATTGTGAAAACCAGAAAGCACAGAAGTATATTGTTGACTGCCCTCTGGAGTCAAAAGTGGACTATTAGCATGTTCGGACATGCTTATCGGTCTAGACTCCTTTTTAGCTGGACTGGAGAAATAGCACTCATCATTATTGTAAAATTCATTAACTTCTTCATTTTCTTTGATCTCATGTAGCGATAAATTGCTTAAGTTTCTATGCTCCTTCTGTATATACGACGATTGTGTAGAAGGAGTACCGGGAGTACCAGGCGTAATTGGAGAGTGGACCTCCGAAGTCTTCGATATATTTGAATTGAAACTACATTCCAGTTCTTGAGATGATAGTGCATGGGGTGGTAAACCTTGATAAATAAAATATGGATTGTTGCTTCGAATGGTTCCCGATCGTTCTCTTTCTTGTCTGAATGGGTTCGTATTTGGCTGTCCGTTTTGATTCTTCGGGTCCAATCTATTTCGTTGCTTCCCATTTGGAGAAGTCAGATGACTTGGCATTATTGGAGTAGAAGGTGATCTTTTTCTATAGAGGGGATTACTTTCCGGTGAGCCCCCGACATGAAGGTGATCGTAATCGGATTCGTGACCAAGCTGCGGATCTTTGAGTTGCTGCTCCTTTGCCGTGGTTTTCCCGTTTACAATGTTCTCACTGTTACTGCTGCTGCTACCCTGTGTCTTCGAAAACTCCTCAGTACTGCTACTACTGCCCTGAAATATGTTTCTAAATCTTGAAAATCTGGAACTTTGGCCCTGGCTCTGACCTTGACCATTCTGTGTAAAGCCACGTGAGCTGTGTTCCTGTCCTTGCTGTTCTTTTCCAAGCTCCTTATCGGAATCTTTTTCCTTGTCTATACCATTGACAGCAGCTGAAGAGGTACTTTCCGAAGGCTCTTGAACACTAATGGTCGAGATTGAGTTGCTTGCACTGCTCATATTCCTTCTAAAAGACCGGGGCAATAACTTCGACAAGGATAAACTCCGTTCCCGATCGCCGACAGGGCTACGTCCTACATGAAGTTCCTCATCTTCCATGCCTACAGATATCTGTTATCCCTGATTACGCCAAATTTTTCTTCCACTCAAGGTTTCGAAGTTCACTATATATTACTTCTTAACCTCTAGCTCTATGTCAGTACCGCAGCACAAGTCAAACACAACAGCTTGTATCAGAACTGGAAACAGCTTTCTTTCTCTTCAAAAGTATATTATTCAGAATTAACTCCCAACCGATCAACAGGGAATTCATTACCAATTGGCCCGCCCAAAGCAGCGCGGGGAACGAAACCGGCAAAATAATCATTATAGACGAGCAGATGCACATGGTCGCTATAGATGAGCTACTTATGATACGTTTATGCTAGATGTGGTGGCAGTAGCAAATTTGGAATGCCATTCTTGATATAATAGATGTGTCCGCAATTTCTGCAGCTCATCGTGCCTTCTTTGATAGAAGTCTGCACGAGTAAGATGTGTAGATCGCGCAATATCGCGAGGTTGTCCTCGCTGAGCGACTCTGCATTCAACTGGGGTTTATCTTGTGGCAAATTTGTGTTGCCCAAATCGCGGGAAACGCTAAGTACGGCTTCCCAATCTATTCTGTCCATGATGTTCAGCATAAACTCCTGATTGAACTCTATACTCGGGTCTTGAACTAGCTCGCTTCGAGTGCCATCATAACGCAGCGGAAAGTTGTCATTGCTCTTGTCACACGCCTTGACTGCACACTTGATGAAATTCGTAGTCAGTATCTTCATCTGTCGGTACGTGTATAAGGATATTTGAACACTATTGCTTGATTAGAGATGAGATGAGTTCTACTGTTTTTCAATTTTTTTCATCTGTATGTCATAAGGCTAAAAATACGTCGAAGATGATGCGCGAAATGACGCTGAACTGCTGACAGGTTTTAGATTTTTATTTGCAAGATACAGTGAAAGCAGACGTCAAGTCATGTCATGTCACATCATGTAGTTGTAGGGCCCTTCCATTTAGAGATTTTGTCCAGCAGTTTTAGCACTTTAGGGTTTTGGCTAACAAGCTCGTAGCACTTTTGACGATCTCGCAATTTGTGGCTATGGTAATCGAAGTCGCCAACGGACTCTGAAAAATCGGCAGCGTTGAGGGGACCAGCAATCTCGATGTTAGGGAGGATGATTCTTACACCTTTTACCGATTTGTTTTTTGCTATTACGCAATCTTTTTTTATCATGGATATCAGCCGTATTATTTCACCATTATGCTGTATGCCACTCTTTTCTTGTAGCTTAATGTATCCCTGGAGTACGCTTAAAACCGTATCGATGGAGGCAGTTCTTAATTCTTTGCGAGCGTAAACTGGAAAAAAAAGTCTTTTTCTCGTGTCCTCTGGATTCAGAAGAATTGAAGAATATTTGTCGAATAAAGGACCATCACCATATGAGTCTCTGATTAGCGTACAATAGAACGCCTCCTTATTGCCCCCCACTGAAGGTCTTATCAATCTACAATTGTCAGAAAACCAGAGTCTAAGGAGTTTTTTCAAGTCTTTGGCATGAACTGATTCGTAAAATCGAGCAAAATCATCAATAGTATTCATATCATTTTTATATAGATTCGAGCAAACGTAACGCATATTTTCAGGGTAGTATTTCCAGTCAGGAAAATGGAATTTCTGCGATTGGTGGAGATTATCGAAAAGGCTATCAAACTCCTTTCTCCAAGAACAATAGAAAAGCCTCATTAATCTTTCTCCACCTACCTGTTTAGATTCACTTTTCACTGTTGAGTACATGTCCTTGATAATTTCAACTTCTTCTTCCCATAATAGTGATCTGGAGTGCTTTGTTTCGACAGAAGTAACATACTTCATCAGAAAATATGCATACATCATGTGAAAAAGTGACATTTTCGCTATTTGCGAATCAAATGTGACTAGCTTAGAAGCTTTTCGTTGCAGATATATTTCATCTGCTGTATATTCACGTATTGGCGTATCTTGTTTTACTGCGGCAATATACTCATAAGGTGCCAACAATGGCTGAGATTCAAATTCTTCGGATATTGATTCGTCCATATAGTCGATCGACTGCTTCGAGAAATTGTTTTCCTGTGCTTCGAGAAACTGCTTTCTTTGGGTAGAAATCAATGAATTGAAGGTTACAAGTCCTGCAAATGTTACTAGGTTGAAAGTGACAAACATCACATTTCCTGGTGCATTGAAATATTTCCACAAAAGTCGCCCTATATTTGCTTGCTGGGAATTCAAAATAAGTCCACCCGCTCGTCTTCTGGAAGGAAATATGTTATTTCTTATTTTAAAACTGTACCATCTCCTAAAGACCAGATTCAATTGAAGTTTAAGCTTACCGCGATGCATACTGAGAATATAGCTTCAGCGCGTAAACAAACGGCTCAAGACCTGTTGAATACCAAGTGGAATTTCACGGTAGTCACAGTTGAAAGGCAAAGACCTAATTAGGCTCTCCAAAGATCTTCAAAAAGAGCGCCTACTCTTAAGTATAAAAATTCTTTAACTCTTTCGGAGAAACAAGACAGGTAAGCGGGTGATACTAAGAAAAAAGTTAGCTCATCTAAGAAAAAAACAAGTAGAGCTGACCACAGCGAAGCAGATCTTTTATATCCGTGATTCTTTCAAGACAATTTTGCAATGTTTTTTCTCATTTTGAATGCAATCATGTCTGATAATATAAAATCCCTTTCTATCAAAGACGATGAGAAGACAATAGCAGAATATATCTTTGATATTATCTGCACAAGTTGCAGAGAACCTAATGATTCACCCATCAGTATTAACAGATACGAAAAGCATCAAGTCACAGGAAGTAGAGCGGAGGCATCTTTTGTGATGAAATGTAAATTTTGTGGCAAAGACATCTCGATAAACATTCAGCAATTCGAGGAGTACCTCATGAATGCAGCTGAGATAGACGACGAGACTACGACTCACAAGATAAAGGAAGTGAGGAAAAAGAGAGGTCTAAGGGCTGTTGATGTGGAGAGTGCTGTCTTATTGGAAATTGACAGCAGAGGCTGTGAGGTAACTCGCTTTCATATAAGCAATATATCCTGGATCGTAGAACTTACATCCGGGAAGAAAATGGAGTTTCAATTTGAAGATAATGAAAACGAGTGGTATGACTATGATGATGAAGCTGATGAGGAAGTATCTCTTGTAGAGATGAAGTCACACATAATAAAAGGTAAATAGTGTTAAAATAACAATGATTTTTAAAGGTGGACTAGTATTTAATGGAATGCTAAAATTAATAGAAGCGCGTAAACCCAACTGCCTGTTAATTGATGTGCACTTCCTGTGTATTGTGTTATCGATACAGAATTTGATACGGTAGCGCTAGAGGAGACTAGCGAGCTTATCGAGCCAGCGCCATTGTATGTTTGAAAAGAAGAAGAAGTCGAAATCTTCCCACCTGAGGTAAGTGGGGCAGAAGTTATTACCTTTGAACTTGTACTAGATAGCAACGTCGTTTCATCTTGGCTCTTCGAAGATGTTACTGTAAATGGTATAATGATGGTAGATGTCGTAGTTTCCCCGCTACCGGAGCCTTCGACTCCATTTGTGGAAAGCGAGCTACTTGAAAGGATTGTCGTAAAAGAGCTCTCATCACTGGTCAAGCTAGATTTTGTAGGTTCAACTATCATGTTAGTTGAAGACAAATAAACCTGGTCTTTACTTGCACTCATCGAATATGTCTGACTGCTTTTAGAAATCACACTTATTAGACTTGATATACTTGTTGCTGCAGTAGATTTGCTAAAATCTTGACTAATAGTTGACTTAAACGAGCTGATTACTAAATTCTGAGATATCACACTTGAAGTGCTTGGAACCCTGGTGGTAGATTGTTTCGCGGCTGAAATAAGTATATTGGAGGTCTCAGCAGTTGACGTCGATACAGTGACGGCTTGGGCAGCTGATGTTAGAGTGAGATCTTGAAACCCCTGGGGCTGGCTAGCAGACTTTTCTATTTCGACATATGTGGATGCGGATGATGTAGCAGTAGATATGAGAGATCCGGTGGTGGTTCGCTCAGTGATTTGGCTACTTCCCGGAGACTTCGCAGTTGATAAAGGAGAGTTGGTAGAAATAATGGAGGTGAATACATTTTTGGAAGTTATACTGTCAGTTGCGGATGACACCTCAGTTTCTTTCATGCTAGGGCTGCTAGATGTTGTTGATATCATCGAGGCTGTCGATTTCTGCCAGGAACTAGAGAAGACCGAGATAGTTCGACTGCTCGTCTTTGTGGGAATTTCTGGAACCTCACTTAACGCATCGGAAGACGTTGTTATACAACTGGGGCATATAGTCTGAGTGAAGGTAGAGATAAATCTTAAAACCCTGGTCTCGCTTCCGTTACTTAAATGCATTGATTCCAAACTGCTCATTGTAGAGGCACTTGTTGGCAAGACACAAATGTTATTCGAGCAGCTTTGCCTGGTTATAGTGACAGTACTGCTTCTTAAAGACACTAAAGAGTTTGCATCGAAACTAGAAGGCGGAAGCGAAGATGTCGCACCCAAGATGGGAGAGCTCATTTGGGGAGAAGTATAGGTAACCTTGGCGTCTGCTAATGTGGTCGTGCCTCCTTGTGCGGATACTTCAGTTGTAAAAAGTGATGATTTCGAAGTGACAATGCTTTCTGTAGTTTTGTCATCTTTCAGAGGACACCAGGTAGTGTAGACTGTTACGACGCCATCTATCGTTGTGCTGACTGTCGATAAAGCAGCGGTGTAGGAGACCACTGAGTTAGCGCTGTCGATAGTGGTTGTATTCATCAATGAGACAATAGAAGAATGCGAAATGACCGCGCTTGAAGTCGAATAGCTCATTTGTGAGGAACTAGAGGTAACCTGGGCGTCTGCTAATGTGGTCGTGCCTCCTAGTGCGGATACTTCAGTTGTAAAAAGTGATGATTTCGAAGTGACAATGCTTTCTGTAGTTTTGTCATCTTTCAGAGGACACCAGGTAGTGTAGACTGTTACGACGCCATCTATCGTTGTGCTGACTGTCGATAAAGCAGCGGTGTAGGAGACCACTGAGTTAGCGCTGTCGATAGTGGTTGTATTCATCAATGAGACAATAGAAGAATGCGAAATCGCCGCGCTTGAGAAGGAGCTATCTGATTTAGAGGAGCTTGGAGTGAAGGTCCCCTTTTGCAAGCTAGAAGGCTTGTAGCTAATGTCACTCCCACTTGCACCTGCAATAGAGCTTATTGTGGAACCACTACTGGAAAAGGTGTTATTTGAGGTGATTTCTAGACCGGTTTGTCCACTGACATTGATAACGGTGCTGTTTTCATCGGCGATTGAAGTGACCACAGCTAATCGGCTGGTTACGCCGTCAACTGTAGCCAAAATAGAAGAGGTTGATAAGTTTGTTTGTTGAACAAGCGAGACGCTGAATGTGGTTGAAGAGTGAGATGAGATCGGATCGGAAAATGTTCCTGCTAGCTTGGTTGACCTATCCGTTGATATCAAGGTGGATGAAATATATGGCGTTCGCGTCGCCAAACCACCCAGGGATTCTGTACCATTTGTTGGAGGTGTTGGCTGTGAAATATTGAGTATGCTCTGACTTGACGTCAAATTTGTATCAGCGCGTGTTGAAGCATTACTTTTTGGGTTGGTGAATGAGGCCGTATCCGCTGTCGAGGAGACGGTATTGTTCAGCTGTGGTATTGACTCGACCAAGGGGGCACTAGAAAACGTTCCTGGCAGCTCAGTGTGGATTGAAGAGGTAAAAACTGATGAGGTTGAAAACATCGAGACCAAGGAGTCAATTATGTTCGAGGAGACTGTTTGGTCCAACGTACATCTAGGGCAAAGAGTTGAAGTATAGGTCGACACACCATGAGACACCTTCGCCGTAGATGCGCCATCGTCATTGGAAACATCCAGGGTGCTGGAGAAGTCCGTTGTTCCTACAATTGTGGTAGGAGCCAATGAAGAGAAGCCATCGGATGAGGGCTTAGAAAGCGTAGTATTTGCGTAGTACGCTTTTTGAGCAGATGCGTAACCAACTAGTATAAACACGCAAAGATACATGAAAAAAAGTCTGTGCATAACACGGTAATAGAGAAGCTGTTCTGATTATGAAATATTCATGTCGTAATCTTATTCGCTTCTATTTGGTGAACCTTTTCATCACCCCATTATATATGATTATGATTTGTCAATTGTTTTACAATAATCCATATAATCAATATAATTAAAACATTTATAAAACAGTGTGAAATAGCTTCAAGTATGCCCACCGAGAAAAAGTCCCGATCTCATTCTTCCAGCTGTTACCGACCGGGTCCTGACTTTTGTATGAAATCTGTTTTAAGATTTCAACCCAAAAGTTCATGATGATCGGCTCGCAAAGAGGTACAATCCTCATGCCGAAAGCAGAAATTACCAAAAATGGATTCTGATATACAGAAGTAAAAATAGGTATATATCTGTAACGAAGATTCCCGCCATATCCTTAATTAGTAAATACGCACGTAACGCTTAACATGAAACGGGTGCTTTTAATTTTGAAGAGACACGTAGTTGCTTGGAAACAGACCCTTTTCTCCAGATTCTTCTAGTTCACCGAGCCACCAATCATCGTCAACAAAATCGATATCGATTATCCTGTCATTTTCTTTAAACGTTAATTCATTATCTTCTCCGGCTTCATAATCATACTCAGCTATTGCAGAAGGAAGAGCCTCTTTGGGAGGCTCGACTGATCTTCTTGTAGGTGGCGGCGGAGCGACGGACTTTCTTGAGGGTAAAGAAGGAGCTGGTTCCTCTTCGACGAGTTCTTCTTCGGCTGGTTCCTCTTCGACGAGTTCTTCTTCGGCTGGTTCCTCTTCGACGAGTTCTTCTTCGGCTGGTTCCTCTTCGACTGCTTGTTCTTGTCCACTTTCGTAAATGGCTTTCTTTTCATCTTCAGGATGTTTGCGGGTTACTGTTGAAGGTATCGATGGAGCAGAAGATGCATCTTCTTCATCCCAGTCATCGTTTTCTTCTTCACCAGCATCGGCATCCTCCCTGTTTGAGATCTCGACGTTCATACCTGGCAAAGGCCTTCCGAATTTTGAAGGATCAACGCTCACAGTGGTTGGGCTTTCAGCTTTGAAAGATACCGGCTTACTTTCGACCGATTTGGGGGAAATAATTGGCGGTTCAGCGCTTGAAGACAATTTCTCAAATTTCGATTTCAAATCACTGACGTCGGTTTCTTCATTTTCATCCGCCGACCCAACTTCTGCCTTCGGATCCGAGCTCTGCTTTGAATTTTCTACGGAGCTTGTTGGTGCGGCTCCTGAAGCAGATGCAGCTGCTCTTTTTTTCTCAGCCCATAATTGTGCCGGGCTTTTTTCGTTGCTGAAGCCCTTAATCGTTAAGTCCACATTTTTTTGGGGAGCTGATGGTGGCTTGGTTCCCAAAAATTTGTTCATTTCTTGATCTCTCTTGAGCCGGGATTGTTCTTTTAATTGAGCAATATCGTCTCCAGGGGCAATCTTTCTTGAAGGATCAATGGCGTTGACTAGACGCGGATCTTCCCTACCCTTTTCTTCATCAATGACACTTTGCAAATTTATTTTTCCTAGAGGCTTGTAACTTGAGGCGTTTGGTTTCAGAGGATTCTGATCGAAGTCACGCTCTTCCACTTCTGGCTCATCCCAATCATCTCCATCATCTCCATCGCTGGAGACAGGTTTCTTGAAAGGCATGCGAGTAGACTGTTTTTTAACCACGGAAACTGGGGTACTAATGGCAGCGAGATCGGCCCTGGAATCAACTTCCAGCTTTGGTTGTGACACTTGCTTTGGCATAGTCTTCGTAAGGCTGGGACTTGGCGATGTCGCTTGACCGCGCTCCTGAGCATTTGTTTGGATAGAGTAACGTGCTCCTGCGGCATTGCTAATCTTTTGCAACAAGTCTGCTTTGTCTAGATCGTCCTCATCTCTAGCGGTAACTTGGATGTGATACCCATTCAATAGCTGATTAGCCACAGTACCAAAATTTGCCGCAAACGAAGCCTTGGTTTTCAAGGGAGCTGAATCTGGACACCAGCCAATTAATATCAGCTTTTTAACATCAGATCCTGGAGGTGAAACACGGGCTAAACCAAATTGAACTTTGGCATCTTCAAATGTTGACAAAAACTCTCCAAAATCTGAGCCAACATATTCCGGCTTGTATTCTTTCTTATCATCCGGAGAAATAATCAACCATGTTGTATCTTGATCAATGCCTCTCACCACTTTCAAGTATTCTTGCTCAATCTCTCTTGAAAAGGTAGTACACTTAATTGGTTCTAACGCCATTTTGTTGTAACCTAAAAAAATAGTTGTGATGCCGTTTATTGCTCACCTTTCCGAAAGTTTTCGACGTTAAAATACAACGCAGGACCGGCTATGCACTCTTAAGCGCAATTGATATATAAAGTGACGAACTGTTCTTAATTACAGTCAAAATTTCAATCGGTAACCATTTGGTGATTGCCCCTATAAGCGTGCGCGTCTTAATTAGAATAGCTTACCCGGCTTCTGTGACCTAAAATCTAAACCTGTAGAGTTCAGTTCGTCTGGGCATTCTAGGGGCACAGCAAGGACTATAGGGTTTCTCAGTGTTACCAGGTGGCTTATAATGATTCTCTGCTGCTCCCGTATGTCCTCATACTTTGTCGTCCGCAACCAGCGGCACTTAGAACAAGCGTTGTATTTTTCATGGTCTTCCTGAGTTGCACATCCCGATTAATATTGGTCAATCTAATCGCCAATGTACGGATTGGAGATCAATATAGTGAGTGAGCATTCCGTATATTGTTGGTTTACTTTTCGTTTATTGTATTTTCTTTAGACTTTACGATGTGAAAAATATATGAAAAAAACTCGATGAGCTTTAGTGATGCCGAAACTACCTGAGAGAAGTGTTCAGCTTGACTTCGATAAACTGTCAGAAACTTTCCGAGACTTCACACAATGGTAACTTTTAACTGTGAGGTTTGTAATGCCACTGTTCCTAAAAAGAATAGTGAGAAGCATTATTATAGATGTCCAGATGCCTACTATACGTGCATAGATTGCTCCAAGACTTTTGATGACGGCATGAGTTACAAACAACATACTGAATGCATAAGCGAGGATCAAAAATATCAGAAATCATTGTACAAGGGCAAGAAACCTAAACAAAAGGAGCAAAAAGCTGCTTTAAAATCTGAAGAACAAGAAGAGACTAAAAAATCTGCAAAATCCAAGATAGGTGCTAAAACATTGAAGCCATCATCCCTGAAACGTGGTGAGTCCCTGTATAAGATTTTGAAAACTATCAAGGATAAAGATGCAAGGAAAAAATTGTTAAAAAGTTTAGTTGTTAGTGAACAAGGTAGCTTAGTATTACAGTAAATATCAAAAAGCGAAAAGCTATTTAATTTTCAGTTACCTTTTTGCTCAGGCATCTTGCCATTTTGGAATAGAATTGATGTAATGCTTTCAATGGGAAGCTAAGTGTGTCAAACATATAACCAGGAATCTGGTTTTGCAATATTCGTAGCTCTTCAGATGTTCTCTGTTTCAGAAGTGGAACATAAATAACCTCTGTTCCGGGAAATGACTCGCTTTTAACAAATCCTAGTTTATAGTCCATTATGCCATTTTTTGAACCCTGTGATGTGTCGAACCATAGGCCCGTATCATCTTCATAAGACTTGTGTACTCGTACTCCGCACAGGTGTTCGAAAAGATCTTTGATGATTTCGATATTCTCCTCTTGTTTGGCGTTGCGGGATTCCAGCTCGCCAACCTTTTCCTCTAGATGCTGAATCTGCTGCCGTAAGTTTTCAAGCTCGTGACTCTTTGTCTCCGCTGTCTGTGTTAAGACAGTATTTTCATGTACTAAATTTGCAACCAAGAGATCTGCATTGTCCAGTCGTTCCTTAACGGAGTTTCTATACTGATCCAAGCCATCCATTGTATCGTCGGCAATTGAACCTGAACCTGCAAGTTATTCTCAAATACGCCACATAACAATTGCTCCCCATTCCCGGGTTATGTTCGAGAAAGTTGTTAACCTTAATATCATAATATTCGTCGCACGCGATTGTAATCAGTTTGTCAATTTTACGGGATCCTTTACAGCTTAAAAAACAACGACGATCAAGCTAGATTGAATTAAAGCTCAGTCTTTGTTCTGAGAAAACAAAAGACATAGAGCTGCGGGAAAGATTCTTCAGAGGATATCTTTGTGTGCATCAACATGTCATCTGTAGTGTCTGCTTCTCAAAACAAGCTCAACGAGCTCCTTGATGCTGTTAGACAAGAGTTTGCTCAGGTATCGCAAGAAGCTACCTCCTACCGTTTACAAAATCAAAAGGATTATGATTTTAAAATAAATCAGCAGTTGGCCGAGATGCAACAGATTAGAAATACAGTCTATGAGCTAGAGCTAACCCATCGCAAAATGAAGGACGCTTACGAGGAAGAAATCAACCGATTGAAGATTGAACTTGAACAACGGGATAGGCGAATTGCATCTTTCACTGTTCATCATCAACAACAGGCACAGCAACAGCAACAGCAATTGTTACAACAACAACAACAGGTACAGCAACAGCAACAGCAACAGCAGCAACAGGGACCAGCCATTGCCCCTAATACCACTGTGTCTGGGCCCAGTTCCTTTGCTGCTGCGGGCTCGCCTCCTTCCGGTACGCACGGTTCCCAAATGCCACCACAGCCATCTCTTCCAGCAGTAGCGGCCCCTCCAGATCAATCACCTCGATTGGCCTCTGCTCCGGTGGCAGCAACTCCTGGATTCAAAGACAATGGCGCAGCGGTGCTGACCCCTGTAACTAATGTCCCTACAACTGAAACTGAAGCTCAAGGAACGCTACAAAAGACAGGGATAGCCACATTGCCACCGGTTACGTCGCCAGTTCAACAACAAGATTCAGCAGCTAATAAAACCGAACTAGACGGGACAGCTAAAGAAACACAGAAAACACAGTCGAAGCCAGCAATCAGGGAAGAGGGCGATTTGACGCAAGAACACTACCTGGTTCCTTATGCAGATCGTGCTAGCCATGCCAAACCAATTCCTCCTTTCCTATTAGACCTGGATTCCCAAATTGTTCCATCGCATTTAAAGAAACAGACTAATGATTATTATGTTCTCTATAATCCTGCTTTACCTCGTGAAATTGACGTAGATTTACACTGCTCGCTTGATCACACTTCAGTTGTCTGTTGCGTTCGATTCAGTAACGACGGGGAGTTTCTAGCCACTGGTTGCAATAAGACCACTCAAGTTTTTAGAGTTTCTGATGGTGCATTGGTAGCAAGACTTTCAGATGACGCTGCGACCCAAGCCAGTGAACCAAATGATACCACAGTTAATGGGGATGAAACCGCTGGTGATGCAAATTTTGCAACCTCCAAAAGTGTTTCAACAGATCTGTATATTCGCTCGGTTTGTTTTTCTCCAGATGGTAAATTTTTGGCCACAGGAGCTGAAGACAGGCTGATCAGGATTTGGGATATCGCTCAAAAGAAGATTGTTATGGTTTTGCAAGGTCATGAACAAGATATTTATTCTCTAGACTACTTCCCCTCCGGAGACAAGTTGGTATCTGGATCTGGTGACAGAACCGTCAGAATTTGGGATCTTCGTACAGGACAATGTTCTTTAACACTATCAATTGAAGATGGGGTGACTACGGTGGCAGTTTCTCCTGGAGATGGCAAATTTATTGCTGCTGGGTCTTTGGATCGTGCAGTACGCGTTTGGGATTCAGAGACAGGATTCTTGGTCGAAAGACTGGACTCAGAAAATGAGTCAGGGACAGGACATAAAGATTCCGTCTACAGCGTTGTTTTCACAAGAAATGGTAATGGCGTTGTTTCAGGTTCTTTAGACAGATCTGTGAAACTTTGGAATTTAAGCAGTGGTTCTAATGATAACAATCCAAACGCAAAGCTAACTCCGGGTACATGTGAAGTTACATATACGGGCCATAAGGACTTTGTTCTTTCGGTAGCGACAACTCAGAACGATGAATATATCCTTTCAGGTTCCAAAGATCGTGGGGTATTGTTTTGGGATACAAAATCAGGAAATCCGTTACTCATGCTGCAGGGTCACAGGAATTCTGTTATCTCAGTAGCTGTTGCAAATAGCTTCCCACTTGGGCCTCAATACGGCGTATTCGCTACAGGTAGCGGAGACTGTAAGGCGAGAATTTGGAAATACACCAAAACAGAAAGCGTTCCGGTAACTGATTCTCACCAGCCCAATATTAAAGAATTAAAGGAATAGGCTAGGTGCTTCAATCTTTTTCTGTTGTGTTTTCATATGCGTATTACTCGTCAAATGTTTTGACGCTATTCGCTTTTTTTCAATGTTATATGACTCAAATTTAAGATAGAATTACACTACGAAACGTGGCAAAGAGGAAAACTAGATTTAACAGGGTTTAGTATTTTTACGCAAGAGAATGGCAAGGCTAATGTAAACAATAATTAGCAGCGCAGGAGTGTTGTGACCAGCTGTCGTGTAATTGGCAATGTATATCTCCCATCTGAATCTGTAAGTACCCTCTATGTAGATTAACCTATGAAGCGTTAACATGTGATTGTAAACCGTTTTGATCCACGATTTGGTCTATTCACTGCAGGACCTGAAGGCCCTTTAAGATCGAACAAAGCATTTTTAATACATGTTCTTGGCGCTCATTTCTTGGGCTAGGGCCAGTGTTAGTCGGGAACATATGCTGCCCATCTTTTGAATGTTATTTCTTGGAGTTATATATTCGGGTCGGAGCATTTTTTTTGATATTATGTTTATTTCGCTGAACTCCGTGTTTGTCGTTAATGCTTTTTAATATTTTGCACCTCAACTGGTTTTTTAGAGTAGTTGCAGATTCCACAGCTTATTTCAGCTGTATGAAAAAAAATAAAGTCCATCCAAAAGATGAACGGAGATCTCGAAAGTTACATAAGTAGCCATTAAAATATAAACACCGCCACAAACGTTCAATGGTGAACTTCAGTGCCTTTTGGCTTTCTTTCTACATAGCCGGATCATACGTCGCGGCAATATATTCAACATCAAAAGGGTCAGAAGAGTACCCCAGTGGTAGAGACGACCCACGAGTAATTAAGCGTAGGATCTACCATGTCTGCCTAATTATGATAATAAATATTTTTCAAATACCTTGGATTCTTCATTCTCAAACGGGAAGCATTTCATACAGCCAAGCCCTTTTGAATTTGGGACTTATCCCTGGGTACTACAGGAATAATCATTGGGATATAGGTAAATACTTATGCGATGTTTTCAAAGGTATAGCGCTTATATCCTTGCTGTACATTGGTCCATTGACAGACTCTTTATTATACTTCATATTTGTGAGCAGAAAGAATGGCTTAAGGGAAGTCAAAAATGAGGTCTTTAGCATATGGGGCATCAGGAATTATATATTTGCTCCATTCACGGAAGAACTTTTTTATACATCAATGGTAATTAATAGTTACCTCACGCTAAAGCTTCCGGATGAACTAAATCCCAAACTGCTTATTTGGCAGACGCCACTCTTCTTCGGCCTAGCTCATGCCCACCATGCCTATGAATTATCCGAGCAAGGAATTTTAGGTTGGCCTACAATTCTGCTAAATACTCTATGTCAAACAACTTATACGACACTATTCGGAAGCTTAACACATTATATCTACCTTAAATCAGGCGGTAACCTTTGGACATGTGTGTGTATACATGCGATATGCAATTTCATGGGATTCCCGGAGTCATCGAGACTGGACATGCATTTTTCTGTGGTCAAGAAGTCTAAAAACGTCCATGTCGTCAGAATGGTTAACTTGTGGAAAAAATGCTATTTCGTTCTACTTCTAATGGGTGTTCTTTTCTTCAAGAACCAATACAGTACATTATTCCAGTCTACAGATAGCATAACCTGGTAGCCTCATTGCCTCTATAGCCTCATTACAATCATTTATATATGAAACTGGGTAATTCTCTTCATCATGAGCCACGAGCTGTATCGAGCCAAAGCGCGTATCATTTCGCATCAATTTGAGTATTGGAACATCGAAATGCAGTAAAAGTGATAGTTACACTATTATAAGTCAACGATATTACTGAAATTGAGACCAATCGCAAGTGAGACAGATCGTATGCTGTTGTGTTGATCGTGTCTTAGAAAAAACACAATCGAAAGAATACAATCTGGTGCCGTTCACTAATTCCCCGACAGAGATAATAAATTCACTCGTCGTCGCATATCATAGCATAGACCAACACCTCAGGTCGCAATGGAATCGCATCACAGTACAGCAGGAGCCAAGCTCAGATTGAGAGATCGAAATTCGAGAAGGGAATCAGAGCGTGAAAAGCGTAAATCAGAAGTTCTCATTGCAGCTCAATCATTGGATAACGAGGTACAAAATGTCAAAAATTTGAAAAGGATATCCATTGGGTCTATAGATTTACTGATGGATCCAGAGTTAGAATATAGAGTCAATGCAAATAATTCATCCAACAACAATAACCGAAACTCTTGGTCTTCCGGATCGTCATCTAGTGGCGATTTTGAGGAGGCTGATAGATCTAGTACGCGCCATTCAAAGTCGACAAAGGAAATCGAAACGGAAAACTTACAGGCAGACAATTCATTTGAGACTAGCTTTGATGTAACCAATGCAGAATACCTTGATGAAAACGACAGCACTAGTGATGACGTGGAGCAATCGCGTCAGGATGATGTATCTAACCTATCATCTTCTCCCGTGAATAGAAGTCTCTCAGGGGTTGGTTCATTGAGGAGGGGGGCTTATAATGTACCAAGCCGAAGGCCTTCCTCAAATCTAAGCTCTGAAGCGAATACAAATTCAAATTCATCCCTAACCCAAAACTTATTATGGGTCCCTGCCGACCAGCATCCAAATGTCAAGCCTGAAAATTACCTGGAGCTTGTACAGGATACATTGCATAGCATTAAATTAGAAGACAACAGTGGTAAATCAAGTGATGCTCACAGCAACAAAGAAAATATAGATGAGCTAGATAGACTACCCCCAGATTTTTCGAAGCAGCATATTTCCTTGGTGCGAAGACCATCACGGTTAAGAAAATCTTATACAGAATTTGAAGAGATGGACGATGTCAAATCTGAAACTCATCCATACGAAATAAATGAGCTGCAGACTAGGCCCCGTTCATCCACGGATCCTAACAGACCTATTTCTTTGAAAGACATTACTGAGGAGCTTACAAAGATCTCAAACAATGCTGGATTAACAAATTCGGATGCTGTAACTCTTGCTAGAACTTTGAGCATGTCTGGATCCTTTGCAGAAAATGGACATCTCAATAATTCAAATCGCATGAATCAAATTGACTACGAAAATAACACACTTCATGGAAATGACGATAAGGAATTTGCTTCTAATATGTTTATGAAACATGGATTTGTGATTCCAGCCAGATCCTCCTTGCGTAGAAGCAAGTTTAACACGTATAGAAAAAGAACAGCAGAAGGTGACTCTGGATCTGAAAGGGATAAAAGTAATTCAGCAGAAGTTATTCCTAATGCCGCACTTGATGAAGAGAACATTAGAAGAGCAGGTGAAACTGTTGTGAGCAAGGAAGTCAATTCGAATGATGCTACGAACCAAAGAAGCGCACACTTGCTATCACCAACAAATTTGACTGAAAGCAACTCTGTTTTGGAATCTCCTAGTTCAATGAACGATTTTCAAGACTTGTATGACCATTATCGCCAACCTAGTGTTGACTTGGAAAAAGACATCGAATTACAAGGCCAGCAACTTCAAAAGGAAGATGAAATGTTGCCCGAGGATCTTGAAAGCGAGCCAACAAATCCTTCACCGAAGAAAAATAGTTGGTCATGGTTAAATGGAATAGGAGAAAGACAAAAAACGTCTCCTGAGGATAAGCAACCAAGTCTTGATTATCATCCGAACACTCTTAGTGACGATTTCATCAAGGCAACGAAACACACAGAGAAAGAATCGGAAAGATTGGCAGCTATCAAAAGTAATCACTCTAAAAACAGACATCAGCCTATTTTTTCACAGAACAATTCCAAATTAACAAAAAATACTTCAGAAAAATCTCCCCAAAGCGACCATAGTAGCGACAATACAATGCTGTCGAGTTTTAGTACAATGACAACTTCGGATAAAAGGCAACGCTTGGAAATGAAATTCGCTAGTCTTTTCAAACGCAAGGGCAAGAGCAAATCCAAAATAGCTAGTGACCGTGCAAAGAAGCATGTGCATACGGAATCCAAGAAAAAAGTATCAAATGAAACACATTTAACTAAAGGTGGAAGAGAGAATGAGGATCGATCGCCTGATTTTGGCAAAAAGTTGAAAAAGCATCCTAGAGTGAAATCTGAATCTCAATTTGAAGATCGTTTGAGGTCCGTATCTCAGGATGATGCCTCAATCCACAAAATACCTAATGTCAAAGAAGAAGAACTACCGGCATTGCAGCCTGCTATCAGTGTGACAAGCCTTAAGAGTACACAAGCTATGCATGACATAGTGACAGAACCCGCAACTGAAAGTGTGACCCAGTCAGTGAAGGAATTGGATGGAGATGATTCGCAAGACACAAGTGCGGAACAAAGCTACAACCTGAATGTAGAACATTCAATTACTAACGGAAGTGCACCGGAAGAACAAAAAGTCTCACGGAAGGACAATGAAAATGACGATGTTACACTTCATGCTTCTGTGCTGCCGCCACGCAAGTTAAGATTTGAAGACGTCAAAAGGCCCGAGAAGCCCAACGCTCCCATACAGTTCAGTGACAGTGCATTTGGATTTCCCTTGCCAATGTTAACAGTCTCCACAGTCGTCATGTTCGATCATAGATTACCTGTTAACGTAGAAAGGGCAATTTATAGATTGAGCCATTTAAAATTGAGCGATCCCAAACGAGAACTCCGCCAACAAGTAATACTGAGCAATTTCATGTACGCATATTTGAATTTGGTCAATCACACATTATATATGGAGCAAGCAGCCCAAGATCAGAGCATGCTATCAATGGGGGAAGATGACATTGATAGTCAAAATTCGAAGATTATAAACAACGGCAATAATACCTACACGACAGAACATAATGCGGCTGATGGGGTAATCTGTATACCAGATATATGATTCCCAATATTTTTATGGAAATATGAGCATGAAAAGCATCTACATAGTGGCATGTAAACCCTAAATCGCATTAATTCCCGCCAGAATATCACAGTACGCTGCTGCGCTTGTTTTCAATCACCCGGCCACAATCGCTAAATAGAAAAATTTAAAGATTTGGTATGTCGGGAGCTGCAAAAGTGAAGTCAGCTCATCGCTCTGCATATCAACATAGAGCTGTGTCGCGAGCGTTCACATCTCGACACATCTAACAACCCTATTGAATTGGAATTATGGCTTCGGCCGATAACTTGTACCGCATGATGATCCTCCTGGAAGAATCAGTCAACCAACAGGAGAGAAAAGAGCAGAAGGAGGTCATCGGTAAAGAAATGAAAAAAACACATGAATTCGTGGAAGAACTATTAATGCCTTTTCAAATTGATGAGCTAGATCTTCTCAACGAATGGTTTGACAAATTTGACGAAGAGATCTGCATAAAAAATGAAGGCCACATAAAATACGAGATCACAAGCGATGGCCTTATCGTATTGATCCTCGACAAAGAGCTGGAGCCTCTGATAGAGAAGGTCAAGAATTTTGTAGAGGAAAACACCCCATAAACAAGATGTTTTAGATCATGCGGTTCGTATAAGGCCCCCACTGTCGTATAGAGCCGATCCACAAGAAAACTGAGCAGACCGACAAGATCGCTCATCTAGGCTCGATATCCCGCACAGCGAAACTTCTCCGGCTCTTGCCCATTTGCATTACTGTATACAAACTATGTACTTTAACAACAAACAGCAGTAGTTACTGACAAGTGTTTAAATCGCCCGAATTGCGCTAACCGCTCGCGCCCCTAAGCCAGTTCCGCGAAATCGATGACAGCTCTCTAAGCTGACCGACCAACCATGAAGTAGACGTGCGTTTTGCTCGCAGATCGTCCTTGTTTGGCCTTCGTCAGCCAACTGATCTTGTGTCCGCTAATGGTCATTGTTCTTTTTCTTTTTCGCTACCACGAAACTTTGCTGCATTCGGAGAGCATTGTGGACGTTCCATCCGAATCATCGTTCATTTACGAAAAAAGAAGCTGATATATAAAGAGAAATGATGTTCACCTTTTAACTATAGGTTACTGGGCACTAAATTTATCGGGCTATTGCAGATTCAAAACATCGAAACAACTTGCCCGTTATCGTAAGAGTATGTCTAGCAGTGGTCATTCAAAGACGCTAGAGTTGTTCTCTAAGGAGCAGTTTGCAAAGCACGGTAAAGCCGACGATTGCTGGGTTACCGTTTATGAAAGAAAGATTTACGACGTAAGCAAGTTTCTGAGAGAAAATCCTGAAAGCTCAAATGTTTTGTTGAAGCATGCTGGAAAGGATGTAAGTGACATATTGAAGAGCCAGGAAGGCTTGAAAAACTTGGAAAAATTGCTGGACGATAAATACTTGGTTGGCTATTTGGCGACAGCTGAGGAAGAAAAGGAACTGCTGAGTAATCCCGATCACAAGGTTGAGGTAAAATTGACAGAAAAGGTTGGTGATACATTTGACTCGACGACGTTTGTTCCAAAGTTGCCCACTGAAGATAAGCTGAGTATTGCAACAGATTATGCCTCTGATTACAAGAAACATCATTTCCTGGATTTGAACAAAGCATTATTGCCTCAAGTGATGTTTGGCAACTATACCAGAGAATTCTACGTTGACCAGATCCATAGACCAAGACACTATGGTGACAAATCGGCTCCTTTATTTGGAAATTTTCTGGAACCGCTTTCTAAAACTTCATGGTACGTCATTCCAATTGTATGGCTACCTGTTGTGATGTATCATTTTGCAGTTGCTTTGAAGAATATGAATCCTTTTTTTTGCGTTTTCTTCTTCGGCCTTGGTACATTTGTGTGGACCTTGATTGAATATTGTCTACACAGATTTTTGTTCCACTTGGATGATTTTTTGCCACAGAACAATGTTTTCTATACATTGCACTTCTTACTTCATGGTGTCCACCATTATCTACCAATGGATAAATATCGTTTAGTTATGCCACCCACGTTATTTGTCATCCTGTGCACTCCATTTTACAAGTTGGTTTTCGCATTGTTACCCTTGTATGTTGCTTATGCCGGATTTGCTGGTGGTCTATTTGGATATGTTTGTTACGATCTAACGCATTATTTCCTTCATCATTCGAAGTTGCCACCATTTGCTCGTAAGTTGAAAAAATATCATTTAGAGCATCATTACAAAAATTATCAATTGGGTTTTGGCGTCACTTCCTGGTTCTGGGACACGGTATTTGGTACTTATCTAGCTCCAAACTCACCTGTTTCTCAAATGAAATATGACTGAATACCCACTGAAATAAAAAGTGGAAGAGATTCACGATTGCTCTGCAGGTGTTTTTTTGTTAATGGCATTTTTTCTGATAGTTTTGCTAGGTAGGTAGCCTTTTATGATTTTATAAAAAAATTATCTTATACATTTTTCTGTCTTTAAAAGAGTGGAAACGATCGTACTGCCACAAACGTTTAAGTCCTTATTTTTCCATGGTATTCTGTTGCATAATCCAGTCGTCTCGTCGTTTAAATGTCAATGCTTTACGGTCATTTGGCTTGTGATAATTGTATGTCAACCAATTAAGTACTAGATAATGATTTCTTTTAAGGTACTATTCAACAACCAATTACGGTTTCATAGTGTAGTGGTTATCACTTTCGGTTCTGATCCGAACAACCCCGGTTCGAGTCCGGGTGAGACCTTCTTTTTGTGCATCGAAACGATCAGTAATTTTTTTTTTGTTCAACACATACATATATTACTATACGGTTTCAAAGTAATGCTCTAACTCGATCAATCTCCCTTTAACGTCACTTACATTTCTGTCCCTTAGGAGTTGTTGGGTGAGCATTTTTGCTAATTTTGATTCGT
Organism: Zygotorulaspora danielsina; assembly: GCA_030572985.1. Lineage (NCBI taxonomy): Eukaryota > Fungi > Ascomycota > Saccharomycetes > Saccharomycetales > Saccharomycetaceae > Zygotorulaspora > Zygotorulaspora danielsina. The sequence goes on from JAJMCL010000007.1 coordinate 53,756, forward strand.
CATGGTAAGCGCACCACGCACTGTGACAGTTCAACTGCTCGCTCCCTACAATCGATCGAAGAAAAGCCTTGTGAAAGCATCGCACACACCTGACTACTCCTTTACAGTCGTGAATGGGCTCGTATCCTCTTAACAGCAATTGCAATTTCTGCTTATCACCACATTGAAAGTACTCAGATAGCTTTAACAATTGATTTGTGCGAGGGTAAGACTGAAGGTTATCTGAGGTTTCATTCTCCGGGGTGAATTCAATGTTTTTGTGGCTTTGCAATCTTTGAATATCGTGAATCAGGTTTGAATCTCTTAAATAATAATTCTTTAGATTAAACAGGTTCGACGCCCATGGACACTGAGAATTCCGTGATCCCATCACGACTTGCTCCCAGTATTTCTTGTTAACAAGTTTGTGAAGCATTTCGCTGCCAGGTTCGTCGATTGGATGGAGGTTCAAATATATCTTCGCATTACAACGACAACAACAGCATATGAGAACAAGTGTACTCGAAGATTTACCTACCAGCGAGTTAAACTGCCAGCCTTTCGAGGCCAAACTCAATTCATTAATCCATACATCATCCCATGCTAGCATTGTCCCATTTGTGCCCTCCACTATGCTTCGCACCCTCTCCAAAGCTTGCTCGAGGGAGTATAATTCAACGCCTTTGTATTCTTCGATTGCGATTTCCATAATGTTGTCGTAAAGCGGCTGAAGTTTTCGAAGCTCATTTGGTAAGAAAGAATTCTTGGCCGCTATTCGCCTGTTCTTCGTCCTATACTTCCATTTTTTTATGATACTGCGTGTTTCCAATGTACCAACAATTATACTGCTAGATTTTCCCTTATAATCCTCCACATCATTCAGAATCATCTCTGAAATGCTCCGCAGCCGATTAACTAATGCATTATCTATCTCAGATGCCATATAGGGCCTTTTCCAGTTAAATTGCCTCCTGAATAATGCATCATCTTCTGTTCCCCCGGTATATTGTCTTAATTTATCTGCGACCGTTCATGGCGACGCTGCTGCGATATGAAAAATTTGCAAGATGGTAAGGATCAAGGTTTAAGTACCTCAATGACTACGATGAATTTTGATGATTTTACAGGATTTAGAGAAAGACGATCCAAAAGTTAACTTTTAAGCGATTCTATATTAGATTTGAATTTTCATTTTCAACAAACTTCTGAGCTATTCTTAGTGTTAGGAATACTAGTTGTTTTTGAGCTTCTAAACTTAAAACTTCACGATCCATACCATATCTTCGTCTTTTTGTTTCCTTCCCTTTAATTTAGGAAAAGATAGACTGGGTTTTTTACTTTTAAGCTTTACGAGCTCACTAATTCAATATTAAGATTCAGAGATGCCAATGGTGTTGGAGGACTATCAGAAAAATTTCCTTGATTTAGCGATTGAATCTCAAGCTTTAAGATTTGGTACTTTCACTTTGAAATCAGGTAGACAATCTCCGTACTTTTTCAATCTAGGATTGTTCAACACTGGTAAATTGTTGTCCAATTTAGCTACTGCTTACGCAATTGCAATAATTCAATCTGATTTAAGATTCGACGTTATCTTTGGTCCGGCATACAAAGGTATCCCTTTAGCTTCCATTGTGTGCGTCAAGCTCGCAGAGATTGGTGGATCAAAATTTCAAGACGTCCAGTATGCATTTAATAGAAAGGAGGCGAAAGATCATGGTGAAGGTGGTAGCATTGTCGGTGCAACCCTTAAAAATAAAAGAATTCTTATCATCGATGATGTGATGACTGCTGGTACAGCAATCAACGAAGCTTTTGAAATTATTGCAAGGGAAAGTGGCCAAGTTGTAGGTTCTATCATTGCGTTGGATAGACAAGAAGTTGTCAGTACCGATGATAGAGAAGGCTTGAGTGCTACCCAAAGTGTAAGTAAAAGATATGGAATTCCAGTTTTGAATATCGTATCTTTGACTCATATCATCAATTATTTGGATGGTAGAATTTCCGCAGAAGAAAAGAATGCTATTGAACAATATCGTCAAACTTATGGAGTTTAACAATATTTCCACTCTAATAAACAATTTGCATTTTTCTGTCTTAATAAATTCTGATTTCAATTTCGATCTTCTTTTTTTTACAGTTTACTTAGATGATGCTTCTTAACCTGTAATCTAATATGATATATACAATCTTTCTCATTTTTCTTATTTCTCTCAGAGTGAATCTTATTTGATTCATTATTCGCATTACTATTACTTAAAAATAATTCCAATGACTATACGTACTCAGGCAACCACTCATTCTCTCTTATCTCCTTATCACCTTGTATTTATTCTTTGGCGCCTTGGAATGCTTTTCTGGTGCATTAACTGTTGGTAGAGCTTCGTAGATTGATTTTGTCATAGGGTGACCCATAAGAAAGGGACTATGTAAAGGTACTATCTCGTTCATCCTGAAACCGTTCACTAGAGGAATTTTTTTGAATTCTACTCCATCGAAGTCTGGTCCATAAGGTATTTCTCTAAGACTCTCAATTTTCGTAGGATGCTTCTTCAGGTACTCGCCAATGTTGTTTATTAATTGTTTTTTACCTCCTGCGAAGCCTCTAGCTGAGGCAACTAATTTGCCTTTCTCCTTTAAAAGAACGCGAACTCTACCTGGATTACCGAAGTCCTGTGGATGCGATTTTTCACCTTCAAAGATGCATAATAGACCAAAACTACGCACCGCGTCCGCTATAGTTTTTGCCAGTGGATTATCCACAGATAAACTGAGTGGTGCACGTCTTCCTTCTTTATGTGATCTATTTTTATCGAAGTAACACGGATAAATCAACTGGAACCCTTTAAACTCGTCCATTTCTTCTTTAGAGAGTTGAGTACTAGAATCCACCTCACCCGTTTCAGGATTAATAAATCTTATTTGATTAGAATTGTTAGCAACAGAACCTTGCGAAGAAAGGCTTTGCTCATGTTGATCTTGGCTTCTCACCACAGTGGGTACAACTTTTGGAGCTATTGGTGTTTTCAAAGAAGAATCTAATTCTGCGAGATCCATCTCCAAGTTGTCAATATCATCGTAGTCCTCAACTTCCTCAATAGTAGGCATCTTGAAGGTATTTATATCGAGGTCCTCAATGAGTATTGCGAAGTTGTTGCGACGCCTAACTTTACTTTGACTTCATGATAGCTAAAATTTTTTGTATGCTGTTAACTTGAGATTCCAAGCGGCGTCGTAAGAAAAAGCGACAACTACATCAAATTAAATTCACAATAATAGCGTCGGTGGACAGTTTGTGAGGCGATGAATGATACCAGTATAGACGATTCACCACCTGATAGCAGAAATTCCATAGACAAGGCTACTTTAAACAATGCGAATGATTTACTTAACTCACTGGAACAATCTCACAGAAATGATTTATCATTACACCTGTACTCATCATATTTATTGAAGCATATTTTGTACAAGGCAAATGAGAAAAAAAACTTCTTTGAAATAGATCAATTCATCCGAACACAGATTAAACACAACTGGACTAGCTGGCCAAGCCCTAGGACAGTGATTAATCCAGGAACTGACTTGTTATACGAAGATGATATTCTAATAGGCCAGGTAGAACCAGTGAAAGGGTTAGCGGAAGTCCAACAGGAAAAGCGCGCATGTATTAAACATGGGGAAGTATCGCCCCGGGCATTAGTACATTCTACGAACATGCTAAAATTGGAGCTTAACTCATTTTGGCAGCATTGCCTTGCTCAATCTTCCTCAATGTCTAACGAAGTATTGGATATCGATAAAATGAGCATACCAAAGAATGTGCAAGATAATGTGACTCAAAAAATGGATCGTTTGTTCGATGGACTGCATATTAGGGTAGCGCGGATGAACAAAATCGAAATACATCAAAATCAAGCGTCGGATGCTGTAACAATCACTCAGCCTCAAAACCAAAAGGTCAAGGTAAAGAAAAATCCGGAATTAACATACCATGATATTGTAATCCAGGGATGTGAAATGGGTGAAGATATGGTAGAAATTTACATGAAATCCTTAGAATTATACAATGATCTTCCATTGACATTGAATAGAAGTCAATTTAGGCTCCCGAAGTCAGTGCTGAAGAAATATCGACCTGCTAAGAAGGGCAAATCAGGCATTCAAAAGTTGAGGAAGTCCAAGGAAAAATTCATAGTGGTATCTAAGCTCTTGCAGGATAAGCGGCTATCTGCTGACGACAAGGTGGGGTTACGTAAATTGTCGAACAAGCTGATAGAAGGTGCAATCGATAAGAAAGTGTTTTTCAACGTTAAAGGATACCAGAACAATGAGAATGTTGATGATATCTATAATATAGATGACTGTTTAGCCAAAATACCTAGAAATTGACGAAGCTGATGAAACAGTCTTATCATTCGCCATCAAATTTTTTCTGAGGGGCAACACTTTCATTGAAAAATATCTCGTTCAAAGTCAAGTCCAATATCTCAAGTAAGAGATTTGCATTTAGATAAGGGTTTTGTAGCATTTCATGTATATTCATGGCCGCATTTTGGGCATTTCTAAAGCCAACAACTTTACCACAAACCTCGGAAAACAGTCTTTGCAATAACAACTGGGAGTCAAGCTTAGATTTCCTCATATCGCCAGCAGTTCGTGGTTCTTTTTGAAGTTTTTTTGTTGCTAAGACCCCGTGAGGAGACCATAACAAAGTTTTCACACCACGCAGAATATCGGTCATCTGGCTTTCTGATGTCATCCTTTTTAAATTTTCCTTGATGTATTTATCTATGGCACTTCCGAGTAGCTGTTGTAACACCGTCAAAACAGCACGACCTCGTAGCCAGCCCGAGTTATTCTTGTTTAAGCCGAATATAGAAATGAAAAAATCACATATCGATTTCACATAGGATTTTTCTTGATAACTTGTGGCATCAGAATTTGCATGTAAGTCGTGGAAGTTTTCATAGTACTTCACTTCGTCATCATCCTGAAAGCCTATTTCGTGCGTTTGAAACCCCGCTTCAGGAATTATATTCAGAGGAGAATGCGAAGTAGGGATTAGAGAGGGAGTTGAGCTCTCCAAATCGCTTGGATCATTTTGTTCTGCATCTGCATCTGTTCTGCCAGTGAATCGAGCTGTGTTAGTCAAAAAGCGTCGAAACTTGCTATCTTGACATATTTCTGATATACTCAGCAATTCACGTAAATACTTTTCGAGTTTTGATTTCCTTTCCTCATATAGCAGGGACTTTGAGACATGATACTTTAGTGAAATTTTGACTTTTTCTGGAAATATATCTTTCCGCTGTAGATGCTTCACTGAGTGTTTGTATTTTCTTCTAAGCTCCATATTTAATGAGTGAAATTCACTAAATCTTCGAGGTATCTCCCAGGTAGTAACCTGGCCCTTATTGATGTGATTGACGTTGATCAGATAATAGATAACCTCTCGCGGGCTTTTGAACCGCTGATCTACGTAATAGGACTTGATGCAAATTTTTGTTTTCCTAAATAGACTGTTAGCATCTTCTTGAACTAAATACTGCCTCTTAAGTAATCCCTTATTTTCTAAGTCCCTCATCAAAGCTCGTTGTGACTTTCTTAACAGTCTTAACTGCGTTTGGTTATTAGTTAATTCAGCTTTTAGAATAAGGTGATCCAGCAATCCCAGCTCTTTCTCTATCTGATCAATAGCTATTGTTAGTTCGTCAATTTCGACTTGCAAGTTGGCAAAGGTACTTTCAACTTTGGTGGCAGACAAATTTGGCAATTGGATTTCTTTAGAGACAGAGCGATCACTCAAGGAGTCATCGTCGGAGTTTTCTATCGACTCATTTCCTGAATCATTATTGAGGTCGTCATTGAAAAGTGAATCTTTGAAAAGAGCATTATCAATATCTCCATCACCAAACAGCAAAGATTTATTATTTGCATAGTGATTGTCAAAGTGCCGCCCACTTTTTTTGGTAGATTTCAAAATAGTATCAAGTGCATCATCAATATGTAACCTCGGAATGCTTCTGCTTGAACGACATTCTACTCCAATTGGTTTTCGGGATACAATTTCTGGAAAGTCAAGCAATTTTGAATAGACGTCTGTGTCAATAAAATTCACGTCTGATACCATCTTTAAGAAGTATTTGGAATTTTTAAAATTTTCAAAAAAGTCTTCGGATAATGCTTTTTTTGCCTCATTTTGCAATAACAGCATACTCCTTCTAGCTAACATGACCGTTTGATCATCTTTGGGATTAGCTCTTGAGACAAATAGCTGTATATTACTAACAAGTCCTGGATCAAGAACCTTTAAATCAGCTAGAGAACCGAACTCTTCAATCATTTTTCTCAAGTCATCTATTTCGGAAGGAGGATATGTTATGGTGATGTCCCTGGAATCTTCTAAAGGTGTTTTCATCTTCTCGACCAACTCATAAAATTTTAAGTATGAAATACCGTACTCATTGCAGTGCGACTGCAGATATTGCTCAAAATAAGGAAGACATGCTTGCTCCGTTATGTCATCGAATGATATCACCTGCAAAGAAGAGCTAAACTCTTCTAAAGCTTGATCAAGATTACGGTAACTTGATGTTAACCTGCCGAACCCAGTGTGGCTTTTGACTTTGTTCTTTGAATCGACGTAACATAACCGTGTATGAATAAGTTTTGCTGACAGAGAAATTCTCTTCTTTTGTTCTTGAGTTCCTGATGTAGACAACTGTTTAATATTTAATAAAAGAACTTGCGATAGAAGCGAATGCCTTACCGCCATCAAATGATATGGTGAGTCGAGAAGGCTTATCAGCCTAAGATAATCTTCAAACTTTTTGTCTGAATAATCGTCACTGAATTCAAATTTCATCTCCATGAGATGATTGTATTCCGTACTCTGCTTCGAATGAAGTCTTTGAAACTGAATCTCTTTTGATAAAATGCGGCGTACTTCTAGTACCTGATCGTGCTCCTCAAGTATCTTTTCAGACATTGATACCAAAAGAATATTCCAATTATCCGGCTCTGAGAACTTCACTAGTGTTGGTACTATGATACTCATAGAAAGTATTTCCCTCAACAGAATCGACACATAAGGTGATTTCAGTTCTACTTCGTCGACAATATATGGTAGCAGTTTTGAAACATGATTCTTGATATGATTTCCAATATCTTCCGGTAAACAGCTAAGTCTGAGGGATAAGCTGCTGTGTAGTTTATGACGTCTATTAAATTCTACTGCCATTTGTAAACTAATATTCGAAGTTCCATACTTCCCAAGCGAGATGTCACGCAACACAGCCTCCCTGGCGGTGCAAAAGCTATTAAAATATTTTGTCAGTAGAGGAAGCAATTTCAATACAATCAAGTCTGTCTCATCCACTTTGTAAAGGTATTCATGCAACTTACATATTGTCTCAAGAATAACGTTTTTGACAATTTGTGGGAATTTCGAGGATGAATTCCCGTCAATATGCTGAAACCATGACATTATGAAGTCGCGCATTAACATGTCAACTATTTCACTGATCTCCTTGGCAGCCTCAGGATAGCTGTCAAAAAGGGACCCGACTTTTGGGCTCTCACGAACTTCAGAGGAGGAACTAGAATTCTTTTCGACTGCATTCAAATGCATAATCTGTCGGTGCTCCACCTCTGGAAATGAACTGAGAGCAAGGGCGTAGATGAGACCAACTAGCAAGGCCCATTTCAGAAGTCTGTACGCTTGATTGTATATGATGATGAATATAATGACTATTGACCAGAAAAAAGACGAGCAGGAGAGTATGCCAGCATTTCTAGCCATAGAATAAAACTGTGTAGGGAGCGAAATAAGAAATGCCTTTTCCTACGATATTAACATATTCCAAGTGTTTTACTTTCTTGTCATTTGTCAAATTCATTCATGCACCTATACCGAATTACCACTTCCTCACGTGATTATTGCTTTAGAGATAAAGTTTGTAATTACGTATAAACCTGCCATATTTTACATATATGGCCGCCACTAGCACGCTGATTAACTCCATACTCTACTACCATAAAAATGTGAGCAGTAAATCTATTCAATGTGAGACTGTTGTTGCAGGAGCTTACTAGCAACGATTTCTATAAAATAAAAGAGGGACTAACATGCAATGCAATTTTTTAGGGTGACGATGCTGATCATAATACTGATTTGCGGAACAGAGGTACAGACGAGCCTAACAGATAGATATTGAGATCAATCTTTTGAGACTTTTACCTCTTTGTTTCTCTTCTTGTGTTTTGCATGTTTTGAATTTCCGTGTTTTTCGTTGTTCTTATGCTTTCCATGAGTCTCATCTTTTTTATGATTGCTCTTCTTCTTCTTTTTTGTCATTTTCTCTTTCATTTTACTTTTCTCTTGCTTTCTCTGTTTCTTTTGCATCCTTCTGTCATCACGGTCTTCTCTCTGTCTCTTCTTGGTCTCGAAAACGAGGACTGATTGGTTTGATTTATCTTCTTTAAGATCATCCATAGTGCCCCTTAAACTATCACCTCTAACAAATCTTCTATACAATGGTGAACTCTCCTTCGAAAGTCCGGATGCCACAATTTTTTTTTGTTTGAAAGAAATACCAACCTCATTTGTCTCTGAACTAATTTCCAGTCCTTTTAAATGTCCATCAAATAACCTTTCCCACCACGCATCACCGTCATCTTGTCCAGGTGCACATCCAAGACCTTTCTTATCCCGCTTATGCTTGACTAGAATAGGTTTTCGAAGGCCTCCAGTTTTCAAGGCTTCTCCCTCTTTCCACCCATAGAACTGTAAATACCGTTTACTATCCATTGCAGCACTATATCAAATATGTAAACAATCCCGGGTCAGACTCAACAGCTCTTAGTAAACTCGTTACTTTCAATGCATGATCTTCAAAATTTTTTCACTTCATCTCATCGCATAAAATTACATGTCCGATATGTAAGGCAAAAAGGTTAAAATACAACCCATATATTAGAAAGAATGAATACCAACTTCAGTCCCCGTAAAATATCATATTAGCGCTGGAAGATATGAAAAGGCCACTAGAAGGTGAAGGACTAGGACCAAGGAAGCAGCAAGATGGAAAATTTACCAGAAATAGAGAGTGCACCACTGTACTCGTCAGTAATCTGCCCAAAAGCTGCAATCAATCAAAGATTAGAACGTATTTCCAGGAGTGCGGAAGGATTGCCCAGATTGACGTATGCGAATCATTTACAGGAAAAACTAGGCTTGCCAGGGTAGAGTTCACCAACTATAATGAGGTTCTATCAGCTCTAACAAAGACTTTCAAAAAATTAGGTAATAATGAGATCAAAGTTGACCATCTGGTTGACTGTACACTATGGATGACAAATTTCCCACCAGAGTTTACTTCAAGAGATATCAAAGAGTTACTGAAGAGTATAAATATACTCACACTGAGCGTAAGACTTCCGTCACTGCGATTTAACGCCAATAGGAGATTTGCCTACGTGGACCTAACCTCTCAATGCGACGTTGAAAAGGCTGTCACACAGCTCAATGGCATAAGTGTGCGTTCTTATTGTTTGGTGGTCAAGAGATCAAATCTATTAGCTAAATCGAAGAGAACAGACGCCGGTATCGGCGAAAAGAGAGAAATTATGGTACGGCATTTAAATCTTGAAAAAATATCACAGATCAATTTAAAGGAGTTTTTTTCAGCCTACGGTTATATTGAGTCCCTCAGAATACCGATTACTCAGGAGGATGGACTCAATGACGGTTATGCTTTTATTACATTCCAAGAGAAATCGGCAGCGGACAAAGCGTTAAAAGCTAATCATACCCTATTCGAAGATCGGACCATAACTGTTCAACTTGCTGATAGAAAAGAATATCTGGAAAGGCAAAAAGTGAAGAGAATATTGTCCAGCAGGTCCCAGAACGATGCTATAATTTCCTTATTTCCACTGTCTGACAAGATTTCCAAGGTACAATTAGAGTCTATGCTTACCGAGAAATCTATCCTTGAAAAACACGATATCAAGAACATATATCTGGTCACCGATCATGAGGGAGCTTTAATTACTTTGAGTGAATCAAAATTGGCCGCAAAATGCATCATGTCACTTAATGGAAGCGAATTCAAAGGCAAGATGCTCCGTTGTGGTACGGTAAAGGATCTTAGACAGCATTCGCAGGACGATAAAAGAGCAATCACACCCGATCCTGTCAATGAACGGGCAAAACATTCTATTCGAACAGAAGCATTGAATGAAAATGAGTCGTCCCGACAGTTATCGAATGAGGACTTCCGTAAACTATTTCTTGGAAAGTAGAAACTTTATAAAATGTGAAAACTCTAGTAGTATGGATATCGATTATTTATCCTCATTGATCACTACTTAATGAAATTTGCAGCTCTTTAATCTTCTTTGACAGTTCCTTTACGAAATCACCCCTAGTAGTATCATCTTCTAGAATCCGCTGTTCTTCTAATGTTGTTGGTACAATTCTAGAATTCAAGTATTTTGGGTGTGTTAGCAAACGATTCAATGCAATACTAAGATATCTCTTCCCTTCATCGTGATCTAGTCCAATTATAAGTTCAACTCCTGAAGTATCATCCTTTAAGGTAACAATATGGGTTGAATTAGAGAGGTATTGTTGATAATTTAGGTTTTGAAGAATTCTTTGAAGTAATACCAGCTGTGTAGATTCTCTTATAAGTGCAGTTGACACTGTAAGCTCACTATCAGACCACCTAAAGATGGCTGTTTCGACTTGTTTCGAGAAATATGAAATGAATAAACAACATTCGGGAAGGACTTTTTTTCCGAACTTGCTCAGTAATAGCAGAATTATGGATAGAAGCCCATTTGTCCATATATTGTGCAAATTGCTTTGTTGCTCTGGCCTTATGTTTCCTTCCTGAATGGCGACCGAGAGAGGACTCTCCAGCAAGGTCGCAAAAAGACCACTACTGATAAACTTTGTCGCAATGCGATCAACAGTGCATAGCTCTGAAATGAATGATAGTAGCAGAGACCCCAGAATGGCTTCACTGTTTACTTTAAACAAATGAGAACTTGAGTACAAATTCAATATAACCTTCAGTGTACCAGTTTCATTCAATGAAGATGCCATGATCAAATTGAAGTTATCCGTCGGATTCAAGGTTCGTATCTTGGTGAAAAGAGATAATAACAAAAAGAGGTCTTGAATACGTTCTGCCATGTTGAAAACGAAGACTTGCTTTCCGTTCGAAGTTGATGAGCTTATATCAGAAAGTATCTCCGAGACGATCAATTGAACTCCTTTACAGAAAGAAACTTCGAAAAATTCTAACAGTTGATCGGCCTCAAACTCGATGAAGTGCGTTCCAGTGGTCACAAAATCCAAAGTCAATAAAACAGAACGTAAAAGAGGTCGATAATAGTTTTTTTTGGTGGAATAAGAGATATTCCCGATATAGTCGACTTCCGTTGATTTAAAAACGCAGATCAATTGACTCAACAGTCTGAATAAAGTCTTTTCCGGAATTGGCTTAGATTTCTTTTGAAACGAATATAAGACGTAAAAGCATAATTCTAGTCTCTCGCGATAAACTTCTTTAAATATTGGAGCTTCTATCCCGGATTCGATATTAGCTTTTAGAAAATCTGAAGCAAGTTCTAAAAATGTATCATTCAAAGGTTTATTGGTTTTCCTGATGAATGTTGTTAGGAGAGCACCCCAAGCCTTTGCAGCCGCTATCTGACAATTAACATACTTCAAATTGATAGAGGCTTCCAAAACTTCTGCTCTGTAACCTCTTTCCGTATCCGTTCCAATCCATTTTTCATCGTCGCCAAAATATTGATCCATCAAGGATACTGCAAAAATACTGTCAAGGGAGAAAACGTCCGACTGATATAACGGCGCGACAGCAAACTTAGCTAATTTCAACTTTGGCCATTTCTCTTGAAATTTTCTATGTAAATTTTCGTGCAGATTTCTATTATAGCCATTTATCTCGAAGAAAGGATACAATAGTGCCGCAAGGTCTGGCCGAGCTAGAAGATCGAAAAAGTGAGAGTCCACATCGCTCGAAGTAAACAAGTATAGCGCAACGATCTCTATTGTACATGATATCAATTTATATCGTCCTGCAGCTGCAACCATCTCTTCCTGTGTTGTGGCACTGATTGGTTTGAACTCTTTCAATCTTTTTAGCAAAACGAGAATAAATTCTTCGTTTGCTTTGGAATCCCTTGCATTAGCCCATGTATTGAATGCATACGATATTGAGTCCAACAGGCAGCATCCAACAGATTCAGGAAGAACATCCAACTTAAGAGCATTTTTTTTCAAAATACTAAGGATAGATCTTCTGTTAGGCGCTTTATCAACTGGATCTTGATTCATGCTAGAAGCTATACTACCCGTTAAAAACAGAATCGACAACCCATCTTGTTTGCTTTCCATGAGTGCTCCAAAAAATTTGTACAAATCTTTTGATAGCCCGTGGTTTGTAAGAGGACATTCTAAATCTGCAGAAATGGATCCCAAAAATATATCAGAATGCTTGGTTCCAAGGTAAGAGAGAAGAAATAAATAACTGTCCGTCCAAGGAACTCTGACCAGGGAATCGAAAAGCCTAATGACATACCTTTTTAGTGAAGGACAAAAACAATAGATATCAACCATAGTGGGTGCTTTTGTGTATATCAACTTTTCCAAAGAACTTGGTTTCATTTTGAGCAAGCCGCGAATAGACATTAATAATGTAGCAAGCTCAAAAGAGCACTTCACCAGATTTGTACATGTCTGTCCAAATATCGGATCACCTAAAAGAGACATTTGTAAGTTTTGTGCCGAAAGAAGAGAGCTCAATAACGAGTTAACTGCTGGAACATCCGGAGACTGAGGTGTCAGATAAGCATTTAATATTTTTGAACCACAGCCGCTCAAAATGCTTGATACTTTTTTATTTGGAGGAGAAAGAGGGTCGATGCCATAAACACTGTAAAGCACCTTCGCAAACAATGTGTTAAGATGATAACCAATTTCTAACCTTTGATTGATGTCATTATACTTCCAATATTGGTAACTTTCAGATATATCTATTAAATGGGATATTAGTCTTTCAAGCGTATCCATTTTTGTTTTCGATGGGAAGTCGCTATCCATTGAAAACGACTTCGTGATCATGTCATCTGCTAGTCTTATCAGTGATAAAGTAAATGAATATATTCCGAATGGCAGTTCAATCGAACCTAACGTGCTGGTTGCCAGTCCTGTCTTTCCATATTTATCTAATAGATCAGAACGAATTAGATGAGACCAAACGAAATGCTCAAAATTAGGAAACAGTGAAGTCACAAATTCTGAGCATGCCGACATAACTTCATAGTTTCGCTTATGCATTGAATGTTCAAAAATTTTCAATATCAATACAACGATATCTTCATCTGTAACAGTTGTCGAAAGATGTTGCAATATCTCCGTCGAGCGTTGTAATGGCGTCTTTGGAGAGACTATGTTTGATACGAGTTCAATCAAAGCAATTGCCACGTCTTTCGTGGCAGCATCTAGTTCATTTCCTTGGCCCACGTAGAAATCACAGATGTTTTGAAGTATCCGTCCAAGTACTGCCCATCCGCTATAATTATAAAGAAATGCAATCACGTCCTCATTATGTCCTACAAATGGCAGAATCTTACCTCTTGTCCCATCAGGAATTGGCATAAGTACTGTCTGATCGAATTCAAACGGGGGATGGGCAAATGCTTCTTTCTTTAGAACGATCAGGTCCAGATCGGGAGAGATAGTGTCGTCAACAATGTCATAGTCCAATTCACCTAGTTTCTGCTTGCAGGTATATGTCTGCAGAGTTTTCCATTCGAAATGAGCAAATTGGATATGGGCCGCACTAATATTGATTAGAGGCAAAAGCGCCTCTTCTACCAAAGGCAGTTTCGCCTTCAAAATAGTAAGTTTTTTCTCGAATTCTGCACTTGTTAAAAATTGTTCTACAAATTCTTCCGGTGTATTCAGTAGAACGGTTTTTATCGCCTTGGAAGTTTGTACATTAAGTGGAATGAAATGCATAGTGAACGAAAAAAAAGATGCAAGTATGACAGAATACAATTTAACATCGGAGAGAGATCTTGAAATTTTTGTAATGTGTCCGAAGACGTCCGCTTTCTCAGCTCTCAATGCAAATAAGGCAGTCAAGTTTGATATTGGCGTCTTCCCGAAGACATTTTTGACAAAATTGAGCTCCTTTTCTGGTTCTTCCTCCAAAGTAAATGATTTAATGAATAAAACAAACGACCACATATAAAGTATCACGGGACTATTACAATCCTCCTCCAGTGTCTTATGTATATAATCAAAGCATTCTTCGTTATTATAGTAAGGTGATTCAATATCGATGGTAGATGTTGTGCTATTCAAACCTAACATCAATAGCGTGTTCGCTGTAAATAATGATTCAATTTTTGTTGCCAATGGGCTCAAGTGAGACATGGGTGTGCCCAGATCTAAGATTTTGCATATGAGATATTTTGTATCTCTTAGCAGATGGAACCAATTTTTAACAACGCCAATTGGCAAACTAACATTCAAAATTAATAATGTCAATAGGCGAAGTATGTTTGCCATGTAAATTAAATTTTCCGTGTTCTTTAATTGCAATATTTCTTCAGATTCTTGCTTGGATAAAGAGTCCCAAAGCTCAGAGGAATTTTCATTGAAACTCTGCAGTAAGTGTCTTAATACTTTAACCAAGTTTTCACATATTTCAATTTTTTTTCCTGATATAAAACTGATAATGCTGTCGTCAAAATCTGCAGATCCAGGATCGTTCAGTAATAATTGGATTGTTTGTAATGTAGCATTTCTTTCTTGGAAAATGCATTTTGCAAGCTGCAGTTTTGAAATATCGTTCTGAGTTTTATCCTTAATTTGAGTTATGACCCTAAGAGATTCTTCCCTATTCAAATTTAAGCATTTGGCTAAATGGTAAGCCTCCTGGCAACTTTCATTGGTAATGTTATTATATGTGGTCCCTCTAAGATTTAGCGTACTGACTATTTCGGGACAATTTTCCGAATTTTCGATCCCTGGCGTATTGAAGTACAAAATATCGCACAACAGGCTCTTATTAGTGACGAGATATTGCTTCACAATCTCAACACTTGGTCCCTCAATGGGCTTTTCTGCTGTATATGATCGAAAAAACTGCTCTATATTAGTAAAGGACAGAGTGCTCATGTCCAATTGAGTGTTCATTTTACCCAAATTCAGATCTCACTCAAAAATGACGAGTTGGGCTAACGACGATTGAACTAGCTTGACAACCTATGGTTTTCACCGGGGCCTTGTACGCGGATCGTCATATGCTGTCATCGCGAATCTGCTATGTTTATTCTAGGTATATTTCAAATTTTTCTCGCCAAAACAAATTGCCGGGTAATTAATTGAGCAAAACTATGAAGTGCAAAATCTACTTAGATATATACCACCACTTGTTGACTTCCGGTGGAAATGCCCGAGGATGTTGTTCATTAGAGTTCATCTGCACTTGGTCTCCTGCTCGCCTGGTTTTTGGTAGATTATCAAGTCCCTTTGAATGCAGGGAGCCCCCAAGAAGTCTCCTCCAGGCGTCATGGCACTCCTGAATAATGTTCATAGTAACTTCCTTGTTACTATATTTCTCATCAAACGCAAACACGTTAGCAGATTTACCGCTTGGTATTTTGTAGCTCCTAAACCATTCTCTTGTAGCATTCAGTATACCTGGCATTTGTCTGTTGACATCGTCCAGATCTTGTAATTGAGAAGCTATAGGGTCATCCACATCGATGGCTATAACTTTCCAATCTAATTCGCCATCGTCTACTAAAGCTAAAGAGCCTAATATTTTGACAGTTTTAATTTCACCTGTTTGTAAAATATTGGTGCCTATTTCACAACAATCAAGGGGATCATTATCACCGGCCAAAAAGTCTAGTCCTTCACAGCTAGACGCTACTGTAGGATCCTCCCAAGTTTGCGGAATCGCACCATAATTATGAATGTAACCATGATAAGGAAAAACGTTGTGGACAAACCTAACTTTGCCATCTTTCATATCTTGGACAATCGGATTGAACGGTAGGTCTCTAGAAATTTCGAATTTACCATTCGACCAACGAGGAACCTCTACAACCATCTGGGCTGTTCTCTCCGTGATATTCAAATCGATAGGAACGTCATGAAAATACGATCCTACCTCACCATTAGGGAGCTGCAAGTATTGCTTATAGTCTGGGCTATATTTGCTACCTTGTTTAATAGATCCAAATCCTCTTTGAGGATTTAGTATGTGAACTGTCTTTTTTAGCCTATTGAGCGCTTTAGGACTTGGCTGCATCCTCAGTAGATTGCTCACAGTCATCGATGTGCCAAGAGTCTTTTCCACTTTCCTCACCGTATTTAGAGGATTTTTCACTGCTAGTCGTTACAGCGACAAACATTTTCAATGAACGCTTCTGTGGAATACGAACTCAAGATCACACTTTACAAAATGGTCCCTCGCACTGCTTGCTGATTGAGACTCAGTAGCATTGCTAGCCCTATGGACCATAAAAAAACTATGAAACTATTGGGTATGCACTGACTGTCGCCTCACAAAGGAGCCTTATGGGCCTTTGAAAAGTGCTCATTTAAGCTTCGTATTGGCAATGCTGAACTCCAAGTGAGTTATGCTGAACTGTATACTGCTCTTGCTCCACACACCTTTTATCATAATTCAACTTAAGAACGGATGGGCTTGTATATGGATGACCCTTTCATCATAAAAAGTCGCATTTGTGGAATAATTTCTGCAAGATGCAATTTTTAAATTAGGTTTATAAAATACAGATCAATAATGAGATTCATTCTTCGCTAGAAAATCCATAAACATCAACAGGAGTAGCATTATCATCTGAGAATGGATTGTCTTCATATATACTTTCTGCAGATGGTGGGCCAGTTTTCCACTCGACTTTTCCGTTTTCGTCAATTGTTGCATTGACGTCTGATATTTCTACGATGGTATTGAGTTCGCTAACTTGACTTAAGGAAAAACCATATGGATCCCTTGGAATCCACACTGAAGGGCATTCTGCATTGATGGCAGGATAATTGTAGGCAGCAACAGCCACTTCTTCCGAGCTATTCTCATTAGGGTCTGCCAAACCGTATATTTCAGGTAGCTTCATCTTTACTGCCTTATAAGAATAGTAAATATGTGGTAAAAAGAACCTCTTGTAAAATGGTGCATGTGGAATAACATCAGAAAGACCATCCGCTAATAACGGAACCCAGGAAATATGATTCACTGATTTCTCGTTAACCTTTATGTTGCTCGCAATTTCAATTGTCCTGTCGCTCACAAGACTTGACATTTTATCTGACTGTATGCTTGAGCTGCGTGGCTCGTATTTCTTAATTGGGAAATGAGGCAGCTCTTTGATTTCATCTTCGTGAGAGACTTCTTGGTATATATTTTTGAATGATGGTGTATCTGATTTGCCATTCAGCGGTTTCATCGTGTCCACTGGTACAAAACGCATAAGACCATCGAATGCAGAATTTAGTTTCAAATGAAGTAAAACAGTTATGACTAGTCCGACAACCTGTAAAACAATTGGACCCCATCCTTTTCCGACGGAAAACAAGCCTAGTAAACAAACTTGACCCAGATATACGCCCACCAAAGTTTGAAACAGAGCTCTGGGATAACATATACCTCTTAAGTCAGGGGCTTCCTTCTGAACGTAGGTCAAGGTATAAAGGTAAGCGACATACAAGAAAAAGAACCCGAAAGCACCAAATAGTAATATCACTGGCGATATTACCGAATATGCAAATATAATAACTGCCAGATTTGTATAGACTGGGAATGTTGTACCCCAACCAGGTGCATCTAAATCTGCGAAACGATTCCATTTTTTTCTGGGGGTCTTGTCAAAAAAATACCCCAGCACATAGTAGAAGATTAAGGGGATAATCTGTGCCAAAGAGCCAGAAGATATTGACATACCTGTCAATATGATATATGAGATAAAAAAATTTGAAGCTTTTGGCAAGTTTGTCGCTAGCAAACCCATGGCATCTGTAGGGTGAGCTGCGATTTGAGCAGCCGTAGATGTGACTGCAGATGACAATGTAGTGATCAAAAAGACCTGAAAGACCTGAAAGCCGAAATACGACTGCTGTGCAAAGTATTCAACGAGTTGACTGGATGCGCAACCATAAAATCTTGCAATCATTCTGATAAAAGTTGGTAAAAACGACATCAACCAAGCCAGAGCTATAGTTGGTGCCATAGAAGTTAGCAAGCCAAATAAAACTTTTGGGAGTTTTTTCAAAAACCCCAGCCATGGAAGCTGTTGTATCAAATAATTAACATTTGATATCATACCCACAAAAGCCACTGGAATAGACCAGAAACACAATAGTGCCAAAATAATTGCGATGCCTGCAAGATTTCTCACAATTCTTTCCCACCAGAACATACGCATGTTGATCCAAACGACTTGATCTGGCTCAATTCCAACGTATGCGGGATGCAAAGCCAATGGGACATGATACGTTGCTATTTGAGATGCCACTTGCGCTTGATACTGCGATTCGAATTCGACAAAGACAGAATTAAATGGATCTGCATTTACACTGTCAGCCTGCATTTTTTTGATTTCTTTGTTTAATATAGGAATATTTTCCACAGCAAAATTGATGGTGTCGTACTTAGGACCGAATATTGGTCTCTTTTTATGGGTTGGTCTCTTTTCGTCTGGAACATACTGGGTAATGTCTGTGGATACAGACATATCTGGAGTTTTTTTCTTCATCTTCTTAACAGTTTTGACAGCATCCCTTATATAAGAATTAACTGCATTTTCTAGCTTGTCGACGAGGGCATCCCTTTTAGCAACTTTATTCTCAAGCTCATTATGCCCACCTCTCGCAATCCAAACTCTCTTCACACCATCGAATAATTTAGAGAACTCGTTCTCACTAAGATACTGATCTGGAACAGTTTGGAATAGGACTGTTTTAGATGACATTTTACTCGCATAACGAGGCGAGGATAAAACAGCCTGTCTTAAAGAATTATAGAAAAATAATTCGCGGTATATCACATAAATGAAAATCCAAAAGAATATCCAACTGCAGAACGCATGCGCATAGTAACGTCCTGGATCTGCAACATTTTGGAAACCCAAGACATCCAATCCCTTTTCACCGGCACCACCAGTCACATTGACCGCAAACAGAATGGGGAAAATATATATTATTGAGATTGAACAGTAAGCACATATCAGAAACAGATAGCGTAGGAAAAAATAGCCATCTAAACCCGCTTGCTGAATTATGAAGTTATCGGATTTCTTCAATAGTGGCAAAAACCATTGCCATAGACCCTTTGGTAACGGCTCTGGTTTTTTTTCATCACTAATAAGATCATAAGTGGATTTTGGCTCATACATTCTTTTCACCTTTAGTCTGAGTAGAAGAAAAATGGTAATAAAGATGCCAAATATTACACCGTTCCATATAAGGGACGTCAACACTTGCTGTGTGGACACATTTGCATCGGCCATCCTGGCAGCTCAGGATAAATATAAATCCCTTTACCTGTAGCCAGCAACACGCTCGCGAAGACCCTCCAATAAAATTACTGGAGATATTCGAGGAAGTCCTGCTTTTTAACTTCACATCAACATGATCTTCCTTTATATATAAGCTTCATTCCCGCATAGTGCTCGAACAAATTTTTTCAGGCTTTCTGGAAGGTACTGCTCAATCGGGAAAGTTGTTCCAATTCGCTGCAGCTTCTCTGTGTCCGGTTGGTCTGCTGCTTTATAACGCGGCGGTGCAGCGAACGTACAGAAGATATTTATCTTGAACGCGATCCACATCAAGAATGTTCGCATTCGATTCCTCGAAAAATACGATACGCGATGCCAGAAATATAAGCAAGATAAAACTTATTTTTGATTGAACATAATTATGAGTTTAGACTACTCTCCCACGGGAGCTTGGGGCCGATAAGGACTGTTGAGATTCTGAAATCTAGAGCGGGAGAATCCAGCAAGAACTCCAGACGCGCGTGAATGCAAGTGATCCTGCGCCTATCTTAACGTGACTTGCATCTCAGACTTCGAGCATAAAGGAACGGCACGCAGCCAGCCATTAGAAATATGCTCAACAGCCCAATTAGTTGTTGCGAACATCTGCAGGTTAACTGAAGCGCTCTGCTAATTAATCAGAGACGTAAGCCAATAACAGTTTTAAATTGTTGTTTCTCGAGGCCGCGAATCCATCGAAAGCTGGTTGCATAACCCTCTAGTTGCTTCCATATCCCAAGAAGAGAAGATGCTGGAGAAAGACAATTTTTTTTGCATGTTTTGAGATACTTGAATAGCTCTGTAGATCGGCAATATAGTCAAGAATTGATGTATGAAATTGATTTTTTCAAGCTGCCCTCTTGATTTCACAAGGAAAGGGGGACAAAATCTACCTGCCTACCACCATATTACTTCGATGGTTTTTAATAAAATTGCGAGGCTCCTTGTTCAGTAAATCACGTGGGAACTCATGTAGGCACAGATCCTTTAGTTCTATAGTTTTTGTCCGGAACAAGTTCTTGCTTAAGATTCGAAAAGGACAAATATTTGCCGCTCCAGATCTGAACAGATTAGTTTAGCCTGTTCAGGATTTGGCACCAATGCCTCACAGTGCTCTTAAAAAATGGGACAGCTGTCCGCTACTCCTGGACATTCCGCAAGCCCCCGATAATGCAATAAAAAGTTTACACATCTATGATTTTGACAATACACTTTATAAATCTCCGCATCCCAACGGGGAGCTATACGCGAAAACCCTTCTTAATCAACTGATAAACTCTTCAATTATTCCTAACAAGAGTTGGTGGATGGAGACAGCTCTGTTGAAGCAGTCATTTGATGATATGTTGAAGTGCGACGCAGCAGAGAACAAGGAGTATTGGAATGGCGAAATAGTAAAATTGGCGCAGTCATCATACAATGACCCGGAAACGGTATCTATTGTTCTCACAGGCAGAAAAGAACATTTGTTCTCGCAGATTTTTACTGATATGTTTCTAGCATGCCAAGATGTGAAATTCAACGGCTGTTTTCTCAGAAAGGATTCCGTTGGATCTAGTACCAATGAATACAAAACTTTTGTCATTCGTGATTTGATTGAAAACTACGCCTCATCCTTGTTAGAAGTTAAAATGTACGATGATCGTTTAAATCAAGTCAAACAATTTGAAAGTTTCTTTAATCATCTTAGACCTTCATTTACATGGGATATTATTCCTGTAGTTGCAACGTATAAATCATTAAGACCAGAAGATGAATGTAGAATAATACAATCTGCATTTTCGACGCCCAACCGTCACTATAACGTGTCGCTCGGCTGGACACCAAAGCAGTCCGGTTATTTCCTAACAAGACAATCGTACAAGTCTCTTTTAAAATTCACGTACGTTTTCCTGAAAAAAAAATATAAGATGAGTCTATTGCCGCTTTATCCGCTATTTATACCGTGTGTTGAAACAGGAGATGATATACCAGAAACTGAGCTAATCAAAATTCTATCCAATAATAACCCCACAGTTAATCAACAACTGCATGAAGAGGGTGACGTTTCTAAAATATTTGCAAGTCAGCCCAATCTCAGCGGAACATGTATAATCTCGTTCGACGTTCACCAGATAGGTTTTAAAAAGAAAAAAGGTGGAATTAGTATTCTTTACAAGGCAAGACCTTCGAGTAGCAAAAGGTATCTGTGGACAACTTTCGAAGAGTGGCTCATAACTGTTGACGATAGACAAGATAAGAAGGACCCTCTGCAAGACATAACAATCATGCGACTCCTCCACCATGAAAGTGCAGCTCAGTCCCTCAGATGGGTTCATTTGAAGAACTCATTCAGAATCAAGACTTTTTTGGGCCATCATTCAAGAATGACCCTCATTCACAGCTGAAGAATTGTGAGAAAATAGAATCCATTTTTATTGGATAGCACGTTCCCATAAATCTGCGATAACCAGATAAAGGGACCCCAAAGGGGGAGCGAGCTCTTTCTCAATCATTTTTATGAGCACAATTACGGCTCTGATAGATGTATTATAGCTGATCTACCAGGAATTTGACATATGTGCTAAGGAATGAAGCCTCGATGAATTAAACAATGTACTATCAAAGCATTTATCTGGCACTGTTAGTTAACTAACGAACAATGCTGATGGGCTTTGATGGATTTGCTCTCGGCTTGGTGGTGTTAGTAGAATGAAGAAAATGCGTTGAGAAATTCAAGGTTTTCACCTTATATAGCGTAAAGATATCATCTTTTACGTGGTGAAATTTATCCTGGAAATGTAGCTCGCTGTACTTCTAGGCTCACCTATGGCACCTGTCATTAACATATTCTGGCAAAATTCTAAAATCCAACTTTTGATCAAACTAGCATGCAAAAAATGCCCGAATCGCCATAAAGAGTACATTATGATGACCACTACCTGGTCAACTATAATCGGAAGCATTTGGTGTCGATCCGGTGTATCTTGAGTTCCACCATACTGAACAGGGAGAGCGGGAGCTGTACCATCTTGAGGCAGTGTTCGCTTGACCCTTGGTGGATTATTCAAGTCTTATATACCTGCCAGACACCTGATTTCCCTCTCAATCAGAGAGACCCCCCATCGAACTATCTGACATTCTCGTACTGCGATAGAAATATCAATTAGAGCACTCAGCCAGGCTGTTCCCTGATTTCTGGGGCTTGCTGACGTTCAAGAGTTCTTCTACACAACACATCAGGCGTCTTTTTAACAAGAAAAACGCACGCAGAACACTTGAGAAATGCTTGAAACACCGCCGTGGTCAAAAAATCGGTGTTTCTGAGTGCTACAATAGCAAAATCACATGGATGTTTTATTAGCACTCTGCAGGCGTTAGTAGATGAGGGAGCTCACATGAATCTTGAAGATGTAGCCAAATCTGTTATACTTCGGAATCAGAGTTCCGAAAAAGCTGCCAATGTTTGTGTACGAATACATAACCTGAGATATGGTGCTCAAAACACATAAGCCGTCAAGTTGAAACTAGGAATAGAGCTATCTAATAGAGGCAGCCTGGCGAAGAGATGCCAGTCAATGAAGTTTCATCAACAAGAAAATATAACTGCTACGTTCAGACACTTCTATGAAGAATCTCAATATTCTCCTGTGGTCAAATAAAGGGAGATGAGACTAGATCCTGGCACAATCTGCAAGCTTTGCTAACCTATCAAATTAATATTAAGTCTATTTGGAAGGGCGATGCTCCGTTTCCGAAATCGGTGACAGGTGCGTGGGTACTTCTAATGATCTGGATCTCCTTAAGTCGAAGATGGCATCTCTACGTAGAAAAGCGGAAAACTGAAATGAGAATGTACTCGTTGCAAGATAGATGAAGATACAGGCGATACATAATGAATTCAAGTACGAAAGCAAGCGACATGTTTTCCACAAAAAGCCTGGATGCCTCATGATGAATCCACCTTCCATCGTTGGTATTTAAATGTGTGTTTGAAAGAATGATGGTGTGGTCCTGGTGCGAATTTAAATCATACCTGCGTCACATTTTCTTGGTGAAGTAGCGGTAGCTGTTCTTTAATATAAAGGGAAAACTTGAAGAGGTTGAAAATTTGTCCAAAAACTAGTCTTCCGGAAGTATAGCCTTTGAGATTTTTTAGGGATTTTTCTCAAATGGTCCCTCTGTCGCCCGTATTCTCTGTACTCAGCTCTTAAGATCAATGGTCATTTACGCTACTATTTCTTTCTTCGCATCCGAATCTGTACAAAGGGACTCATTATGTATATATATATATGTATCTGCGTCATCACCCATTATCTTCCTACATACATAGATTTATATATCTATCGTGGTCCTCCAGCAGAACTTAATTTATAAACATTATCACCCAGACCAAAGATCATATGGAACAATAATAAGCAGATATATCAGCTATAAAAGTCGCTGTTGTAGCCTGAAAGAAAAGCTGAGCCATCCGGGGAACTAATCATCGAAAATCTATCTTCTCTTATAGCTATTCCCATATTGTTCCCTGTGTCATTAATTTCCCTCAGCAGCGCACTTAATTGATATTTGTTCCATTCTTACAGTCAAACATATCCGGTTCGCATTGCTTCTATCTGTTGGCTTCAATTCTCAACATTAGATAGTGCAAAATCATCTGTCATCCAAAAATGTTTTGCGAATTTCTCCAAAATTTATTAAATTTGAATACACTGAAAGTCCTGATACTTTATTAGTAACTCAATCCACAACAGAGACCCCATGAGCTCTTCTTGTGAATATATTGCTTCGTTTAATTTCAGACTTTGAGGGCGGCCAAGAAGTAGACTTCATTTCGGGGAAAGGATGGCTATTCAGCGGGAAGTCAAGAACTTTGCCTCGACGGCATACTCGATTCGAAATAGCAGCATTCAAAAGGACAGTCCGACTTTCAAATTTGTAGAGAGAGCGTTATATTTCCGCATTGCCGCTTATTGTTGCATTGAGATATGGAAGCAGCAACAACAATTTATGCTACAAGTCATTAAACGGTAAATGAAATAAATGAAAAAATTTGTACAACAACAAATTTTATCATGTGTCTGGCACCACTTCCGACTGGAAAACTCATTACTACTCCTAGAATTTGAAGCGGAGCTCCGTAGCATTTAATTCATTTTGATTTTCAAGAACAGAGAAAGGTATTTCGCAGAAGGTGAACGCGTGAAAAATCAGTCTTACGATGAACAGACATCACATAGCGCAGAGTGTCAACAGGGATGGAAGCTTCTAACCTACAAATATATTGGCATGAGTCTCAGCCTATCTACAGTCTTTGCTTTCAGCCGTATTCTTCTGACAGTCCCAAGTTAATAACCGGCGGCGGTGATAATAAGGTTAGAGTTTGGCACTTGAATTTCGAAGAAACTCATAAGAGTAAGATAGAAACAATTGACTTTCTGTCATCGTTAAATCAACACGAGCAAGCTATAAATGCGGTAAGATTTAATCACAAGGGGGATGTCCTTGCCTCAGCGGGAGATGATGGACAATTAATTTTATGGAAGCAGAGCGATGTGAAGGAGAAGAAGTTCGGAGAGGACGATACCGAATTCGAGGAATTCTGGACGGTTTCTAAAAGATTCCGTTCTAGCGGTAGCGGTATCGGTGCCTACGAAATTTACGATATTGCTTGGTCACCGAACGATGATTATATTGTAACAGGTTCAATGGATAATGCGATCAGGGTGTTTGAAATCAACTCTGGCGACTGTGTTGCTAGCAGTTCGGATCACACTCATTACGTACAAGGCGTTGTATGGGATCCTCTTAATAAGTACATATTGTCACAATCCGCCGATCGATCTGTGCACATTTACGAAATTATATGGGGATCATCTGAGAGCGAATTAATTAAACTCAAATTGAAAAACAAAGTAATGAAATGTGAATTGCCAGTCTCTCAAAGAGACCTTAAGAAACTCGATTTGCAAAATACAAAACTAACTTTTCTATTTCATAACGAAACATTACCTTCTTTCTTCAGGCGGCCCGCCATGTCACCCTGTGGTAGCCTATTATGCATACCAGCAGGCATTTTGAAAAGTGACTCTAATACAGACGGTACAACGAGCTCCGAAATGAACAATGCCGTCCACATTTACACCAGATCGTCATTAACCCAAAATAACAATAAACCTGTCATGTGCATTCCTTTTTTGAAAAAGCCAGCAATCGTTGTGTCATTCAATTCCAATTTCTATAAACTATCGAAATGTGACAAGAGCTATGTACAACTTCCTTATAAACTGGTTTTCGCAATCGCTACCTCAAATGAGGTCCTCATATATGACACAGGAAACACGGAGCCCATAGCAAGTGTTGGAAACCTTCACTACACATCACTCACAGACTTAAGCTGGTCTCGAGACGGAACTTTACTCATGATCTCTTCGACGGATGGCTTCTGCTCGTACATCTCTATTGCAGCAGGCACATTAGGGGAAAAACTAACGAATGAACAAAGAACCCAAATAATTGGCGAAGGACAAGTTGATGGCAACAAAACAGTTCCTGAAAAGGTTGCACCCATGTCTCCCCCGAAACAGAAGCAAAATGATATTGTCAATGTATTACCAGTCAAACGTAAGCTTTCCGCGAAAACGGATACTCCAACTGTTGCCCCTCCAAATCAGAATACTTTAAATGTGACTCAAGAAAGAATCGAAAAAGCGTCACAGTCACCGAAAGAAAAACGCAGAGTTAAACCAACTTCAGTGGAATCGATATAGTACTGAAAGTTTTTTCAATACTTTATTTCATCAGCTTTAACCACAGATTCTCTGAAATTATTGAGAAGGAGGGCGGTAATTGCCATACAGTCGCGTATTGGTGGCATATAGGCGGCATGAACTCATTGGAGCGACATTCCAAAATTGAACCTACAGGTAGCGAGAAATTCGACGCACAATCTTTAACAGCCTTCGTTAAAAGTCAATTCCATTAAATATTTCACAAAGGTTATTATGTATGTCAAATGGGTGGTTAAATCCATTGGCACATGGATATAAGTACTGCTGTTGTTTGACGCTCAAATGTTCCACTGCAAACTAGCCATTACAATCAAAGGTATTTTAGAAGCGTTGGCACACGCGTGAACTAGGTAAGCGTTCGCCCCCGTGTTTAGTCAGTCAGCCAGTCCCGTCCGTCTCACTCACTCACTCATTCACTCACTCAACAACACTCACTCTCCTTAGTCACTCTTCGGTTTGGCAGCTCAGTTTCCACTTTTTTGCAAATCATGATTCTTACAGAAGCAAAATGATTAGCGAAACATTTGCGAAATGTTCTGGAACCAGCAGAAAAACGGCTACGGCGAGCAGCAAATCCGACAAATCCTTTGCATAGTATGCGCTGGTGGAATCTAACGTGATCAGTTAATCTAATGTCCCTATAATTGTTATAAAGATTATTTAAATGCTGGTATATATGTACATAGGAAGGGTTCTCATTTTAACAAATTACGCAATCTCTCATCTATCTCCAATTTGTGTTCCATATTCTTTCTTGCTTGCCACACCATCAGCTGCTTTCTCTCCTGGATATCGAGTTCTTTGATATCCTTCCCGCTTAGATCTGCCGTCGGATCAACATTAAACTTCGTCAACAAATTGTCAGGTCTTATATTATCCTTTTTCCTTGGATCAGTGCTGCCGGTGCTTATTTCCCCATTGCCTTCCACTGACGAGGCCCTGTAGCCAGGGGGGAAGGGAAAATCATCGCCTCTTAAGAACCTTTCAACTGTTTCTTCGACCGATCCCGTTTCTTCCAGGTTATACCTTATCTGTGCTACGTGAAGATGAGGAGCTAAATTTTGAACCACCTCTATCATGTCTGCAGTTACAGGTCTTCTCGGACGCCTAGTAGTAGTGCGCCTTGTAGACTGACTTTGGTTATGATTTGGTCCAGTTGTCCCCGGATTGGACGTCTCGCTGCCCAATTGTTGCACCGATGGGTGCTGTTCGGCCTGCGTAAACCACTTCAAAAGTATAAACCCAACCACAATGGTCAGCAAAAGTGTCACCGTCGATTGGTCCATCCTGGCAATATATTGATTGTTCTGGACTTTGGACTTTCTCATGTCCTAATCCTTTCGAAACAGATGACTTGGCCTCAAGACAGTTTAAATATCTACTTAGGCGAGAGGAAACTCGGCTTACTCGTTCCTTGCGGATTTTCTACCCGGCGAGCGTACAAAAAGATAAAAAACACTCATAAGCCATGCTGAAGCAAGCCGCCAACCTTCCATGCTACCGGCACATCATATACTATCCTCTGAACTCCATTCTAAACTTCTTTTTCTGGTTTTTGACTTTGTATATGAATTGCGGTATACATTCGGCCTCCTTGATGCCATATGAGGTAAAATGCTTCTTGACCTCGGAAGCAAGTTGCTTCTTTTGAACCCTGCCGTCTTGTATATCTGCCTGTGCATTTTTTTTGAATGAACAGGTCTTGGATCCCAATTGTGAACCGAGTAGATAACCCTTGATGGTCATATTGTCCTCGACCTTCAATTTAAAGCGGTCCTTGTATCGTCGCAAAAAATCATCCGGATACGACTCAAAGTCTACCGGGTCTGGCTTTGCAATGAAGTCTGGATGATTGTTTGTAATGTGCGTTTTCACTAAGTCCTTTATGTATTGTTGTTGCGCCGCGGTGAGCCTCTGTTTTGCGTTTCCCCGGGCGGCAGCGGTGTTGCTCCCATTTCCGTTCGCGGTGTTGTTTGTTCTTGTTCTGGATTCAGACTCACTATTCGAATTGGCTGGTCTCGCCATTGAATCTTGGAATGTTGTTGTCTGGATGCTTTCCTCTGTGTGTTTTGTATTGTATGTATGCTTGTTTCCTTTTAAATTAAAAGCTGCGCAAGCTGCGATGGGATTCCGAGCGCTAGGTCACGCGACATATATACAGGAGATATACATCAGATGCGACTGAATAAGAGACAATCATTTGCCCGAACGCTTCAAATACCTTTTGAAGTTATCATGTACCAGCCGTTTGCATTCCTCGATATCTGTCAATTGCCAGGCTTCCACCAATTGTTCACACACATAATCCAGTTGAATAGTCAGCTCATCGGTCTCTGCAGTGTCAATGGGGAAATCGGTCTCCGTTAGGATGCACGATCTTGGGATATCAAGAGCGAGCTTGCGTCCCTCTTCTGGCAATTTAAAATTTATGCACTTGGACAGACTGAAAAAGATTCGTTCTTTTACGAAGTATTTGAACCATTCGTGACCAATGGTCTCCCTTGATCCCGTAAAAGAGTGGAGACAAACATTGATCTCTGGATGTTCTAAAACCACTTCTTTACATATTTCAAAGAGTTTTCCGTGACATTTGACATTATGTATGGATATTGGTTTGCTGTACTGAACAGCAAGTTGGCAAAGTCGCCGGAATACGGCCATCTGATGCCCAAGTCTCACTTTAACTCTTGTCAATCGGTATGGTTCCTCGGCCTGCACGTAGTAGCCATTTTCTGGTATCCGGAACAGCTTATCGAGACCGATCTCACCTATAACGCCCACCAAATCGTCTTGAAACTCATTACGGATATACCGTTCCAAGGGTACTGGATCCGGAAGTCTCTCTATAAGCGCAGCTTGGTCTTGACGCTCTTTACACTCAAGAACAGCATCATAGTGAACCTGCTTTTCCACCGGTTCGTCACCAAGACTGAACAGATGACAGTACCAGGGGTGGACTCCGAAACTCTTAATAATTCCTGGTGCCTCCAATTTTCGCAGCTTTCGCCAATCGTATGGATTAGTTGACATTACACATCTAGTGCTGCCAACTGCACTGCGGGGGCTACAGAAAGTGCCCCAGCTGTCTGCAGTTTCCTTACTACTTGTCACTAGATGACAGTGCGCATCAACATAGGGCACACTCATGATCAGATAGTGATTGGCCCCACTGAATTACAATAACTCGGCCAGTATCATTAACACGTGATCTGAACTTTTACTATTATAGAACCGCGGCGGCCCCTTGGCCTCGAGCGAATATGGGAACATATCGTGGTGCGAATTGGTATAATCTATCCCCTTAACAGGGAAAGCTAATATAAATCTACAGACATAATTTTGCTAACAAAAGTGAATAAAAGTTATTTGACCAGGATTGAAAATATATAGTATTAGCAGATCGAACGAGCTTTAAAATAGGTTTTGAAACTGACACATAGCTATTGATTTGCGACGTTGAAAAAAATGACTATTATTATAGCATCTTTATTCTTGCCGCACCAGCCTCAGTTTGAACTAGATGCAACCGAGGAAGACAATGCAGATTTGGTTGATTCCAATTTAGTCAAGGTCAACAATAATTCAACTGAAAATGTAACAAGGAAGAGAACCAGTTCTGTGCATGGTAAATCCCCTTTTGTCGGATACGAAAGCACCCAAGATCTGCTGAATCCAGCAGAAAACCCATCCAGAATCATTACGCCCTCTCAATCTGCTGCTAAACGCAATAATGCTGTTTCTTCTGAGGAGTTTATGGAGAGTTTGACTGCTCACGGTACGTCGGCGGGAACGCCAGCGAATCCAACAAACGCTGACCCCTCAAGGGCTAGTGCCGAAGAGTTTTTCTCCAACGTACCCTTCTACTCTGTACCTGAGACACCTGGCTCAGACACGAACTCAGATATAGGCAATGGTTCTCCAGATTCGACAGCTAATCTTCTGAAAAATGTCAACAAATCGTTACTTTATCAGTCTGTGTTAAATAATACGAGCTCCCAGAATGCATTGGAGGGAAACTCAAAATACTCGTCTAAAAGCCCTTCTGGTGGGATGGTTATCACACCAAAATCGAGGAGCGTACCGGATGTCAATTCTGCTGTTGGGAATTTTGCAAAAGTCAAACAACAGCAACAAAAATCGACCTTACCATCAATGAGAAGAGTACCAAGAAGACTTTCTTCTGGTGGTCACAATATGGCATCTGGTCCCTCTCACTTGAAATATTCCCAAGCAGCAAAAGACTTTGAGGATAGTTCTCCAAGTGACAATTTCATTACAGAATCCGATTCCGAGGAAGAAGAATGCAACGCTTCTGATTCTGATTTAGAAGTCGACGGTAAACCGAACTATCATGTACCAAAATTTGGTGGATACTCTAATAACGCAAAATTGAGGGCTTCGTTGCTTCAGAACTCTCATAATATATTTGGACGTGTTCCTTGGAAAATCGTACCAAGTCCTAAAGGTAACGGTGCATTGAAGAATGCTGTTTCTGTGGCAGTGGCCGAGAAAACTATTGTGGAGGACGTATCGTGGGTTGGTACTGTTGGTATTCCTACCGACGAGGTTCCCCAAGATGTTAAAGCTAAAATTGCAAAAAAATTGCGTGATGACTACAATCATGAGTCAGTTATCACGGATGATGTGACCTTCAAAGGTGCTTACAAGAATTTTTGCAAACAAATTCTATGGCCTACTTTGCATTATGAAATTCCAGATAACCCAAACTCTAAAGCATTTGAAGATCATTCTTGGAACTACTACCAGAAACTTAATCAAAATTTCGCAGATAAAATCAAAACCGTTTATAAGCAGGGAGACACTGTTTGGATTCATGATTATCATTTGATGTTGGTACCGGCAATGGTAAGGGAATATTTACCTCACGCGAAGATTGGATTTTTTTTACATGTTTCCTTTCCCAGTAGTGAAGTCTTTAGATGTTTTGCTCAAAGGGAAAATATCTTAAAAGGGTTGTTAGGTGCCAATTATTTAGGGTTCCAAACAAAGGAATATGCGAGACATTTTCTGCAAACTTCTAGTAGGTTACTTATGACAGATATTAGTGACAGTGAATTGAAATATAGAGGTAAGGTTGTGTCCGTGAAACACACGCCTGTTGGCATTGACCTTTTCAATTTAGATGCTCAACTAAGAAACGAAAGAGTTCTTCAATGGCGTCAATTGATTAGGGAAAAATGGAAGGGCAAGAGACTAATTGTTTGTCGTGATCAATTCGATCGTGTCAGAGGTTTGAAAAAAAAAATGCTGGCCTATGAAAGGTTTCTGAGGGAGAATCCTGAATATGTTCAAAAAATTACATTAATTCAAATTTGTCTCGTTGGTGAGAAAGATCTTGATTTGGAACGTGAAATCATGATTGTTGTTGACAGAATTAATTCTTTGTCAACTAACATTAGTGTTTCTCAACCTGTGGTGTTTTTACATCAAGATTTAGAGTTTGAACAATACTTAGCATTGAGCAACGAAGCTAGTACATTCATCGTTTCTCCTTTGAGAGAGGGAATGAACTTAACCTGCCATGAATTCGTTGCTTGCGCCCAGGAAACAAACGCCCCACTACTTTTATCAGAGTTTACAGGAAGTGCTGAGATACTTAAAGATGGGGCTTTACTGGTTAATCCATGGGATATAGATTTATTCGCAGAATCAATCAAACGCGCATTGGAAATGTGTCCTGAAGAGAGGAGACATCTTTGGAAAAAAATGGTCAAAAGCGTTATCAATAATGATGCCGATAATTGGATTTTGACATCATTACAAGATATTAACAATGCTTGGGAATTCAACAAGGAAAGATCCACTGTTTTCAATTTGTCATGTGAACAGGTTGAACAGGATTATAAAGCTTCTAAGAAACATATGTTCATTTTAAAAATATCGGCACCACCAACAGCGAGGATGCTGACTGTCTTGAGCGAACTAAGCTCTAGGAATATTGTTTATATCATGAATTCGTTCTCAAAGAGCACAATGGAAAGTCTTTACAGTCGTGTTCTGAACATTGGATTGATAGCAGAAAACGGGGCCTACGTGAGACTGGGTGGACAATGGTACAACATCGTAGAGCATGTTTCTTGGAAAGATGAAGTGATTAAAATTTTAGATGATAAAGTAGAAAGATTGCCTGGGTCATACTACAAGATTGCCGACTCTATGATAAGATTTCATACTGAAAATGCTGAAGATAAAGAACGTATTTCTGGTGTTCTGGGTGAGGCGATGACTCATATCAATACATTGTTCGGAGAAAGAGGTGTTCACGCTTACATGCATAAAAACATCGTATTTGTACAAGAGGCAGGACTATCCTTATCGGCAGCCCAGTTTCTTCTCAAATATTACAACAGCAATCCAGATGTATATGGGGATGGTTCAATACCTGTTACGCCAACCGAATCCAATAATCGTGCCAGCTACTTCACATCCAAGAGTATTTCGCAAAGTACTGTTGATTTTGTATGTGTTACTGGCTCTTCCTCTCCCGTCATAGAGCCCGTCTTTCAACTGGTGAAAGAAGAGATGAACAGAGGCGCTTTGCGTTTCGCTTACACTATTGTCTATGATGGTGCTACGTCTACGTATGCAAAGGAACATATCGATGGTCTCAATGAATTGTTCACTATTCTGGAACACGTCTCAGAACCAAGCAAATAATCATTGGGGATCAGTTGTACATAGAACATTATTTAGATTATGATATGAAAATATGCTGTCATGTTGAACGAGTAGTTAAAAATTTTTCTACGATATTTGTGACAAATATGTATGAAAATAATTGAAATATTGTAGTTTATTCTCCATCGCTTATTATTCTTACCAGAAGATATATCAGCAGTCATCACAATGGGTAAGAAGAATACCAAAGGTGGTAAGAAAGGTAGAAGAGGAAAGAATGAGTCCGACGGCCCAAAGCGTGAGCTAGAATACAAAGAAGAAGGCCAAGAATATGCCCAGATTACGAAAATGTTAGGTAATGGTAGAGTAGAAGCTACTTGTTTTGACGGTGTCAAAAGAATGGCTCATATCAGAGGTAAACTAAGAAAGAGAGTCTGGATGGGTCAAGGTGATATAATTCTAGTGTCTTTGAGAGATTTCCAGGATGATCAATGTGATGTGGTTCATAAATATAACTTGGATGAAGCGAGAACGTTAAAAACCCAAGGGGAACTACCTGAGAATGCAAAGATCAACGAAACTGATAACTTTGGTTTTGAATCTGATGAAGATGTTAACTTCGAATTTGGTAATGCCGATGAGGAATCTGAAGAAGAGGAAGACGGCGAACTTGATATCGATGATATCTAATCCATAAAATTGCTAGTGATAAACGGCCATTTTCATCCGTATCATATGCATTTTTTCTTTGCATTTTATGTAAAATTTAATTTCTGCAGGCGATAGTTATATAAACTTGAAATCTATCATTTTATTTATCGACCGCTATATACTGACTAATCACTATTATTTCAGAGACTGAGAAGTATAGGCTAAATTACGTGATTTTTAGCTTTTTAGTATCAATTGGATCACTTTCAGTAAAAAATTTCGCCCGATGCTATGTATAGAGCACAACAACTCGAACTAAAAAAATAATATTCGAATCCACTTTTTCAGATCAAGACAATCAATCAGTTCATGTCAATCATTTCATGTCATTCGATATTATTGAAGATGAAATCCGGACAAAAAAGAACTTTCTTCTTGAGAATAATCCTTCAAAGATAAATGCTACAAATCAAGGTAAAATTTTAGCAGGACTTGTCGATTGTTTTGGCGCTATATTTGAGCCGTTAAGAAATGAAACGCAAGGTATTCCAGACCGTATCCGCCTGTTGATTGTAGACTCACTTTCAATATGGGCTTTAAGAACAACACAGCTAATTTCACATAAGAAAGTCGATACAGCGGAATATGCCAAAAAGGTCTATGAAGAATTACTACCTGCCTCTAAAGCAACAACAATTTTTCAATATGTCATTGATTTTTGGAGCGACGGAACTGCTGCATTTATCAATGCCTTAAGGGATATGTTTGGGAAACTACTCAAGCTAATAAAACTGATATACCCTTCTACTGAATCGACAGATATTTTAACTTTGTGGCTCAATCAGACTTTAGAAATCCCATCAACATTACGTGTTCAATATTACCTTATCAATGCACTTTCAGATGAATTAGATTTGTTTTCAATACTACAAAAGAGGCCCGATTTTATCGAGACTTCTTTATCGTTAATGTGGTCTGATTCATTGTCTACGCCCATAGGAAAGTGCCTCACAAGCCTTTTAATCAATATTTACAACGTACATTTTTCGAAAAAAGTGGGAAATATTGAACACTGGCTTAAGTTATGGCAGGGGCCAGTTTTGAAATATTTGTGTAATGCGAGGTTTACTAAATCAATCGAACTGTACGTGATGTCGCCGTTATTCAAAAATATGCCTCCTGAAGCATTCATCGAGTTTTCTCGGAAAATAAGAAGCTCAAAGGAACCTTTATTGATTATCAGTATTTTTAAATTAGGCCAGGAACTGGGTATAGAAGAAGAGCCATTTCATAATGATAAGCTCCTTCCTCTGAAGACTGTCGAAGAATTTTTTAAACAAGAGCAATATAAATTGCAGGCCTTCGAACTATTGACTTATTCAACCAAAAAGTCCAGGCCAATTCACAATTACATATTTGAAATTGTCAAAGAAAATATTGAATCATTTTTCATTGATCCAAAAGTCGAAACAAGAAATTACTTTTGCAGCTCATTCAAGCATTTCCTTCTTAGAATACGGGACTCGTCATATGCCTTGAATAGAACAGTCACTAAGTTAAAAGTTGCAAATAAATTTCTAGAAGAACAAGAGGCAAAAGAAAGGGAGATCAAGAAATGCGAAGACTTCCTAATTTGGCTAATACAGTATCTCAAAATGTCGATTTGCCCCGGAACGCAATATCAGATGAATTGTGCCGCATTTAAAATATTCGAGGTACTGGTTGCATCAGGTATTGATAGATCGATCTCTGATAAATACATTGATACGAAAAATAGACGACAATGGCCATTTTCAGTGCCTTTATGCTCCCAAGAATCTTTTTTGAGACTACTATTAGATAGTCTGTCCAGTCATTATGATGACATAAGACAATCGGCGAAATTTTTATTGTTAGTTGTGTTTACTGGCGCTGACGGCAAAAGTTTGAAGAGAAAATTAGACTGGGAAAGTATTCATCAAAAATCAATTATTTTTTTGAACAGCTACCAATTTTCTGATATCGGAGCAAACCTTCAAGACATTGTATACTTCGCTTCAGATAACAAGCCTTTTTTTATTGAAAGACTTTTAGGCACGTTGAAGTTAAAGATCGAGAATAATATTAGTAGTTACATCGACCATATAGATGAACCAATAGGTGGCTACTTTACATCTTTGAGTTTGATATTAAGCGAGAGTAACCTACAGTATAATGAAATGCGAAACGTGGTTGATGTTTGCATTTCTTTCACTTTTAAAAACTGGGTCTCTGTCAGAAGTATTCTGTGTTATGATACGAGCAAAGAGACCCTACCTTCATATTACAAAGTAGCTAATGGCGGGGATCAAGCGGTCATTTCTACGGCATTCAAAGCTGTAAAAGAGTCCTCCAACTTGTTAAATACGCTATTATCACACAGTCCGCTTTCCTCTGAGCAGCTTACGTCAATTGGTGACCTTCTGATTGAGCAACTTTTCAGCATATATCACAGTGGTGCTTTCCAGGCGGTGTTACCTAGCTTTCAAAGCGTCTGCCAAAGATGCCACAAGGAGAATCCTGCCCAGATAGAACGCTGGCTGAAGAATATAACTGAACTTCTAGAAGTTAAAACGAAGTATATCACAAGAAGATCAGGAGGTATTCCATATATGATTTCTACAATATTAAGCACAGAGACACAAAAAGATCATCCGCTACTCAAACTTGCTTATACCAAATTAGAGAAAATTGCTTCCCGACCAATTGAACAACATCAAGATGAGATAGATCTCCCCCAAATCAATGCTTTTAATTGTATTAGAGCAATTTTTATTGAGTCTAAGCTTTCAGAACCATGCTCTGACTATATTTCATCAGCATTAAATTTGTCTCTAAAAAATTTTTCTTCAGATCTGTGGTCATTAAGAAATTGTTCGATTATGCTTTTTACCTCGCTGCAAAATAGAGTATTTGGTAAGAAAGGCAAAGCTGTTGGGGCCAGCCAGTTTTTTGCTAGATTTCAAGGTATAAGAGAGATCTTACTGCAACTTCTCAAAACTTCTCTACCTGCACCACTAAATGTTCCCAAAAACACAGTAAAGGAGCATGAAGTGGAATCAATATTTTTAGTGCTCAATATTTTGCTACGTCTGAAACCGACACCGGGTTACGATGGATTTGAAGCCTTTACAAAAGAAATTATCGGCTATTTAAGTAATAAAAACTGGAAAATCAGAGTTATGACTGCTAGGGCTTTGGCTCATATGATCGACGAGCCAATAGGATGGGTGACATCAGTATTGGAGTGTGCCTCAGTTGCGAATCAAAATCTTTTACACGGCAGTTTGCTTACCGCGATTCAAGTTCTTGAAGTGACACCAAACGGAGATCCATCAAGCTCGGCCACTATAGTTCGAAATATTAAAACTTTAATTAATGTCATTTTTTCCAAGGAAAATGAGTTTCTCTCTAGAAATCCCTGCTACATCACAGTGAAAACTTATATTGAGCTCGTACTTTCTGCTCTTAAGAAGAACCTTGTTAACCTGGAGGATAAAAGAGTTGGCCTGTTTATCTGCAAACTCGATCTATACTTTCTCAAAAACGATGATGGAGCTGTTGTTGACGGCAGTAAACAATTATGTCTGGCAACAGCCTTTGAGGTCTTATTAAAATATAGCCGCTCACCAAAGGCTATTCTTTGCGAACTAGGTATAAGATCGCAACTTTTTCAAGTTCAGCTAATCGGACTTCGTTATGCTGTAAATGAGCTGGATCTGACATTACCAGACTACAAAGACCTGGTTACTGCAATTTTAGAGCTATCTAAAAAATCAGGACAATTACCATCCGTGGGCGCTCTCATCATCAAATCACTGGAAAATTCGAAATGCATGCAATTTTCCGAGGTATTATCAATCCTTGAGGATCCATTGAAAAGCGAGGAGGAGCAAACATCAGCAATAGAGTGTATTGGCCGCATCGCAAATGTGGAGCACTTGGAGAAAATCGAGGACGTTATTATTCACTATTCAGATGACAGGCTTCCCATAGATTTTAGAATTGCGTCACTTGAATGCTTAAAACATTTTTCAGGACTCAAAGCTAATCCCAAGCTGGTTATTAAAATATTTGAAATGCTCAGTGATGATGATGATACCGTGAGGACGC
This sequence comes from Zygotorulaspora danielsina, assembly GCA_030572985.1. Taxonomy (NCBI): domain Eukaryota; kingdom Fungi; phylum Ascomycota; class Saccharomycetes; order Saccharomycetales; family Saccharomycetaceae; genus Zygotorulaspora; species Zygotorulaspora danielsina. Next base: position 91,543 of record JAJMCL010000007.1, read on the forward strand.
TTACTGCCAAGATCATAGAGAAAACTTTTATTGCGAAAAATGTATCTGTGAAAAATGCAAGCCCTTCCTCACTAGCAAAAGAGTTAGATCAGGTCTTATTGGCTTCTTTTTCAAAGGAGCAAATTGGTAGCGTTGTGAGCCAAAAGGTAAAGTCATTCTTGGATTCATGTGAAATATTGGCTTTGGCAAACGAGCAGTTGAAAGGGCTCTTTGAATCCGAGAGAAATAATCAGTTTAGAAACGAACTATCACAGAACATAAAATATATTCAGATCCTTTCTAGAGCTAACTATGAAAATGTGGCATTTTCAGATTGGGTTCAGCGGATGAAATGTGACTTAATTACTATGTTAGCAAATAAGAAAGTCACCGACAGAGTGTTAGGATGGGCTTCGAATCAGGATGTTTTCGTCGGCCTTTACATATTAAGATTATTGATAGAACTTACTGAGCCGCTACAACTGAATGATTTCGATAGACAGCTAAGAGCCCATGATGTTCATCCGATGATTTTTGAGTGATGATACGTACGCGTTAGTATTTGAAGAGATTTTTCTTGATGGATTCGTTGGCACTTTGGCTGGCAGACATTGATAATTTTTTCACTGGTGGAGTATGTAGGTTTATAAATTCTTAAATCAATCCTTGATTTTCTACAATATAAAATATAGAAGAGATGTGAAGTGAACAGAATGAATACCGGACAAAAGTACCGGAATTTACACATCACAAATTGTACTCGTTGAGTCATTCAACGCTGTCATCAATGCAAAACTTTCACTGATGGTTATGCCATTTATTTGATCTCATAGAGTCCACAGTACCGTTTATATTTCTGATTGATTACCATAAAATACGTCGTAATGATGGTCCTGCTTGTAATCATCTCAAAGTAAAGATCATTTGGTTTTCTTCCACGTCGAACTGTATTTCTTACGGTATACCTGAATTATGAAAGGTTCACAGTATTTAAGGGACTCCATGGCCAAGCTGGTTAAGGCGTGCGACTGTTAATCGCAAGATCGTGAGTTCAATCCTCACTGGGGTCGTAATTTTTTCGCTTTTTCTTATACAGTGCAAAGCGAGTTAGATTAATGCACCCCTTCTCCTCAACTAATCTGCTCATATTTAGATATTTTCATACACAGGTTTGAAGCTGACATTGTCCCGTAATTAGCATCTGTTTATGGATTTACCAAAGTAAAGACTCGTTATGGTTTCTCAGAGCGAATTGACTATAGTGTTGAACGAGACTTGCCGCTTTCTGAATCAAAATGACCTGACAACATTAGCGCGAACGTCAAAGACTTTATCTTCTTTTGCATTTCAACGGTTGTATCATAGTATTAGTCTAACAAAGGACCCCGTATTGCGCAGCGACAAGTGCTATTTTGATGCTGGCAAGACCTATGTAAGTGGGTATAGATCCCTGAAGAAAACAGAGGACAAAAACGATATCTTCCTGTATGACAGGGTCGAAAGGTTATTAGAATCAAAAAACTTGCATAACATCAGAGAGCTTAGGATTCAGGACTGTATATTTTCAGATGGAGATTCTGGTAACTTTCTCTTAAAAAAACTTTTGGACAAGGTGATTGAATGTGATGCGATTGAGCTCTTAGATATATCGAACGACCATCTCTTCCTGGAATATTATTCAAAAATTTTAGAATTAACAAAATTGCATAAGATAAAAATTATTGATACTGATGCACTGAGCAAAATAAAAAGCTTTTCAAAACTAAAATCTGTTGAATGGGTCATCGAACAACCAGAGCTAGCAAAAGAATGTTTAACGCCACAGGTGATACGCTTTTTCTCCGAACAGCTAGAGAAATGTGATTTCATTGTGGATCATATTGACAGCTCTAGTTTCAAGATAGTAAAATTTTTCAGTGAAAATGGCCTAAAATGTAATAAGTTGAGGTCTTTAAAATTCAATCATTTATACGGTACCAATCCACACAATGAAAACCATGAAGGTGCTACTTTGAAGTGGCTATCGGATATTGTAAATCTGGGGGACCTTGAAAGATTAGAGCTTGGTATTTCGAGTGAGAATATTGAGCATGAGTGCATAGATGAGTTTCTTGAAGAGTTAGCGCCTCATTTGAAGTCACTGCGACATCTAGCTCTAATTGAAACAACACCTACAGAACAATCCGATTGCACCCTAAAAGAAGTATGGGATCTAACAGTTAATAGATTTATTTTAAAGATTCCCGAAATCGGTCAAAATTTGCATACCTTGAGCATTAGTCACAAAACACCGTTGAATGGTCTTTGCACGAATAGTGTACAAGGAAATTATACAAGAAGAAGAGTTCTATACGAAACTGTATTGCCAAAGCTAATTTCATTGCAAAAACTAATCGCACCAAACATGTTGCAATCTCTCAGCGTATATGAAGTGCTGGCATGCGACATACTGTGGAATGGTTGTGAATGCAATTTCTGTAAAAAAGTGTTACCCGTTTTTGATGAATACGTAATGAATCATCAATATTACTCCAGAGTGGATGGCAGGTATCTGGATATCATTCCAACTGTTTTTTTTTCTTATGCAGGTGATTATCTTTCGAAAAGATTTAACGATCGTGTCGAATGGGACACCGAGATATTTCGTACAGCGCCCCTGTACCGAAATTGGAACTTCTGCGGATATGAACAGATTCATCACTTTGAAAATTACGAGGACTTATTCGATGAATCGGCATTTGCACCATTATGCACAGTAATTTCTCATTTCTTCAATTCTTATATGGATTACCTTATCCATTACTTACCAAACTTAAGAATTGCCATGTTTTCGGGTATCTACTACTCGATTAATACGGAAACACATACATATGATTGTATATACGATTGATACTTGTTTCTTCAACTCGTTCTATATCTAAATGATTCTCATTGTCCGACGGCCTGCGCTGTAGTATATTTGAAAAAAAAAGATTGTTTTGACAATCCGAAAGGATTCATAACAGCTTATACGGATAAGAAGGAACCATATAATATTGAAACACTCAGGTTGTTCTGGGACTTCCTAATTAGCATCTTTGAGGAAGATTTCTTCCTGAATAATTGACTTGCGTTGAAAGCGCTGCAACAGAGTCGCATACCACTTTTTTTTGTTTCCATTATTTTAAATCATATCCATCGGTTCTGCCCATTTTACATATTCACCCACTTCCACATTGCTTGTCCTTCAAAGGAGCAAAATTTCCCCTGTATATAACGTATCCATCATATTTGCTACCTTTCTTTGTTATTTTGTTATTACTGAACTAAAGAGTATCTAATCACACTTATCATTTGCATCGTCATTTTATTTATGCCATTGTCACGGGAATATGATACGAATAAAAGCATCAATCCTGCCGCATCTCGGGATCCTGCGTATTCAAACTCAAAGAGTTTCCATCTACAGTTTCTACTTGAAGCGCTTAAATTCTACTAAGATAGTAGACTGGCGGAGAAAAAAAGTCGACATCGAAGATTGGGTTCAAAATAGTTTACACGAGCCTATTGATTTACCAATTGTAGAGACCACGCATTCAAAAAAGCAAAATGCTGGAATACGAAAGCGAATACAAGAGGTCCCTCCAATATCGCTTGTGACCGAGGAAGAGTATGCTTTGAGCTGGCATCCGAAGTTCAAGATTGCAGACGGAAGTATAACAAATTTAGTTGTTAGTATGATTCAAAATGATGGGAAAGCATTCCCTCTGCGACAGCTAATACAGCTAATCACTTCGTTAAAGTCAAAACGAAGGTACTATGAGATCGATATCATATATGCCGCATATCGTAGTCATATTTCAATTTTGAATCAATTTGACAAAACCCCAGAACTTGAGCAGCGCTTTTTAGAAATGATTATAGGGGCAGAAGCCTATCTAGGAAATTACGAACTCTGCGAAAGTCTCTTTTCAGATTACATCAAGTATTGCAACGTAAAACCTCACATCATATCAATTGGACTGCGATCGTTTATTGAAAATGGAAACTTGCAACTAGCAAAGGAGTTTTTTATCCAAGCTTTGAAAAACCCAGATACTTTTCCCATGACAAATAATGAGCTTTTCATTTTTCTTCGAGACTTAAGCAAGTCTGACGACTTTTCATCCATGAAATTCGTTTTTAATTTATGGTTGACTGAGAAGTTTAAAGAAAAGAGTGGAAGTGATGAATATGTTCCGAATTACAAGACTCTTTCACTTCTTCATCGGACTTACAAACTACATCAGGATGAGAGCGGTTTGCAAGCCTTTTTATCAAATGATGTTGTAGAAAATACAGGTTACAAAGAAAGCACATTGTGTAAAATAACTGATTTTTGCCAGGATTTACGCGATTGTTCTGCTTTAGATGCTCAAGAAAATGGAAAGGAAATGATAGAAAAGTTTTCATTAGAACTTAAGGAGCAGCCCTTGGAGCGACGCGCTTTTTACTTGAGCATACTAAAAACATGTGTATCTCTCAATGATGTTTCTGGTCTGAGATATGTTATGAGGATGATTCAGAAAGACAAAGATATCCCCTTGAATGAGGCATTTCATATGACAATTGCGCAACATTTCGTAAAACGGGGTTTAATCGACCATTTAATAGAATATTACGCCAGTGTCGTCAGGAAACAAAGCCCAAGGAGATTGCGTTTACGGATCGGTTATATTCAACAACTGTGGGATTGTGCTCTAATAACCTATCCAATCCTCACAAGGGAAATAACTAATGAGCTCAAAATATTACTCAACAAGGAACAGTATATCAGGAAGTTTCCTCATATAAATTTATTCTTACTACAGACCAACAGAATGAGTACAAAAAAATGCATGGGCGGCTATGAAACATATAAATCTCGATTATCTAAAACCGAATTTGAAAGACTGAGAACTCTTCGAAGACAACTCTCTATTGGAGATGTAGCTGGGGCGAAATCAACGATTTTGCAAAATATAAGGCAAGGAATCTGCCCTCGATTCGACTTTTATTTCTCAGCTTTAAGCGCATGTTTGGATCGTAAATTGCCTTCCTTGGCAAAGACTCTTGATGATTCCTGTTCAAGCTCATTTCATAAAATGCCACTGAAAGTGAGTATCATTTGGTTAAAATATGAAATTAAATCAAAATATGAAAAAATTACTGCGGAAATGGAAACTCCATCGGTATCTAGAATCCAGCCAATTAAAGATCAATTGATAGAATATAAGAGAACTCATCACGGATCTATGAATTTTCAGAACCACCTACAGCTGGCACAATTAAGTATTTATATTAGAGATTACAAGGAAGCGCTGAGCTTAATTGAGGAATCATATGGCCTCATTGATTATCAAAATAAGCAACAATGGATGATGTATTATATGACTGCTCTTAAGGTATACGCGCGCTTGTACCGGGCTTCAGAGTTCTGTGATCTACTGAGAGAATGGAACAATAATTCAAATGCAAAATGGGTTTCTCATGGTTGTATCAGACAGATAAAGGCATTTTCCAAACTTTTTTTTAAGAGAAGGGAACAACTTGTAATTCGAGAAGAGTGTGAGGAGAGCCAGATCAACACTTTAAATGAAATCTCAGCTCAAATTGATCTTTTAGTAAAGAAGTACGCGAATTATAAATTTGATGGGCTGAATGTGATGAAAAGGCTAACTTTTTTCATAAAAAGATGGGTTGAACAAGAAATCGATGACTTGTCAAACAACGAAATAGATCACAGGAAAAAGTGATTTCCTGGAAACAGCTACTGCAGCTTTTAGCTGCCCTCTGCGGAATTTAATCTTGTAAATATAGCATTAACGACAAATACTCAAAACTGGTTACATAACTTTTAGTATATTTCGAAAAGTTGTTTGATACTTTATTTTTTAAAATAGGTGGTGACTTGCAAGTTAACAAGCGATATTAAAAAACTAAATATCAATGTGAGATGATTCCGAAAAGAAAATGATTCCTAACAAATATAATCACCAATCCAAAGAGTTCTGTAAACTATTTTTATTACTAGCATCACAAAATAATGACTGGTCTACTACATGAAGGAGTTTCTGAAAGGAGCAAGAAATCTAAGGGCAAACTGCTGATAAGAATGCTAGATTCCCTGGTTTGCTCTATATGCCATGACTATATGTTCGTCCCTATGATGGCTCAATGTGGCCATAACTTTTGCTATAGCTGTATAACAAATTGGTTTGACAGTAGCACTAATGCTGAGCTTACTTGTCCACAATGTCGATGCAGTATCGGTGAAGAACCACATCAAAATAATACATTGCAACAGTTTTTGGTTTCTGTAGTGGAATCTTTGGCTGATAAGATAAAAGATCACAAGGCTTTTCAGAGTTTATTAGAGGAGCAGAAAGAAGCGAAGGCATCGTACGAACTTGATATGAAGTCTAATCATGCATTCAATGGAATCTTCAACAGTAGCGCTGTAGGGGTAGTGGATGAAGATGACGACGGTATATTGAGGTGTAGTAATTGTCACTGGGAACTTGAAGATGATGATGAAGGGATATGTCCACATTGTAACTCTAGAATAAGAAGTCGGGCGCGATCAGGCAATGGCAGTCATGGCCTCGAAGGCGAAGAGGAGGACGAAGACGAAGAGGAAGGAGAAGAGGAGGATAATGATGAAAGTTATGAAGTGTTACAAGAGTTGTTCGAGTCCATTCTGCGATATAAGGAGGAAGCACGTTTTGCAATTCAAGGATATCAAGATGGTAACAACATATCGTCCGTTCAGTTCGACAGGGATTTTCCCCATCTACTAAATGTTGGCTCCCCTTCAGAGTCAAAGGTATATTTATCATCATACAGTATGTATTGCAACAATGATCTGACTTTGGATGAAAGTGAAAGGGAAAGACGAACAGAACTAATCAAAGAGATCGAATCGATAATTAAGCGCGGTGGAAATATAAATCAACTACGGCGTCAAAACATCGGAGAGAGATTATATCCACCAAGCGGGGGTTATCCTGATGAGGACGAGTTAGACTTTCCTGAAAGCGATGGCAGTGATAACAATGAACTTCGTGGCGAGCCAGCTTTAATAGACTTAGAGGCGGATGACTCGAGCGATGAAGAGGGTCCTGATAGTGATTTCTATGAAAATAACGAAGAGGACGATGGATTTGTCACAGGAGATAGTTTAGACGACGCTAGAGAGGAGGAGGAGTACCTTGGCGACGATGATGACAACACATACGGTTACAGCGATGCTCAAAGCGACAGTGGTCATAGCAGCAACCGCGATCGCGAGCAAGATGACTCTGACGACCATGATCATGACATTTATGATATCAACAGAGTCGGCAATTCATCAAAGAAACGTAAAGTTACTACGACAGTAAAAGGTGGAGAAAACGAAGAAGGAGATATCGAAGATGTCGAAGATGATGAAGGTGACAGCACTCTACGCATTCCAAGGAGAAGATTTAAAGTTGTTGCTGAAGGCAGTGACGATGAGTAGTAATTATGAGCTTTTTTATTCAAAATATGTGGAACTTCAAGTACTTTACTAAATTCGCGTCTCTGATTGGCTCGTTTTTCTCGCTTTGCCATTTGAACAAAAGTCGGTTTTAACGGCAGGTGAAGCGAGAAAAATCTGCCGAGCACCATAATAAACTCAATCAGTTATTTACTACTTTATTTTCAATAATTCAAAGTAACCATTTAAACTAAGTGGCAGCATTACCCCAAATATATACGAAATGTCCAATAAAATCATTCAATTGCAAAAGTTATTCCAGGCCTCTTCGAAGCCATTGTGGTGGAGACATCCAAGATCTCCTTTTTACTTATACCCATTCTATGGCTTATTAGCTGTGGCAGTTGTTACACCATTTTTATATCTGCCAAATGCTGTTCGTGGTATCAAAGCTAAGAAATAGAATGTAGGCACTGGGCATTGAAAAGTTGAGTGTTTCTTTTTTTTTGATTTACTTCTATTATTTTTATATTCAAAACAATTTAATGTGGTATACTCTGCTAGCTATCTACTGTCGTCGGGAGGAAGTAGATGGAGAAATACAGCATTCTCATAGGCAGCACTTTTAATGAAAGCCAATTGCTGCAGAGTATTGAAAGATATCTTCGGCAGAATAGCAGAGATTTTCAAGGGAAAGAACTCTTAATAGTCTATCGCACAGATATCCATGAATGATATTTATATTTAACAATACGTGTACAAGCATATGTATCTTAATAGGGTTTGATAGCATTATGTTATAACATAGAAAGATAAGGGACACAGTGTGACATTCAGAAAGACTAAGAGGCCTATTGATGGCCCTAGTGAATTGCTAAGTCAATATAGTCCCACCTCTTAGTTGGGCTTTGTGTTTGACTTAAGATTTTCTTAGGGATATATCACTTGACTACACGATCGATTCAAAAAATGTGATCGAAAACACATTCATCATAAAAAAAGAACATTGAAGGGTGCATCAACCAATGATCAGAGCAATCTTAAGTGCATCAAACGTATCGGTACTCCGGTGGTCCTATAGAAGAGTCGCCCTAAATGCGAAAAGGACATTCAAAACTGTACCCGATGATCCAAAATATGTATTCTCCAAACCGCCATCGTCACTGTTACAGCCTTCAAATGTAAATATAAAGGATGGAAAACATTTTTTCACTCCACCTAACTCCTTGAATGATAAAGATTATACCTATGATGAGCAAGTTGCGTCCATAGGCCAGGCCATAGCGTCTGGACGACGTAAGAACAGAAGACAGTTTATAGCATTGATATTTTTTGGAGTTATTGGAAGTGTGCTGGGATATACTGTATGCTATAAAGCTATTTATCTCAAGGAGCAAAGTTTCATACCACTGTACCCATCATCAAGAGTGCGTAAGCTAAGCAACAGAGACAAGAGAAATATAGATACTAAACAAGTGGAAAATCTGGCAAGACTAAGAGTATTAGAACAGTTATCCCAGCATGTAATGATAAAGGATGAATATGGTGTGCCACTACTGGATAATAAGACTCATGCGACGCCCACAATAAATAACTTTGAAATGTGGTGCGAAGATCAGGACCCATGTGTAACAGGAATTGTTATCGAACCAAACGACAAGAGAACTTCCACGCATGAATGGTATAGAGTTCCGTTCTGCTTCAAATGGAGAATAACGCATAGACCAATCAGCCTATCGAAGAACCTGAGAGACTTTTTGAATAGGATAGGATTATCAACAACTGATATATTTCAGATTATTGCACCTGAAGATGTCTACGGATCCTTCAAGTATGAATTTCCAATACAGGGAGATGACCACTCAATGCATATATGGTTTTTAGGGGAAATGGAATTAGGCGAAGACACTTTGGTTGTCTTCAAAGGTAAATATCACGTTAACGCTAAATTGCAACAAATCGACCTATTACGAAAAGAAAATAATAAATTAGTCCGTTATATTCTATATAAAGATGATGAGAAATAGTTAATCGCATTAAACTTTTAATGAGTTGTTTAATTTTTCAATAATTTCATTTTCTTCATCTTCGTCTCCCCAATCAAATTTGGCATCACCACTTAAGAACTCTTCTAGTAGGGCCTTTTGTTGCTTTTCATGCTGATTTTTTTCTAAAAGGCGTTTCTGTTCCTCGATTCTCTTCTTAAGCACTTCCAATTTCTCATCATTTGCCTTCGTTTTCTTCAAGGATTTATTCCCAGTTGCTTTTCCTTTCTGATCGCCCTTTATTTCGACATCTTTAACACTGAATACTAGCCTGTTTTTAGGTTTTTCGACTTCCTCCTTTTTTATTTCAGTTGGATTTCTATTACCATTACTAGCTGCCTTGTCTTTGATGGTCTTTTTTTTACTTTTCGTTGCTGCAGCTTTCTTGTGAATAACCTTAATTGAGGGATCAGCAACGCCTTTAGTATCTGAGGCATCCGCCCATATCGATTGTAAGACCATGATTTGTCTCAAGTACTAGAGACAGTTCTAGCTTCCCGTATAGAATTAACAACAATCAGCACAGGAATCCTGCTCCCGATGCTGCTGCTATTGTTCATTTTTTCAACTGTTTCTTGGCACGCATTATTTGATTTTCACCTTATAAGCTTTGTAAGTTTTTTATACGAAGAACTTGCTGCAGTGATATATTGAAAAGAAGAGAGCGGTTAGCACTTAACTTTCAAGGCCGTAAACTGCGCTATTACCGTCCACCTCTGTAAAACCTTTTTCATCGTGAAATCTTATCCGAATTGATGTGCAACTTCGTCAATTCTGCTTAGCCAATATTCCTGTCATTCGCCTGAACAATGATTTCCATCAAACAGAAACAGCAGAGTACTTGTCGGTTACAAGCTATCCGACGTATCTCCCTGATTGCATTTTCTCGACTTACTCATTTTTTTTGTATCGTGGAGAGGAGCCGAAGTTTCAGATTGAGACCCAATGTACACACTGCTAACAACACCCAAAAGACATCATGCTGTGATGATATAATGATCAGTTCGTAGACTTAATATAGGTGTTCAAACCAGACAGTAGCTTATTAGGCAACGCCCTTGTTCTTTTCAACACTGGCTTGTTCTGTTTGCTGATAGCGGTTAACTCTGCCTCGGAGAAAAGCCGACTGAACCGGCGATTAATCTGAAATATAAAGATCTCAAAAGAACGACATAAATATTAAGCTCGTCGGTAAAGCTGCGGAAGATAGTGAAACGAATCGGATGTCCCCTAGCAGTAAGAGAATGGATACGGAAAGAGTCAGAGATCACAGTGCCAATATGGAGTTTGATCTTTCCAGCGCTGATTCTTCCCTTGTGCTGGAGAACGAAAGTCGAGTACAGAGGCTTTCGCGAGAATATCTTAAACCAAACATTGGTTTAGTATTATTGGTAATATCACAGTTCTTCAACTCTTTAATGGTGGTATCAACCAAAGTTTTAGAGACTGACGAAGTTGGCGAAGATGAAGAGCCAATAAAGCCGCTTCAAATCTTATTGGTGAGAATGGCAATAACTTATATCGGAACTCTGATCTACATGTTTTTGAATAAATCAACCGTCAAAGATGCACCCTTTGGGGCACCATCAATCCGCAAATGGTTAGTGCTAAGAGGCCTGACTGGATTTTTCGGAGTGTTTGGAATGTATTTTTCGCTCTTATACCTAAGTATCAGTGACGCCGTGTTAATCACCTTCCTGACTCCTACGGTGACCGTTATATTAGCTTGGGTACTCCTGCGCGAAAGACTAACCAAACTGGAAATTGCAGGCTCGATGATATCATTAGGCGGTGTAATTCTTATCGTACGTCCGTCGTTTCTCTTCGGGACCACCGTATCTCCCTCTGGATCAGTGGAAAGCGAAGACCCAGAAGAAAGGTTGATTGCTACGATTGTAGCTCTGTTAGGTGTTCTTGGTGCCAGCGGCGTCTATATTATCATAAGATATATCGGTAACAAGGCACACGCTATTTTGAACGTAAGCTATTTTTCATTGATTGTTACTATTATCTCATTGGTTGGCATATTGATCATGCCATCAATGAGTTTCCAGACGCCAAGAAACTTGAAGGAATGGTTGCTATTTGGTAATTTAGGCTTCTGCGGATTTGTATTTCAACTGTTGCTAACACTGGGTATCCAAAAGGAACGTGCAGGCAGAGGATCGCTCATGTCGTATACTCAACTGATTTACGCTGTCTTTTGGGACGTTTCGTTGTGGCATCATTGGCCGAGTTTTTGGAGTTGGCTCGGTATGATCGTTATACTAACGACTACTGTCGTCGTGGGGAAATTCAAGCCAAAACAAGATAGTACTGCCTCAGCACCGTTGCCTGTTCAAGAAGGAGTTGAGGCGGATGATAATCAACACGAAACTGAACATATTCCGCTTGACGAATTTTCGAAGTAGATGTGTTGAACTTGTTCTTATTTGTTGACTTTTTTGTATTTTTAAAGGGCAGAGGGGCTCGAAGCGTTCTTAGGGGAAAATTGGAGATGAACTTAACCTGTATAAAAAGCGATAAGCGTCTAGACAGCAAGACTCGTCAGGGCCATGCACGGGCTCGATATATCCAGAGAGCTCAACAAACATATATAGCGGTTTCATACATGTTTGGTAAACAACTCATGAAAAAGATAGCCGAGAGAAGGCTCATCTTCCAATCGTACAATTCATCGACGGCGGAACAGAGCTGTTGGTCACCATACAAGAGGTGGTTTGAATTGAACCTGCCAGAAAAACAATTCTTCATCAGGAGTTTTGTGGACAACTACAAGAACCAGTATCCCGGCTCCAAGACGAACGTGTCGCTAAGGGGCCTGGCAGCGGGTATGGATGACCACAGCGACTCGCCGTCGGTGTTCGGGATATTCTACAACGACATCTGGAGAATACGCACCAACGCAGATACAGGCCCCGGACACGCTGGCTATTCGAAGGGCAGAAGCCGCCTCCCGGGCAACAGGTTCGACCATCCAAGGTTCCGCGACTTGTTGATAAAGAAATAGATAGACTGGCCCGGAGCCGGAGCAGAGCATGTAGTAGTAAGTAGTGAATTAATTTGCCGTTTTTAAATTGAGAGTACATATGGTATATATTAGTCATCACAATTCATGCTGAATGAATCGCAATACTTTTATAAATTCAGCATCAAATGTCAAAGATCTGAAACGAACTCAAAGTGGGGAGTGAATAAAAAACCTCGTTGGATCCGCGCCCAGCAGGCTTAGATCAAGAAAGCCAAAGCACCGGCAGCAGCGGCACCGACGATACCGGCACCCAGGACGTTGTTGGAGCCAGCTAGAGGAGCAGCAGCGTTGGACGACGAACTGTTAGAGCTGTTGGCAGCTTGAGCGAAACCAGTTAGGGCGACAGCAGAAATAATAACCTTTGAGAATTGCATTTTTTGATGTGTAATAGATATAAAACTGTGTGAGTATTCTAGTCTATGCAGATGTAGCAAGCAAGACAGGAATACGATCTGCTGAACACATTGGCGAATGCGGATTAGCTTTATATACCTTTCAATCTCAGCCCCCTTCTTGCAATAATCCCCCTGATATCACCTGGATTTGCAAACAAATCCGAAACTGGTGACATAACGACCCTTTCGGGACAGCAACCGTGACATAAGGGGAAACCGGTCCAGCCATGGCTTCTGTCTTTCAGTTTCTCTCCGGCGGCGAGTTCTCAGACAAGTCCGCACAGCAGGAGACGAGCGCCGGGGCACGCAGTTCGGACTGTTTGCTGCGAGCTGCGCTACTAAAAATGGAAGTTGCCGCCAAAGCAAAGAAGGAAACAAGACAGCTTGCTAATTCCAATGACGTACCATCGCAACGGAAGCTGCTGGAAACTTCTGGAAACTAAGGGACCGATGACATAAGTTTCCCCTTCAGGAGACCAGATTGCCCGAAAACCAGTTTCTCCCCGCGTCACTATCTCCTGCGTCATTGCAGTAGCAGCCGGCGATAGCTCGAGTTAGCGCTCCTGCTGTGCTGCTGTGAGAATGGAAGCCAGTCCCTGACGTGTGAAGGGATAGCAAAGACGGACAAGCGTCTTTTTGATATTTTGAAATTGGCCAAGATTGCGCGGCAGATATCCCTCGCAAGATACGTAGCCGCCAAGGTCCGGTGCAGAAAGTCGAGAAGAGGGGGGCTAGCCAGTACAGGCGCTTTGTCCCAGTACACGGCCCTGATCATCGCCGCAACGTGCAGTTGGCCGACTGACGCGTACAGGTGCGATACATTACGTAATTCGCCTCTCACGGGGTTGCTTGTGAGGACATACCGATCCTTCAAGACTTGGCAAGCTCGGCATGGCGCTTACGTTCGACACTGTGTTCGGCTGAGTCAATGCGAGGAACCGGCAGAGCGCTAGAGCAGCTGTCGGCTGTACTTCGGAGCTGCTGCCAGCGGGTGCATGCGCCAGTTGGAGCCTCTGGAGCCTCTGGAGCTGGAAATTACGAGCCGACGTCGCTGGGACCAACCAAGGGCCTGGAATCTCCTCGGCACATGCCGCTCAGGCTGTCCCCTCTCTCCTCTCCCCTCTCCCCTCTCCCCTCTCCCCTCACACGCGATGAAACAGCGCCTAGACTGCGGACCTCGCGGGGCAGGCAAAACTAGATAGAGCAACTGAACGTCACATGGTCGCAGAGTCGTCGTGCCTGGGGACACTCCGATATACAAAGTTGCTACCAATGCGGACAAAATGTACAAAGCCGGAAGCAATGCCAAGGAAATCACGTAAAGCGCAATCACCCAGCTGCGACCACATCGTCGGTCGTTCCTTCAGCTGCAATGTGGTGCACTGAAACGTGACCGAACGGGCGATGACAGAAAGCCTACGTAATACCGACGACGGTCTTCAGGAAAAACTTGCTACTCAGAGACGACGATGAGACGGTGATGAGACGATGAAGAGCTGTTGCGCCGTGCGAGATGCCATCAGCTCCGGCCTACGAAAACAGTCTGGACAGAGGCCCCAACAAGGGGGGCACATTCAGGTCGACTCATCCGCGCGTTCAAGCCTCTAGCCAACTGTAATCTCGCAGGGGTAAAAGTACTTCCGTATGTCACTTGGTACGTGCTTAGAAGCGCATGTGCTTCTCTACGACGGCTGCTCACGTGCACACCGCGAACAACGTCTCGGCGCTGTGAGGTGCTCTGCGCGTCGGTGTATGTGTATGTGTGCTTCGTCGACGGTAGGTCGTTATTACTGGGTCACGTGACTGGGTGGGGTTTGTGGCTCGTCGTCCCAGAGTAGAGGTGTTTTAGCAGAAATGTGGGGGGCCCTGTCAACAGCTGGGGTATCTGGCGCAGACCCAGTGTACGATGGATCGGGCAATAGCTAATCGTGAATGCCGAAATGTTGCTTGCTGTCAAGTCTGTTGCGCTTTGGCTGGCGTAATTCGTCCGATTAAGCGACGCCTTTACGCGTCTGTAGGTAACGCGTCGCTGGCTTTGTATGATGATAAAGGCTTCGAATCAGGTACCGCCAGTGAGCAATAAATCAATATATTCAGTTGTCAAGATTCAAGATCTTATGATATTTGATTCTAAACCATCAAGATGTTGAGGTATTTGTTGAGTGTGGCAAAATGTCTGCGTACATCAACAGAAAGTTCCAAGATGACGAATACAACAATCTACCCCACGGCGTACCTTTGTATTACCTCCTAGGGTATTATTACAAAAGCTGCTTGAATGTGTCTCTCAGAAAAAATGCCTAAATCCAGGAAAGGTATGGATTTCTCATTTTTAAATGGTCCCAGTACGCTGTCCTTTGACGAGAAGAATACTGTTTTTGAAGCTGTCAACCACTCCTCCTTATGCTATCAAAACTATTTGTCATATGTTCAAGCTAATCCATTATATTACGTGGCAGTTATGTTCGATCCAACGGCGAAACACGAACAGCTTTGCAGAACTATGGAAACGAAACTGACGAATTCAACCCCCGGCTGAACCGGGTTTCAAATTTCATAAGAATGTACCTGAAGGAAGAGAGAAATGAATTGAACAATAGTCAACCTAAAAGTACAGAGCCCTCTACAGTTGGATCTGGGTAAGCCTATGTGAGATGCCTCAATGTGCATGACCAACCGCAACCTCCTGAATCATACTCCCCTAATTCGATATACGATGACAGTGAAGGTGTTAAGGAATGGCAGAACTATCAAAATGAGCCGGCAGCAAGCGGCCATTCCAGGATCGACGCAATAAGATGATGCGATGCCAATCACCCATCCTTGTTCAAGACAGCCATCGCTCTTCACTACACCAAAACAAGCTCTTGTGATTCTGAGCGCTGCTTCGCTCTTGTGGGAAGAGTGGTCAGGAAAGAAAGATTACGCCTTCGTTATAAGAATTTTCGATCTCATACGATTTTTAGCGATCGTTTTTCCGATTTGGTTATACAAAGAGTCCCCGATACTCATAACAGACTCAGACGATGAGACAGATCTCGTCTTTGACGCTGAAAAAGATGACCCCGAGGACTATCAATCGGAGACTTCTCGGGACATATGTGAAATGCAGAGGAGAAAGCAGTAGCTACAACGTGTACATCCAAACTGAAGAGGACTATTCTGCATCTGACCAGATTTTGTAATTTTCCGGCAGATCCAGGCACGAAATATTATTTTCGCGACATTATTCCGATCGAATGCTTTAAAAACCTCATCATTTTATCAACACAAAGTCTTTAGGTTACTCCGAGTTGGCAAACGAGTTGGCAAACGAGCTACCTATAAATGGCAATATTTCATACGTGGAGCGACTTCTGGCTGGAGATATTACTTCCTTCTTATCACCGAGTAGAAATAGTCCCTGACCTGGTTTGCACCAGAAAATTTGGAGCACTTCCGGCAAATAACAGGAACCAAAGATTGACAAATTTTGTTCAATTAACAGAAACTGGACTATTCAAGCAAGATCTTTGAAAAAATTGAGATGGATACACTTTTCAATGGATGAAGCCCAAATGCATAGCCAAGTATCGTAGCACACCGATTGAGTGTGACCTTGCAATAAAAGACCAGCAGAATTCTCCAATACTATCGTTTCATCATCTGTAGAGGCACTTAATTAAAAGCAGGGCGGCTAAACTGCCTGCCATAGCTTCTCAACACAAAAGAAGGGATTTTGTTATATGGTATAGATGAACTACAGGCTTAATGCTTATTTATTTATCCCAGAAAACACAGCTTCGTTCTCGAAAGTGACGTGGAACAGCGAGGTAAGGGTTTCTCTACCATCCTCTCACCCTTTAATGTGACAGTTTTTCTGCAGCTGCGATTAATGAGCATCGACTAACAAGTGCCTCTGTAGTTCTTAGACATCTTTTTCCTTGTCTCATCAACCTCTTCGGCAGGGGATTCTTGTCCACCAGGAGCCGCCAGTGTAGATAAGACATCGAAAATTACATCCCCTTCCATGCTGTTATCCTCCAATTTTCTGGTTGTCTCTTTAACTTTAGTATAGCAGTGAATGAGCTTCGAGATGACGTTTTGTATGTCCGTAAGTAAAAGCTGTGCAAGATCAAGTCGCATTTCTGATCTGAACACAACTCTCAAAACCTCGGTTTGATCGCTTTTATCTGTAGACTGTGGCAACGGGTAATTTGGAATGATCCACCCGCGTGAACGCAGCAAGGTTGATATCATAGCTTGTGGAATATCAGGAAACTCGTTCTGAAACTGTTTCGAAAGCTTGAACGCAGCCAATGGTACACCAGGTTTGAATTCCTCTGGGGATTTCCAATAATCATGCAGTTTTTTGGGGAGCTTGTTGTCACTAATTCTCTCATGGATGCTGCTTACTACTTCAAAATAGCCAGGCATATTTGGATTGTTCAATAGATTGAAGCAGAATGCCCGGGAAACGAATAACGATTTGTTGAAAATTGCCTGATAACCTTTAAACCCTAGGGAAATGAAATTATAGTATTGGTGAATAACTTGGAAGCCGGGTCTGGAAAAATTTAGACCAAAGGTTTCTTCAACGCCACCAAGATATTTGAGTGTGAATCTTAATTCAGTTGGCAAGAGTTTCCCATCTCTCCATAGAACCCATCCTAGGCCTGGTGTGGTTAAACCAAACTTGTGCGAAGAAGCACTCATACTCATGACTCTTGGATGATTAAACCCCCATTTCTCCAATTTGGCACTTTTTAACTGTTGCTCAGTGAACGAAAATGGTAAGATGAAACCACCGCTAGCACCATCGACATGAATAGGTATTTCTGTGTTGGACCATTTTGGATTGGCAACTTCAATCTCTTTCAAGGTGCTTGCAATCTCCTCGACATTTTCAAAGTGACCCGTATAAGTCGTTCCCAAAATAGCAAAAACACCGATTGTGTTCTCATCGACAAAATCCCACAACAATTTTGGATCCAGCGAATGGTTGCTTTCACTTGAAACCGGCACTAATCTACATTCGACTTCAAAATATCTCGCAAACTTCTCTAGAGCCACTTGGCATGCAGATGACATAATGATATTTGGTTTTGAGATTGGTTTGTTTGCGTCCTTCATTCTATGTTCCCATCTTTTCTTCATTGCCAGTCCACCTAGCATGATAGCTTCACTTGAACCGGTGGTTGCGCAACCAATAGGCTCTTCACTTCCTTCGCCGCATTTCCACAATTGGGCCAACATAGAAATGCACCTCTGTGTCAACTCAATCAATTGAGGATATTCGTCATTGTCAGCCAGGTTTTTGTTGATATTCTCTGTGATCAATTTTCTTGCCAAAGCAGTACTTGATGTATTAACAAAACTTGCTAAATTCAGATGCGGATTGCCATCTAAAGTTAACTCGTTTTGAACCAGATTGAACGCCAATTCCTCAGGGACGCCGTCTGCAGGGATCACATACTTATTGGTGAAGATATCTACCTCATGCTGGTTGAAAGATTTGGTCCTTTCACTTGATTTGCCCAGATTAAGCTCCTGCAGTTCCTTTGGTAAAAGATTAACATCAGCAAGACTAGTGGAAAAATTGTCACGTTCTTGTTCTCCGGTGAACACGACAGGATTCTTGTGCTTCTGAGTATGTTTATGTAGCATGTTTGCAGCCTGTTCTATTCATATTCTAGTGGTAACAGACGAAGATTGTATTGTTTCATGTATTTAGTCCATCCCTTTTATACTTTTTCGGACTTGCATTATTCTGTCCTTGCGCTGGCTCATTTGAGCGAGTATTGCTACGAAAAGATCCCGCGTTAGGGATCCCACGTTGAAGATCATTGTTCTGCTACACCTACATTATATGTTCGACAATATGACGATGGAGAATTTAGGACTGTTAAGACACGATTCAGTAATTGGTTTTTGCTATGGTTATCGCATGCCTCCAATAAATATCCAATTGGAGGCTCAATTCGAAGTAAAACTGCCATCGTGGTCAGATTGCACTTTAATTAGGCTGGGTTCGTACAACGCTCCCTTCCGCTCCTGACTTCATGCGGCCTCTCAGCATCAGAGCGTGAACGTTTGGATAAGTCTACCAACATATGCCCTAGTGGTTCATCATAGTGAGCGGTGGTAGTAAAAACGTGTGATGTTGCGCAATGGCAACCGGGGCCCGGAACTCCCTTTAACTTTTTCGACCAATGACTTAAAAGCTATAGGATATATGATCAACAGTCCATTTTCAGCGAAGCTTTATCTGTGGAGTGCTTCCCATAGTGTCCCATGGAGACGTACTCTTGTAAGGGCTGTAAGATTGGTACTGTACTTTTGATTCTCCTCACCAGATAGTACTCAGCGGCTAAATGTAAGCTTGTCTTAGCGGTGTCGTAACCATCGAAAGTATCTAAAAAAAAAACCAACGCTGTACTATGATATGGTTTTTTTATAGCATCTGCTATTTACAATTCTGTTATTTACTAGAAAGCTTTCTTGTCAATTTCCGACCAATATTCAGAAGCATGATGGGCATATTCGTTCCGCAACCAGGCGCTTCGTATTACAGACATGTTCGCTTTGAAGAGAATAGGAATATGCGTTTTGTTTAGGTGGTTAGAAATAGCATATATATTAGCTAGCTATGCGCTCGAACCTCATGTATAGTAGTTGATAATCATCGAGATCGTAGATTACCCTATCTTTCTTCAAATAACCTGCAACTTGTGATGCCATGTCCATGAGTTTCGTAAACGAGTCATTTGGCATATCTTTGGCAAAGAAGGTTAGACAAAAGTCTTGCGGCTGAAAAACATTCAAAATATAGTTCATTACCTGTAGATTATCTTGTTTGCCTAATGAAACTGTGCTTACAGGTACATTACTCTCGAATGATGCATATGACCAGCCCTTTTCCGGTGTTACGTGAAGAGTATAATAGTATTCTTCATCAATAACCATGTTTGAGGAGTAGCCACATGGCGTGAAGGCGAACGCATCATGGTGGAACGAGGCATTTTTGTAGTTCTCGTAAACGCAGTCTAATTGCGTGCTTCTTGTGATATTATATCCAAGTGCGTGGCCTTCGTCTTCATCTGGACAATCCCTTGAACTGCGAGAGCAAATAAATTGACGAGCTTTATTGTGATCCAAGCCTGTCATTAATATCTCTAACGTCTCATCTGGATCCTCGGTAATGCCGGCATCCGAGTTTATTGACATTTTCTTGTTTGTCTCTGTGACATACAGGTTCCAATGATTGCTCTGGTCGTTTCTTCCTACTAGATAGCTTCTCCCGTGACAAAAGAAGTTGTTGAGATATTCAACTTCATTTGACCAATTCTTGTGAATGCTGCGTTGTTTTAACGGGAACATGAAACAGCGTCTAGAATAAAATACTTTGTATGGATGATACTTTCCCCCGTTATCGCCGTGATTGAGCAGATCCCATTCGAGTTCGTCCTTCACAATATCAAATAGCCGCTCTAAGCAAAATAACGTTGTTGTAGTACCACAAGTTTTCATAGTGATTTTATGATCGTAGACAAATAGGGAGGATTCACTAAGGAGAAAAGCATCCATTTTTTTTGTAGATTTAATTGATAATACCTCGCACTTAACTAATTTTAATATCTCAACCCACTTCTCAACCTCGATACTGCGCAGAGTCCGCTTCTCATTCTTAGTCTGGGGAATGCTTTCAACATTCGGAAAGAACCAAATCTCAAGCAACTTCTCTGGCCCTTCAAAAGCCTCGGTTGAATCTAAATTAGCTGATAATTCGTGATCAATGTACGAATGGTTCGTTAACTCTTTTATACTAATTGTCATTATGCAAAAATACAGTTGGCGTGATTGACTGTACGCAACTTTAATAAATTATTATCAGATAAATTCAACGGAGTTATCGTGGTTTTCCAGGTCTGTTGTACAAGAAGGAACGATTCTCACTTGGCATAAAAGCGTTTGCTTTACTTCTGCTGGCTATAAGGATAGTAATTAGCACTATTATTAACTTCTACTGTAATAAATTAACGTTAAGGCAGTGCAAAGATGTTCTATTTTCTGATTTAGCTGTCTCAGGGTGCTTTTGATATTCGAAAATTCGAAAAAATTTTCAGCTCATCGCTTTGCTAAATCTGATTTTGAAAAAAAAATGTTAGCATATATCGAAAAATCAATAGCAAGAACAACTGGGCGAGCTACAAAATTAATAGTATCGATCCAATTGATGGGCACTCTTCCCACCTCAGGACTAGCGACTTAGATTTGAATTGTTGATCAATTTGACAGATGATTTAGGAAGTAATACAAAAGCATTTTTCAGATATCTCAAGAGTGAATCTTATGCGCTCGATGACGATGTTCGAACAGATATTAGTGAGTGGTCTTTGTTACTTTGAATTATAATCATTGAGACTCTCAAGATATCTTGTTAGAGGTGTAATGATCATAGTTAATTTTTCATTCCTCTTGTTGAGACTACAGAAAATTCATGAAATATATATTTTTGCAGATTTCTTGTTTCTTTTACTATTTCGGCAGAACCATTTAAGAGACTTTTTGCAAAGTTCATCTGGAGGGAAGGTGAAAAACTACCGAATTAAACCCAATAGGAAAGGCAGAAAGCCACAACTTGATGCCCAATTGATGTCTTTCAATAGCGTTAACACATTTCAACAGTACTCATCACATTTTGGACTTGGCCATAATGGCGTAAAGGTCTCATTCAATTTTTTTGATGGAATTCCTGAGTCCTCCTTAGTGAACTCTTTGGCCTCAAATGAACTCAAGTTAATATTCAAACTATTGCTCAAAAGGGATGAAACCACCAAGGAGAAGGCACTAGCGGATTTATTGAAACTTCTAGATGACTTCCCTGAAAACGAGTCCCTATTTGCTAACGATATCTTTTCGCTGTGCTGGTCTCAAGTATATCCTAAATTGTTATTAAGCAATTCCAAGAGTATAAGAATTCAATCTCACCAATTAACCTCCACGCTTATCAAGGTTCTGCATAAGAAAGTAGCAAAGTTTCTAAAAGATTTCATACCTCTTCTATTATTGGGAACCTGTGATTCAGATACTGTTGTTAGCAAGTCTTGCTCAACTTTTATAAGTGGTGCCTTCAACCAAGATTCTAAAAAAATAAACGCATTGTGGGCATTGTTCCATGAAGATGTTTTGAATCTAATCAGAGAAGTGGTTTTAGACGAGCATGAAGGTACGGTGTCTGATGAGCGTTATACTGGTCAAGAGGATTCTCAACTGAGATACAATAGACTGCTCACGGGTACTATCTTCCTTTTAAGGACATTGATTGAATCAGACGAGAAAGCTATAACCTCTTATAAGGCAACCTATAGAGACATTTTGAGTTCGGAATCACTATGGAACCTTCTGAACCTGAAAAATACGCTTTTTTTAAAGAGTTACGATGTCTCGATACAGCTGTTACAACTTTTATACCGCATAGAATATCTCAAATCCCACAAAGATGTTTTTAAAATGTCTGTCAGAAAATTGCTCAAATCTCTAGTGCAGATTAATTCCAAAAATATTTTAAAAGTGTCAAATCTTATGGTCACCATAATAGACACTCTTACCCTTCTTGATGAATATAAAGATGGCAGAATATGGGCGTATGATAAAGGGTCGAAAGAAAAACTTCTGGCATTTCTCTCAGTCTGTTGCAAAAATTCGCATCCGGGGTTCTTCCCTGCCATGTATAGATTCTATCAGAGGACTGCGACACATGACCTTTTGAGCTATGAATTGGAATGGATTCCCTTGTGGAAAAAATCGATCACCAGTCTGAATGAAAGGTCATTTTTAGGAAGACATGGTGCAACCCTTTTGGGAGAATGTTGGACTTATTTTTTAAAATTCACAAATGACACAGAAGATGCATCCGTCAAGAAGCTGATTCAATCAAAGGTAGTAGAGACTCTTTGTGGTGAAAGGTCACTGGCCAAGCTTCCAGCCTTAAGAACAGCTTTAAAGGATGTTTTGCCCCAGGATTTCATAATACGAGAGGTTGAAAACGATTTGAAAGTTGAGCATTCGGGATCGTCTTCTAAATCCTATCTACCAAATTTAACTGTTTTACTGATTGACGGAACTGAAACTGGCGACTCTCTAAAAAGTTTAACCGTCCTATTACTTCACGCCATAAATCAAGATATAATGCCTGATGATAGTAGAAAAATGATAATGGAATTATACTTGACTTTAATTAAAGCTGATATTGAAACAATAGCACCTGAATTGTCTTTGGTTATATCATGTGTGCCAAAGATGGTCAGCCAGGCTACATACGATATTTTGGCTGCTGTTATGACTGAATATTCAAAAGTTAAGACAACACAAAAATCTGAGGTTTATTTTGATTCCTTGGAAAGCTTTTTCATAGCAGCAGTATCTTGCCAGATAACGGATGAAAGGATATTAAATACACTGAATGCATTGAGTGGAAGTACTAGGGAACTCTTAATAAAATCTGCTACGCTGACAAAGCTCATTAATGATTACATTGATAACTATAAGTACGATGACGGTGGCAAAATATTTCAAACGCCCTTATTAAGTAATGCAATCACTGTCCGGTTGTATGAGAGCGCTAAAGCAAATAACTTAACAGAAAAATTTTGCGATGCCGCCCTCAATCTAGACTTACATCAAAAAGAATATCTTTTGAACGTTACAGACTTCCTTTCGGCAAGCATGTTCAAGAAATCTAAAGCGTGTACTCAAAAGGCATTTGAAATTGTTAAGCCATTTATTAATCGAAACAGAGAAATAACAGAAAGACTTTGTAATACAGTAATTCAGCATGCGAAAACCAAAGGATCGAAAGATGAAGATAGATTATATGTCGACTACGCAGTGAATTTAATAAATGAATCTCAAGAGAATGTACCATTATTTTTTCCCGCTAATTTGATCGAATTATTTGTTGCAAGCGTCCCCTGCATCGATAATAGGTTGGCAATGATAAACTGCTTAGGGTTGAACACTCATCTCTTGCCGACATCACAAGATGAGCTAAATTTAGATGACATAGAGAAGTTAATCAAGTTTGCGCTCTTTTTGGATACTTTATGCTCTGAGATTCCAAGTCTGTTAAATGGTGAAGTGTCCGTTTTTCTTACAATGGTTTCAGAACTTGTGGAAGATTTCAATTCTCTTTCATGTTCCCCAGATGACCACTTTAATGATGTACAAAACTCCCTTCTGAAGTCAAACACTCTCAAAATATCAGCAGATTCGATAATCACAGCGCTAACAGATAACTCGGAATCATATAAAGAAAAAATCCCAGTTTTTCATGATATGCTTGCTGATGGTTGTCCATCAGTGGTCGAATTTTATTCATTTCGAGTTATCTACAAAATGTTGCTGAATGAGGTTGACTGCATGACAGTATCATTATTTAACCGACTTCTTCCTTCCATCGAACATTATGTTAGTAATGTGGTGAGGAGTGAAAACTCAAAAAATCGAGACTATATGAGTGTTGCAGTAATCTTGTCTGCATTATCAAACTTTGCTGCTGAGACATCGTTTATGAAACTGAGAAATTTGTTAGCAGCTGAATGTATTGGAAGTAAGGTAGAAGAAATATACGTCAAGACTTTCAAAGTGATTATATTGCTAAATAATCTTATTTCAGACACCAAGGAACATGGATTGGCCACTTTGATAGCACCTCAAAGACTAAATATGATGCTGAAGACAGTTGGACAGTGGCTAGACAGCGACGTTTCTTACGATACACAATTCGGTATTATCAATGTGATTTTATTAAGATTTTTTTCATCCTTGGTATCTAATCCCTTTACTGTTGATGCAAACCCGGTAGTCATTGAGATGTCGACCAGGCTGCTCACTGACTGTCTTTCGATGTGCGAACTAGAAGATACAACTTATCTATCGGAGATACGTTTCTACTGCTTGGGGCTTTATAGCTCAGCATCGAATCTCATTCCAGCAGAGTATGAAACAGATATTTTGACCTGTATCGTGGAGCTTTGTTTGACAGATTTTCCCTTTGAAGAAAATAATCAGCTTTCTGTTAGTTTTTATAAAGCGTTGAACAAAATTGTCTCACAATTGGATAGAAGAAGCCTACTGGATTACTATGACAGCTTTTTGGATTCTTTCCTTAATAAGACAAATATCAAAAATTTCAACAGGATAAGGCTATTAACTGGAATTCTGCAAATTTTGGTCAAAGAGAAGCAGCAAGAGGCAGTTATCGAGTATGAACTGAGAAAAGAATCGAAACAAAAAAGCCAGGGCGACATGAACGCGGAGGCTATTGAAGATTTCGAAGAAGACAGTAATGCTGACACAGACTTCAAATTGCCGCAAATTTTGATCGAGAAGCTAGAAGTAGAAGTTCCGCGAGATTACTTGGAATACGAGAATGAGTATTCATTTTTGAAGTACTTATGGTATTGGAATTTAGTGATGCAGTTTTTTGACACTTCTTCATATAACTTGCGTCAGTTATTCATCGAACAATTAAAAACCAAAGATTTGATATTTAAATTCTTTGATTTCGTCTCAGACCAAATTGATCTACAGGAAAATAAGTTTTGGGCCACCGTCGGGACAGATGGAATTATCAACTATGATGTCTTTGAGAGCGAGTTTTCGCCATACAGGGAAGAAGTTTTCGTCGAGTGTAAAAGGCTCTTGGCGCATTCGTTGTATAGAATGTTCGATAATGTCGGCTCTCTGACAGCATCGTGGTGGTTGAATATAAAGGATAGGTCTTTCCAAACAAAAATTGAACAATTCACCTCTAAGTTCATTTCGCCCATCCTAATTCGCCATGAGCTTGATACTGTTGCCTCTAAAATGGACTCGTTGACTTCGAAAGATGATGCCTTAAGCATTAAAATCAATACTGTAACAGATGAAGTCAAAGCTACCTATTTGATAGACGAACAAAAGCTGGAAATATCTTTCAAGTTGCCTAATAACTATCCTTTAACGAACATCGAGGTAATAGGTATTTCGAGAGTAGGCATAAGTGAGCAAAAATGGAAGCAATGGATATTGTCTACCCAACGTGTCATCACAGGTATGAATGGCTCCGTTATGGATTCGCTGGAATTATTCACTAAAAATGTCAACTTGCAATTTTCCGGATTTGAAGAATGTGCCATCTGCTATTCGATTTTGCATGCTGTCGATCGCAAACTGCCTACGAAGATCTGTCCCACATGTAACAATAAATTCCATGGGGCCTGTCTATATAAGTGGTTCAGGTCGTCAGGCAATAATACCTGCCCATTATGTCGTAGCGAAATACCCTTTAGAAGATGATCATACGTTTTCAACTTATAGACTATCAATCAAAGAATCGATATTAACGATTAATTATACATATTTTATTTTTTAATAGAGAAAAATGTGATCTTTTCATGAAGTGATGTACGCTTTATGTACAGTGAAATAATATCGCGCGATGGCGATGGCGAGCTCTTGAACCTAGACAATCAAAGGTATAATTAGTTCATAACTTCATAGACTAATCTAAAGCTCAGACTTTCTGAGGTACGACCTATTCAAAAACGTTACAAATGTACATACGTAAAAGTAAGATCAAATATCTATTGCTATTTGTGCTCGGTATTATTATAATTTCTTGTACTGTACGAGCGGTTGTTCAGTCTCAATTAAACAAGGAAATTGTCTACTTCAAAAGATATTTTGAAGAGCAGAAGGATGGAATAGAGATGTATAATCCACTTGCCATCAAGCAGATTCCAGAAGAAGTCATTGATGAGCTTTATAATGTTAGATTACAAGATGCAGCCAAGAACCCAAAGCAGGAGATCGATTGGTCGAAATATGCATATGTGAGTTATGCGACGCATGCCAATTACCTATGTAACTCATTGATGATATTTGATTCTTTGATGAAGTTTGGGACCAAAGCAAAACTAGTGCTCCTATTGTCAAAAGAACTTCTAGAACCGGAAGAGTACGAGAATTTCGAAGTCGTTAACACCATGCTTCGTCGTTTAAGGAAAATTGGAGGAGACCAACTGATAATTAAGCATGTAGCTACCATTACAAAACCTACCGATAGCACTGAATGGAGTTACAGTTTGAGCAAGCTGAGAATTTTCAACCAAACAGAATTTGAGAGAATAATATATATGGACAACGATGCCATATTGCATGACAAACTTGACGAACTATTTTTTATTCCAGATTATATAAAGTTTGCTGCACCTTTGAACTATTGGCACTTAAAGAAAAAGGACATGCAGGAGGCCTACAGCGAAGTAAGAAACTATGAGAAGTCACCTACAAATTTAGCGAGATATCTCGATAGAATTCTCCCAAGAGTAAAGAAACACAAGATAATTTACAACCATTTGCCAAGTTTGCCACCGAACTTGTTTCTGGATACTCAAAATATTGCCCAAGATATCATTCGTTCGGAATTCTCCTTTTCATCGATGTTTGATCATCATATTATGAGCAAATCCAGTAATCTTCAATTCGCATCTAATTTGATGGTCATCAAGCCATCTGAGGAAACATTCATGTTGATTCAAGATACTTTATTACCCGCCTATTTGAACAAGAAGGAGAAATATGACATGGATTTGATCAATGGTGACCTTTACAATATGAAGAAGCTAATACGTAAGCAATTTCATTACTTTCGTAGAATAAGATCCCATTTTGTTCCAGAAGTACTGGTATTACCATTCGGAAGATATGATCTCTTAACAGGTTCGATTAAGAGGCCGGATGAGCAAATCATGTTAAAAAATGATATTTTAGGATATAAACGATTGGACAAAAGTGGTAGAGAATTGCCTAAGAATATCAAACAAATTGTTGGAGATGCTAAATATGTGCATTTTTCAGATTATCCCCTTCTGAAGCCATGGGAACATCCCTCGTTTGATGAAATATCATGCAAAGTGTCAAGCGACTCGGTTGAAGAGGATGAAATGGTTTGTGAAGCGTGGAACAATGCCTACATAAAGTACATGGTTGATAGGGAGATATGTTACAGCTAGTATCATTTCGATGGACACGATTAATATGTTCAAGATTTTTATGTATAGGAATATATCTGAGTTTTATATCAATATGCCGTTTTTTCTTGCCTCATTATTCAAAACCCTATCGACCTCCTCACCGTACTTAACATTGCCTTTCCCACTTTCCTTGAAAGCATAATCTAAAGTAATTTTTTTATTCACTACCAGCTGATTGTTTAAAGTGGATATGGCTGTGTCGGAATCATCGTAAGATTTGAAGTAAATATATGCACATCGCAGTTGGCCATTGGAAAGATAAAAAATATCGCTCTCTTTAGCTAATGCTCCAAATCTTCCAAACAGCTTGGCTAAATGAGAATCATCTATGGAGCTATCCAAATTTTTAACGAAAACCTTGGCGACGGGTAGCACGGTCATATCAGCTGAGGCTAACGAAGTATTATTACTGGGTTGTTGCGTGTTGGCAGGTCGTACTTTGATCGTTCTGTCATAAAGATGTACGCTATTATTCATGAGTTGCGAAACATATTCACAATCCTCTGCGGTGTAAAATTCGATGAATGCATATCCTTGATGAACCTGCAATATTTTATCTTTGGGGTACCGTATTCTAGATATAGGACTAACCTGCACAAAGAGTTCATAAAGTTGTTCCTTAGTGACATTGGGATCAATATTTCCCACATATACCGTATTAGCCGGGTCATTGAAAAGGGCGTTCATGGTAGAATCTGGCTATCATTTATTTGTTGGTAGCTGGCTAGTGTTCTGTGATAGATGGATGCCCTTGCTTCAAAACCTTTTCCATGTAGCGAAATACGTTACCCGAACACTGTTCCGGCATTAAAAATTTCAAAGTATTTAAACATCAGCTTCGTACATATTCTGTCAAAGCATTCAACCTTCCTTGCAAAAATAAATTAAGCATTGATCGACATCTGTGTGGACCCATTTGAATTGGTTTGTGTTAATTTTATCTCCTTTGAAGCTATTTTACTCTTTTTCGAATTATCTTGACCGATAAGACGATGTACAATATTAGAATTCCGATTACTTTCTGAATTTTCCGGTTCTATCTTAAGTTCTTCATCGATTTACTATTTTTTCAAAAGACCTAATCTTTCATCACTTCTGAAATGATGAGGAGCATATTTCTTTGCTGACTAATATAGTTACAAGTTTTTTGTAACAGATATTTTTCAGTTCATGATATACTGTGTTAGAATTGGTTAATTCATGCGTTTCACTCCCATAGAGTGTGATAGCTAATATAAACACATTCGGTATTTCATAAAAGATTATTGCTTTTTCAGCTTTTTTGTTTGCGTTAAGATTCTGTTTAGAGAAATTATGTAACTTTGGTGTATATTTCTGATATTTTGGGGAGGATGGAAGGGAGTTTTATATATGTTGTACATTGATAGGAAGGATGTACAAGAAGTCGATTAGGATGGTGGAATTGTTGCTTTCAATGAAATATCTCCACGTAGTTTAAAAGTTGATCATAGAATATCCATCCCCCGTTTAATCGCTCATCTATTGAACTGTTAAAGAATAATAGAATGTAGTTTCATACACGGGGTAAATTTATTTTGTAATAATTTCTTGATTACTTATGCTACTACTTATTGAGGTTTTTTTATTAACTACTGAAAAATTTAAATTACAAACAAACGATCTTTCGAACTGTCAAAGGAAAAGCTAACCGTATAATTTTTGAATATCATCCTTCACAGCGTTGAAGATATCTTTTCTCTTTAATTTCTGTGCAGAAGTGACAAAGCCATTCTGTGGCG
The DNA here is from genome assembly GCA_030572985.1 of Zygotorulaspora danielsina. NCBI lineage: Eukaryota > Fungi > Ascomycota > Saccharomycetes > Saccharomycetales > Saccharomycetaceae > Zygotorulaspora > Zygotorulaspora danielsina. The sequence goes on from JAJMCL010000007.1 coordinate 121,268, forward strand.
TCCATTCTTCATCAAAGAAAACGACACCTTCCAACAGTTCAATACCGTTCAAACCTTGAGACTTTCCTGTTTTGATCAGTTCATTAACGACGGCGCTTTGTAATTTTTTATCATGTAAATGGTTTTCGACGTTGTCACCTTTCTTCATGATCCCATTTGATTCAGCTAATTCTCCGACTGGTCCTAGATTTGGCACAACGATACCAATAGGTTTGACCCTTGATTGATCGGCATACACACAAAGATTCTGAACTAAGGTGCTTGATCTGTAAACAGATTCTAATTTCTCCAAAGCAATATATTCTCCATTTTGCGTTTTGACCAAGTTCTTCTTTCTATCGATGACTTTCAAGTGGCCATTTGGTAACCATTCACCAATGTCACCGGTACGGAACCAACCATCCTTAGTGATTGCTTGTTCAGTCTCTTCTGGATTTTTGTAATACTCCTTTGTAACAGATGCACCTTTTATCCACACTTCACCTTGATTATTTTTAGCTAGATAACCTAGTTCTTCGACATCAACCAATTTAACAGTTACGGCACCAGTTAGATCACCAGCGACCCCGATTTCGAAACGATCAGGTTGTAACACACAAGTATTTGCAGTCGTTTCAGTTAAACCGTAACCGATAAGCATTGGACATAATAAAGTGGTGATGAATTCTTGAGCATCCACACTTATTGGAGATCCACCGTTCAAAACATATCTCAAGTGACCGCCGGTCGCTTGTTTAACCTTCTTGAAGATTAAATTGCCAAGACTATCACCACCAGGAATATGATAGCGTTTCATCTTAATCTTTGCATGATAGGCGGTCCAGAAGATTTTCTGAGAAATCATTGGCAGTTGATTGATCTTGGCCATGATACCTTTTCTAACTGATTCCCAAACAGCTGCGACACCAACCATAACTGTGGGTTGGAATTCTTCCATGTCTCCCTTACAGTTACGGACAGAAGCACTTGAAATAGTTTTGACAGTGGCGTAACCAAGAATACCACCCCAGTAAAAACAAATCAGCTCAAATGCTAGTTCAAAAATATGTGCCAACGGTAAAAATGCGATAATACGATCCTTATTACCAATGTAACCGTAAACATTGAGAGTAACACCAGCCACACCGGCAACAATGTTCTTATGACTCAACACAACACCCTTTGGGTCACCAGTAGAGCCTGATGTATACATGATACATGAAATGTCATCTTCCTTTGGTAGATGGGTGTCGATCTCGTCCTTCGCACTCTTACCCATCTGCAGAAGCTCATCAAAACTCAAGATTGTTATATCAGGTCTAACTTCTTTGATCTTGTTGACGGCATTAATTGCATCCTTATACATGTTGCCGTTGTGTCTCTTATCAGAGGCTGAGATCGGCTCATTGTGAATGATAAACTTCATATCCGGGGTTTTCTCCAGAGGGCCGATCAAAGATTGCAGCAAATGGTTATCGGTGAACATGGCATTGGTGTTTGTTTGCAACATTGAGTGGATCAGCCCCTTCTCTCCCAAAGTGTCATAGGCAGTGACAACAGGGATGCTTTGGGTTTGCGCACCCAAAAACATCTTCATCCATTTGTGGGAAGTTCCAGCATAAAGATGCAGCCTTGATTCCTCCGGCTCCAGTCCCAATTTGACCAGTCCACGACCTAGATCGTGCATGGTCGACATGAGTTCCTGGTAACTATTGTATTTGTAATGCGATAACTCGAAGTATTGCCATTTTTTCTCGATTTTCTTGTCTTCGCCGTCGATTCTCTTGGTGATTTCTTTGGTCTCCTCGTGAATCTCAACCACGTCTCTCCAGCCCATGGCAGGACGACTGGCATTTTTCTGAAACGCTTCCACTGCGAACTCGTACACCGTGGAGCAAGAGAATCCCTTAGGTCTGACTATGGCTTCCTTGGCAGCATTGGGGTTCCTTCTTGGTGCTGTCTCGCTTGCATTTGCAGCTTTTCCGACCTCAACAGAATACTGTGCCATCACTCAGTCGATACTATTCAGAAGATGATAAATAAGCTGCCGTAACCTCTACGTGAGCTGTTGCGTCGTCTTATATAAGATGCTTCGCATGCATGCTGCAAAGAGAGTTGTCCGAGAAACAAACCGTTTTATCTTCCTTATATCCAAATTTCAAAACATACCACACCGAAATAAAACCTTTGCGGCGCTGCAGTGGCAAGACGCGCGCGCACGAAAATCCAATGAAGAGATACAGCTTGGAGAAGCAGGGGAAACGAGAAATAGCAAGATACAGTGTGTATTTCAAGCAGCGAACTGAGCAGTCTCCTTTGATCTACTTCATTCTTGCCATCTTATCAGTATGTCCGGCGATAGCAGAGAAACCCCTTGGTTGCAAGGATGTCGTGAAAGACTACTCAAGGGAGACCGTCTCGATTTCAGAAAACCAGCAGCGACTTCAATGGCACTGGCTTCAAGCCCGAAGCATATTTGTAATCTAGTAGACCAATTGGCATCTGTGCTGCATCGTCTCCCGGCCGGGGGCAGAAAGCAGCGCTCAGCCACAGAAACGCCCGCAGAGCGCTTTTGTTGGGAAGACGCTCTTTCTGTTGGTCCCGGGGCGGGTAACACGCACGTGATAGTCACGTGCGTGTTCCGTGCCAAGTGATGCCCCTATGCTTGCTCTTGTCGCGGTGGTCGTGTAGAAATGGTGGAGCATGGCAGACGTAGTTTGCACAACAGAAGGGCACGGGCAACAACCAGGCCACATCAGCACACGCCGCAGCATCAGGATTCCAAACATGGGTTGGTTCAGCAAGGAGAAGCAGGAAGGGTATCAGCCCAACAACAGAAGCTCTCGAAAACTGTGTTGGGAGGCACGCGATGCCTATTTCCAGTGTCTTGACAGCGTCAACGTCGTTAACGCGCTTGACCCGCAGCAGGAGCAGAACATCAAAAAAAATTGCGCCAAACAGGACCAGAATTTCAACGAAAACTGCGCGACTAGCTGGATCAAGTATTTCAAGGAGAAAAGAGTCGTCGATCACAGAAAGGAACAGTTCATGAAGACCGTAGAAAAGGAAAATGCACAGATAATCGAGCTCACGCCGGACCAGATGACAGGCAGGTCGAACTGAGGGTGAGACGCCTGGGACCGACGTGGAGCGGACGTGGAGCGGGTCCGCGGTCTGCATATATAGTATATTCTGATGATTATGGTACGTAAACTAATCCTTGCGGTGCTCTTTGCCCGGGCGAATGCAGCGGCCAGGCATCGAGCGCTCGCAGCGTCACAAGCAGTGGTAAACACTCGGAGCCCGGGGCGCTTTCTTCGCGACGCGTCACGTGCTCTGGGGCGGCGAGACGCTGCAGCGTCTAGCCGCCGAGCCTGGCTGCGTGTTTTGTCAGCGCGGCACGCACGACCGACGGTCGTCTGCAGGGCGAAAAAGGGAAGTGGCAAAGACAGCCGTCCTTGACGCGGCCGCGGCACGTGACACCGCTGTGAGTGTCCAGCCATTTGGCAAGCGCGCGATGCCCCGTCTTAGGAGCTGCCACAGGACAGGGGCCGCTATGCACGGAATGCAAGGGCAACCCCTGACGCCAGCGTGCTGCCAGACACAAGGGTGGAGCTCGACACGCAATTGACACCAGCTGGCCTCGCCGGCTCCAGAAGGTGGACATGGCCTTTGTATGCGTTCACAGACGTTACCGGTGGGTCGTGGGCTACGCACAGCCGTCCGGTCACGTTCGTGCGGAGTAGCGACGCGTTTTGCACATGCAGTCCCGGGCATTCCGGCGAGCGAGCGTTTCCACACGAGTTCTGCTGCAGGCGTTCTCCACCATGGCGAGCCGCTATAGCCGCGGCTATGCATCGCCAGGCAATTTTGCATCGTTGCTGCTCCCCTTTTTCCGCAGCAATCACCGCAAGTATGCGAAAATTATGCAGGTGCATGCAGATCCTGCGGAGGAACCATGCAGCATACATTGCATTGCATGCGCTGCGCTGCCGCTGTCGCATTATGAAGGCCGGCATCCGCGGTCGCTATGGCGGTTTCTGTGTCTCGGCGGTTAATATTCCGGCGGCCATCTTCTTGTGTCAAGCCGTTGACTAATTGGTTCGACTACTTGGCTTATTGGTGAATAAAACAGGGAGGTGTGTCGATGGGATGACAAATCGCGCTTTTAAATGCCAGGCAAGGGGCTCGCAATATAACCCGGTTCGGTCGGTTGCGGTCTCCCGGCATATTTGAAAAGTATATAAATGGCACGGTTTTCTTCTGTCTGCTGCGGGGTGGGAAGTGTCAGGTCAGTCAGTACACACCACTGAAACGCAAGAACTTCCAAAAAATGTCTTTCATCGTGGAAAAAGCTGGAAATCAAGCCATCAACGTCAACCCCGCCCATGGTGTTGACTACCATCTAACCTCGCACGGGTCCGACTGGTTGTGGGCCGTGACGTCGATCTTCGGATTGTTGACCATAGTGTATGCCGCTTTGTTCTTCGCTGCAGAATACAGGGCTTCGGCTCTGACGAAATACGCCTTGGCGGCTCCGTTTTTGATTTCGTTTTTCGAGTTTTTCTTCTACTTCACGTACGCTTCGAACTTGGGCTGGACGTCAATCCAGGCAGAGTTCCACCACGTCTCCGTCAACACGCCTGTCACTTCGGCAAGTCCCGGCTACCGACAAATCTTCTACTCCAAGTTTGTCGCTTGGTTCCTGTCGTGGCCTTTGCTGCTGTTCTTGTTGGACTTGTCGGGTTCGTCGACCACCATTCCGGCCTCGGAGTTGGAGACGTTGTCGGTGTTCGATATGGTTCACAGTCTTTTGATCCAGATATTCAGCACGTACTTCTGGGTTGTCTCGTTGTTGGTCGGGGCTCTGATTCACTCCTCCTACAAGTGGGGGTACTGGACATTTGGCGCTGTTGCCATGCTTGTTGGGGAGGCCATCATCATCAGAAGACACGTTGTGACCTTGAAACTGAGAGGCTTTTCCCTTGCGATGCTATGCATCGCTTCGGTGATTGTATGGTTGTACTTTGTGTGTTGGGGTCTTTCCGAGGGTGGCAACGTCATTCAGCCAAACTCGGAAGCTGTGTTCTACGGTATTCTTGACCTGTGCATCTTTGCCATCTACCCGGCTTATTTGCTGTTTATCATTGCTAGATTCGGCAGGTGGCCTTCCTTCTCGTTGAGAGGTGGCTTCGGAAGAGACGAGCACGACGACCACACGGAAAAGACATCTGATCCGAACTCAATCAGAGAATCGGGTGAAACTCATGTGGTGGGAGCAGTTCCGGGCGTTATTTCTGCGACTGGTCCTGACACCGTGCCTTCGACTGTCTCGCCCGGTGCACATGCTGTGACAACAACTGAAGGTCCTACCACCTCTATTCCAATGGATAGTGAACTTCCTCGCAACTCGGCGGCTCCGGGGGCGGGGGTTTAATTTCGAGTCTTGACCTAAATTTTATTTTTTTTTTTCTCGCCCTTTTACGTTACCGCTGTCTCATCCTAATATCTAATTTCTGAAACCTAAAATTTAATATCTAATATCTAATCTTTAATATCTGATACCAACTGCTAATTTCCTCTCATGTGCTCCGTCCCCGTCCCCGTCCCCGTCCCCGTCCGCGCCCGCGTGCACTTGAATTTTTACTTTTTACTTTTTGAAATGCATTATAACTGTAAACCTGTTAAACTAGACTAAACTATAATCTGTGTCTATATATAAACGCCCAAACATAAAAATATTATACAACAAAATAAAACAGTCCTTAGAAAGCTTTTTTTGTAGAAGGGGGGTATCAATTTGGCTCAATTTAAACACTGAAAACTTCGATGTTTGCCTTGGCACCATTCTTGGCGGTGACAACGCAAAAGCTTGCACTGCCAGCACCGTCCGAGCTCTGTGACGAGCTAACTTCGTTAATACCGTTTTGACTAGGGTCAATGGAACAAGGCAAGTTGTTACATTGGGACTCGTCATCACAAGTTACCTTGATACCGAACGATGGTTTTGTGTTGCTGAAGGAACTGTCTAGATAAATTGGATTCCAGCCGATCTTAACATAAGTGTTACCGCTGCTATCTTGGTTTGCACCAGCAACGTATGGAGACCAGTTACCCCAAGGGTTGGAGTCGGAGCCCCAGACACAACCATCCTCTACGCTCACTCCTGGTGGGTTCACGTAGTAATGTGCAGCCGTAGAGGCCCAGTAGTCCGGTCCTGGGACCGCCAAAGTTTGGTTCGATCCGGCTTCGACGTTGTTTGGGATCAACATCTCTTCGTTGCCTGGCAATACTGTTTGGCAGATGGCAACATTGCTGCCGGCGTTGTTTTGTGCGGAAAGCGTGCCGGCTCCGTCGTAACAGTAGCCCTTGCCTTGGTTTGGTGTTTGCAGATTACCGTTGGAGTCACAGTACAGCCCACCGTACTGAGAGCCTGGGTAGGTGTATGAGGTCACTGAAGGGTCCCATTGGCCCATCAGTTGGCCTGGTTGGCAGGCATATGGACACCAGGTGCCTGGCGAGCATGTTTGGTCGCTGTGCATGGCCCAGCCGGCATTCTGACCGCTGGTCTGGACGGCGACCATGCCCTCGTAGTTGGGGAAGGCGCATGTGCCGGCACGCTTGTCGATCGCCTCGTGATGGTGGTGTTTGCCGCCGTTGACTGGAGCGGCGTTGGCGAGGTCGATGGCGCTTAGCGCGGACATTAAGGAAAGTGCGAAAAACATTATAGAATGAAAGTAGACGAAATAGTCGCAAAAGAATGTACTTCAAAGAGTTTCAGTTGATTAAAACGTCTTGATCGTTAGGATAGCGTCGAATGGACAAAGAGCGTAAAAGGTTATTGGGAATGCGATGGTAATAACGGCTGTGGTTGCACGATATGTTAATCTATTTCTTCTATGAGTCTTGGTCAATTGCTGTCAACCAGCCAGATGTCAGAATTATATGTTCCCGTCGGTGCTTCTCTTTTATAATTTTCCATCCCAAGGTGACAGTCGTCGTCTGCTCTGTGTTCCCCCACTGCCGGACCATTGGCCTATCGGAGCAAGAAAACTTTTCCTGATTTTTCTTTTGTTCGGTGTGTGCTTGAGCCTTTGGTGGGATAACTCGGACACACAGTGTAGCCTATACAGAGCTTTACCAAGTCCTCTCCAGCTTTTCTGACTGTATTGTAGCACTGTGAAGCGATTTTGCTCGATTCGGCTAAATTGAAAGATCTCGAGCTCGTCGCTGCTAAGAAAACTGTGCCTCAAAGAAAAAGAAAGTCCGTTCTGCGGGTCTGCTCTGGAAAAGCACCGTGAGAAGCTCGAGCAGGTCCAGAATGTGTGCTCTGGTTACTCACCGCAGCGCATGGCAGATCCTTCCAGGCCCAGGCCTCTGCATGTTCCTTTTTGCTCCTAAATCTGGCAGTCGGATGGCACTTGTATATCCCCATCTGGAAAAGTGATTGGATCTATTCACCTAAAGAGGAAAAGAGCATTTTCGCAACATTCCCGAAGCCGCAAACTCAATTCGGGATGTACCAAAAGAAAGGCAGCGCCGTGTTAACGGCTGCGCGGTAAATGATACTCCATGCGCAGCCAGTGCATCACAGCGAAATGGTTTTTTCTGTGGGATTGCCAGTTTCATCCTGGGGCCTAGAACCTTCCAAAGGCCTAGACCGCTATGTCATTTGCCACCCGGACAGAGCGCAAAGTGGGCGCGGCACCGGACGGCACCGGACGGCTCAAACAGGTCGACGTCGGTTGGACCTCAAACAGGATGAAACAAGATGTACAAGAAGACGTCGTCGCGGAATTCGGCTTTGTTTGCTACAGTGAAAAGAAGAACCGGAGCCGCCCTCGTAGGTCAAGCCACAAGTCCCAAGTATCAAGTCCCAAGTCTCAACAACTTCTGCAGTCTGCGGTGCCGACAGATGCGATGTAGGTGGAGGTGTTGGTGCAGCTTTTCTTGTGTCATATGGGCGTCTGTTGCGTGTTTTTGGCGGCTCTTCTCTCGACTTCGCGTCGTTCATCTTGACTTGTTTTTCGGCGCTACAACGCGGGGAGAGGCTCGCGCCCAGCTCGTACCCATCTGACTGGCTATTTAACTGCACCCATTTGGCAGCTCTGGTGCGCTAACTCAGCACACTCGGTCGCCACTATGCAGTGGCGACCTATCGCATTTCCGTCGCCGGCTTCTGCTGCTGTTGCTGAACGCTGCTACACGCCTTTTGTTTGGCACCCCGTTTGTTTCAACCGGAGCGGTTAGCGCCGTTGGACATGATGCGCGGCGCGATCTCGTTTCTTCTTGACTACGAGGAAAACAAACTCATCTCAACTTTTGGTTATTTGTGAACCAGACTTCTTCCACTGACAGTGAACACAAGTAAATTGCAACCACTGAAGCCTCGAGTGTCCTGATATACAGCTACACCGGTGAAAATGAAGTTGTCGGGCAAAGAGATAAGGATATGCTCCCTGTTGGTACTAGACACAGTGTTTTTCCTCCTGGAGATCACCATCGGGTACACGTCGCATTCGCTGGCGTTGATTGCCGATTCGTTCCATATGCTGAACGACATTGTATCTCTGGTGGTCGCGCTGTGGGCTGTGAATGTGGCCAAGAACCGTGGCCCAGACGCTACCTACAGCTACGGCTGGAAAAGAGCCGAAATCCTGGGTGCTTTGATCAACGCCGTCTTTCTAATTGCTCTGTGTTTCACCATTCTGATTGAAGCTGTCCAAAGACTGCTCAGTCCGCCTGATATTGAAAATCCGAAATTAGTGCTCGTCGTTGGTGTGGCAGGCCTGTTCTCGAACTTTGTAGGACTCGTCTTGTTCCATGATCTCGGCCACTCGCATGGCCATGGCCATGGCCACAGTCATGGCGACAGTGGATCCCACGCGGATGAAGAAACCGCCCAACAACATAGCCACTCCCACGGCGACTACACTCCGAGCGAGCAAGAACAGAACGACAGCGACCTTTCGATCGATGAGTCGAACAACAATATTAGGGATGTGTGGCCACAAAGTGTCGTGGAAAGAGTCTCGAGCGAGAACACAAGTCTGTTGAGAAAAAATGATCAAAGTCATACCGCTGATGAGTCTGTAGCAGGTGGCAAAACAACAAAAAAGTCATCACACTCGCTCAACATGCGCGGTGTATTCCTGCATGTTCTGGGCGATGCCTTGGGTAACGTAGGGGTTATCATTGCGGCCTTGTTTATTTGGAAAACGGACTACACTTGGAAGAACTACTCGGACCCTCTGGTCTCTTTAATCATCACTATGATCATCTTTTCATCTGCATTACCGCTCTCTCGTCAATGTTCGCGTATCTTATTGCAAGCGACGCCATCGACTGTCTCTGCTGATGAGGTTAAAGAAGAAATTTTAAAGGTGTCGGGCGTGAAATCTGTCCATGACTTCCATATTTGGAATCTCACGGAATCATTTTTTATTGCATCCCTGCATGTTGAAATTGACTGTTTGCCGACTCAATTTACGGTAGTTGCAAAGAGTATCAGAAGCATTTTGCACAATCACGGAATTCATTCGGCCACCGTTCAACCTGAGTTTTTATCGAGAGATGTAACGTCAGACGCTTCTAAACGATTCTCATTGATGGCTGGAGCTGGCCCTTCGGAAGATGATTCTTCTGCAGGTCCTAACGGAAGTGTAGGACCAATGCCCATTGCTTATGGCTCCACTTCTGATGGTAATTGCTTAGTTGATCGAGCGGCAAATTGTAATGCCGATGATTGCCTGCCCAATTGATTTCGGAAAATACGCGAACCGTTTTCGTAAAAAGAAATAAAATACAATATCATATTACAATTCTTAACTAAGCCTATAAAATTTTTACATACTTTAGAAGTCAAAGCACATTATAATGTTACAGTATTAAACTTCTAGCCCATTGAACACTTTTAACTTCAACATCCCTTTTTGTCGAATCAATCCCCTTTACTGCATCCGGTTTTATTTCGAACCCCTTTATAAAGGCGGCATCAGGCATACTGCCGCCATCTATTTCTTCCAGTTCCGTTTCTGATTCATAATCTTCTCCCAACAACTTTTTCCTGTTTTCTTTATGTCGTTCTTTTACTGAAGTATTGACAGGAATCGTTACTTTTTCAAAAGCGTTTTTGATAAAGGGTATTTTATCACCTCTTGAGCCCATTGAAGAAGCATTAATTTCTGTCGCAAATATTGTTGCATCTTCCAATGAACCTCTGGAGGAGCTTACTAGCAAATTTAAAGAACCAGAGTGTAATCTTAGAATTGATTTACCTGGTTTCTTAACACGATGACACGGTTTATATCTAACGCGAGGACCAGGTGTATCAAAAACTAAACCTTCAATCGAAGAGAGAAATGAGGAGCGATATATTCGGCCCAATTCTGAAGTAATATCGTTAACTTTTGGCGAGGTGTTCCATGGATCCATATATGGGCACTTTTCAAACTGTGGAGATAACGAAGATGCAGAAGAAGAATCACTTAACGAATTAAGTGAACCAACATCTGAATTTATTGTATTATCACTTTCAAATGCAAATGGTGAGTCCAATTCATACCACTCTGAAGCTTTACTTTTATTAATGGGTTGATTGAGGATGATATTGCTTAAACTTGGTAGTAGATCACAGATGTCAATAGATGGGATTGACTCGTCGACTGTCACGGTCGGAATGCTCCTTGGTGCCTTTGATGGTGTGAAATCAAGTTGTCTCCGTATGGAGGCTCGTGCCCTTTCTTTAATCGGAGCTATAGGAATTGAGAGTGGCCTAAGTCTGGGTGGAGTTGAGAGGCAGCTTGGTGTTGAGTACATCTCTCGCATAAAAAATAGTTGTGTATTCACGTTCTAACAGTATAAATACTCCCCGGACGTTCCGAAGAATACTGAAATAATATTATAATTCAATAAAAAATGAGCACTGCTTTAATACTTCCAGTTTCTTGGCTAACGTTAATGTGGTAACGTTTTAAAAATAAGATATCGTTGAAAGTACACCAAACGACTTTGAATGTTTACAATTCTTATGGTGAAACGCATCATTCAGATCGACAATGGACATTTTCCATAAGCTGGAGGAAAAATGTTCGAGAATGCCACAAAATTTCTTTTTTATTTTTCCAATGTAGGCTCTCGAGGAAACAGATCTACGCCCGAAAAATAAATATCCCAATACGGTATCTGCCCTAGTTGAAAGAATGTATATCGTATGTTACTGTTGGAGAGAAGAGAAAGCGGTGAAAATCTTATGGACATCGAACTTTAGGCTTGAGTCATAGGCACTTTATGGTTATTGTATAGAAATAAACGAGGAGCAATGATCGAGGCACCTGCACTTTTTACAATATCTACTCCGAAGACGCTCCATCGACCCCTAGTATTTCCCTAATAAAGCGTTATGACTGTTAATAGAATTGGTTGAAGGAGAACATGAAGTCCCTTGAACGAATTATTTGAAAGGTCGACAATAGTTCTCATGGTAAAAACTTGTTTATTTCTAGCCCAATGGCCAACTTCAAGTTAAGTCTCGATTTTCTTATCATTCACTAATCGTTCCAATGGGAGTCGTTACTGAAAGCCTTACAACGGCATACTGATTTACGTACTGTATTGGTTATTTACATTTTACCCAATTAGGACATTTGTTTATTTATCTTTTTCCTAAAAGGATATATGACCCAAAACGAAATGTGACAACTATTTCGGCTTCGACTTCGACTTCTTCATTTTGCACCAATTCAGGCAATTCGTCGTTATCTAGCAACCGTTTCCGTCCCGTTCTCATCCGCAATAAGGCATAGTTGCATGATTGTGCCCCCAAGCCACATTTTTTAATTAGATATCCCCGTGTTGATTAAAACTTAATATTCATAAGCATCGGTCGGTTGAACAAAACCTAGAGGGATTTACAAAGTACGAGAAACAAAGGGAACCAAAACCCATCACGGTAAGCTTGCGCTGCAAAGTTAATGTCAAATTTTGAGCAGCCTTTTGGGCACTTCGATGTCTGTGCTGAGCTGAAAACCGTGTCCTCTTGCGCAGATTCAAACAAATCTATGACCTACGGTTCCCTTTGGATCGCGGTTTATTTTAATGGATTAAAATCTGATGAATAGCCCTAAAATGATTAATGGTGAGCGAGTAGTTGCTATCATAAGAAACTTGAACCTGCTATCAAGTCACTAACCATTGGAGGAGCTCAACTCATCTCCACATCGTTTCCAGTACCCGAAAAAGACTATTTAATCCTGTTCCAAGCTCTCCAATATATCTGAATCTTTATATTCCAGCAAATTATGAGGCTTTGATTGTGGTAAAGGTCAAGATTGGTCCTGTCAGTTCCACCTATAGTCAGTCATCTCTTTCACAGTTTCTATAATACATTGATCAACGTATCAGTAGTTAATAAGAGTGGAAACTCTTGGTTTACGCAGATGAGGTCTTGGTTGTAACTTGTAGGAATACTTTCTTTGATCGGGAAAATACAAGCACATGGCACCTAATGTTTATAGGTGTTCCAAAACAGAGACCACTTAAGGGTTATTTTTTTAATTTGTCTGCTATTTTTATCTTTGAAGCTTAAAGACTCTTGAGTGGAACAACTAATTTGTAGCGTTCACATACATGGAAGCATTGGGTGACTTTGAGAAGCATCGTACTGGTACTTTCGTTGACTTAAAAGTTAACTAGTTTTGGCCATATTGTTTGGTATTGTTTTGTTAGTCAGAATTGCTTCAATCTTTAACGCAAATTGAGCTTTATTTCCATGCATTATTCTGGTTTTAACCTGTTTTTTATTTACAGTTCAAACACATACGTAAAAACTTTGCCAAAATGCTTTGGCCGCCGTTAGCTTGCAATGTGGCACAGAGGCGATACGGAGTAGCGCAGCATTGTCGCAAATTTATTTTGCTTCCTAGGTAGATGTATTCATAGTCTACGCACTCCTGTTAGTCTATTTTGAATTGTTATTAACTATTACTATCAAGAACTTATCGTTAGGGGTGCTTTGTGGTTGGAAACTAAGGGTCAGAATGGCTTTCGCCCTTTTTTAGCCGCCCATCTCTACACTTGATTGGATCCCTACCAACCAAGGAGGTAGACAGCCTCGACATAACAAAGTTTTCTAAGCATTTTTGGGACTTATTGATTCCCTTTTTCCTTTTGAACTTAAATAGCATCTTTCGGTATGCAGAGGTATGTCAAGAGATGCTTTCACAATCAGCAATTAAAAAGAGAATGCTAATCGAAGAGAAGCATTTTCCTGGTAAATGTAAGTCTACCTCTAATTTATAGAGTAGCAGTGGTAGGGATACTTTTTTGAGGGTATCTTGGGGACAATAATATTTGTACTTTTATATTAATCAATTGATCATCTTAATTTTGGTCTGGGGTGACCCGGAATTCAGGCAGACCAAACGTCGCATTTTGCTGGCTTGACACCAATGCCACAAAAATAAAAAATGAATATTGAGTTTGTTATATAAACTAGACTGGGGTTCAGTTTTTGTTGCTTACAGTTATCATAATTTTACTACAAACTTCCCTTTGTGGTAACTGCTCAGAGACGAATACAAAATTAGCTACAACATTAGTTATCCAACTCGTGTTCAGATAAAAATTCAAGCGTAAAACTCAACCAAGAAATGTCAGTATTTCATAGAAAACATTCTGGATCATCCAAGAACTTACCGGTACTATTGTCTTCTGAAGGTCCACTAAATGATCATGGAGAAACTCTATCAGAAAATGTTCAAAATCAAATTCACGAAATGACAAACCAGGTTCATGAAGTTGTCAACGGTAAGAAAGCGACTATCCCTTACAAGACAATCAATCACGTTAGGTCGTATCCTTTGGTTCAACAGACGCACTCATTTTTGTATCAAATTCCGATTGCAAGGATTGTTTTAGCCAATACGAAACCTGTTGTTAAACAAGTCTTAGAGTCCAAGCCATTACAATTAGCATTACCTGTCACCAATTTAGTGGACACTGTTGCCAATTCAAGTTTAAATTTAACTGAAAAGGTTGTTCCTTCCTTAAAAACCAAGACATATCAAAGATTAGGTGAAGAAGCGATGATGCCGTATAACTTAAGCGTCAAGTATGGTAAGATGGCTACTGACCAAACCATTTCCATTGTCGAAAAAAACGTTTATAGTCCGGCTCATGAACAAGTTCTTAAGTTTAGAAAATATTACAATGAGAAGTTTTATGACACTAAGGGGAAACCATTGGTGAGGAGTACTTTTGATCCGGTGACTGCCCCTTTGAATAACGTTTTCGAAAATTTGACTGTGAAGTATTTTCCCGAGGGTAAAGATGTTCCTAAAGCAGGTTACTCCAGTGAATTGAACAGAAGTTTGGCTTTATTCATAAACCTTGTCAGTAGAACTGCTCCGATTGTCGAGCGAAACGTTTTGACTGTTACAATGTTGCCATGTAATTATGCTAAACATGTGAACGATGTCTTCAACAACAACTTAGATAAGCAGCCACAACTGACAGTAAAGTGTTCTTGGGTTGCATCTAAAAAGGCTATTAAGGAATTAGAACAGGAATTTATCAGTTATGTTAAAGGAAAATCCCCAACCAAATTGTTGAAGAGATCAAAAAACTCGATTCAGGAGAATATTGAGGAAGTTGAAACTGAGATTCAAGCTCAGGTAGCATAATCGCCGCACAAGGATGAACTTAAAAAAAAAGGAAAAAAAGGATTAGTAGTTAGATATATAGTTTATAATATTCGATAATAAAAGGGTAAATTGTCAAATTAGTCTTACAGCATTCGAGTTGACTTGGAATTGCATCGCTTAGTGAACTACTTTCGGTCCAAGAGTCGAAAAAGGGCCATTTAACTTCAGACTGTTAAAAGGCTGTGTACATCCACACACCATGACATACACCCTTTCATTTTCTTTGTGATTAAGTTTTTTTTTCAAAAGGCGGCATCGCGAAGGATTTGTGCGTCGGTTGAAGACTTGCGCCTTCGCGACCCGCTGGCGTCAAAGGAGAACGCCAGGCAGAAATCTAGCAACTCGTCCCGCCGCACTCCAGAGTGGAATGTCAGTTCCTAGTAGGTAGTCGTGCGATGCTCTCCTGCCTGGAGGTCACGCTCGGGTCGTTTCTCTCTCTGCTCACGCAGAGGCTGCCATGTCCGTCGAGCTGGAGAACATGGAAAGGGAAGAGAGGAGATGGAATGGTTCATGCTCTCCGAACACCGGCAAGTATGGTAGGAATTGCCAATTTCATTAGAAATATTTGAAAAATTAAACTGGTAGTAAAGCTCTTGTTGAATTGATTTAGCTTTGGACTCTTCATTTAAGATAAGGAAGCACAGTACAGAAAAAAGTGAGTAAACAAGCATACTATGAGGTTTCAAATGTGGGTACAGTAGACGGATTTCAAAGACACAACCAAATTATGGCTAACCCTTCGTGAGATATCTGAATTTAACATAGAGTCACTGGCGACCGCAGCCTTCACGAACCAGATATTATTTGACAATATTAAATACACAGTGGAGAAAGGCTGCCTCTAGAAGAGCGATATTTGTAATAAGTGTGAGAATATACCTGATACTGCAACTACCACGTTTCACATGGAACAAATTCAATAGGAATATTAATTACTAACAATTGATTGAAAAATATTTTAATAGTGGCTCACTTGAAAGAATACCAGGTTATCGGCCGTCGTTTGCCTACTGAATCCGTTCCAGAACCAAAGTTGTTCAGAATGAGAATCTTTGCTCCAAACGAGGTTGTTGCCAAGTCCCGTTTCTGGTACTTTTTGCAAAAGTTGCACAAGGTTAAGAGAGCTTCCGGTGAAGTTGTTTCTGTCAACCAAATTCACGAAGCTCACCCAACCAAGGTTAAGAATTTCAGTGTTTGGGTTAGATACGATTCCAGATCTGGTACTCACAACATGTACAAGGAAATCAGAGATGTTAGCAGAGTCGCTGCTGTCCAAACTTTGTACCAAGACATGGCTGCCAGACACAGAGCTAGATTTAGATCAATCCATATCTTGAAGGTCGCTGAAATTGAAAAGACTGCTGATGTCAAGAGACAATATGTCAAGCAATTCTTGACCAAGGATTTGAAATTCCCATTACCACACAGAGTCCAAAAATCTGCAAAGACCTTCTCTTACAAGAGACCAACAACCTTTTATTAAGCGAGTTAAAGATTATCTTTTTTTCCCTTTAATAAATATATTGTATAATCCGTTTTGTAGATTTTAACAAACCAAGCTAAAACGATAATATATTGAACGACGGTGCCAAACATTAGGGTATCTATTCGGGCGTGTCTGTTGATCGACGAAGCGATTAATAACAGTAATAGGAAATCTTATCGAGTTGCTTTATTGTGCGGGTAACATTATTGCGAGGTAACTGTCATCACCCATTCGATCGATGTTTCCGTCCCAATAAACATATAAATTTCTATTCTATATAGTCAGTTCCAAAATACGCCTATATCGCCATAGTGCCGATAATCAAGTCATTGGGGTTCTTTGCGTGTTGGCATGTCAGAGGAAGATAATTCGATACCGACTGTTGGCGATTCAGGACATTTTAGTTGTGATGATAACGACACGACTCTAAGATCGAGAAAGGAGATAAATCAGGATCACAGCCAGGAACGTCCTAATAAGCAAAAGTCAGATGGCGTTGAGGGTTGGGTCAATGAGCATATACCATTAACCGAAATTCATTTGAAATCACATGAATGGTTTGGCGATTTCATCACAAAACATGAAGTTCCGCGTAAGATTTTCCATTCTTCTATTGGGTTTATCACACTTTATCTCTACACTCAAGATGTTAATTACAAGAATGTGCTAGGTCCTCTGATTTATGCTTTTGTAATTCTTTTAACGTTGGATACCATCAGACTGAACTGGCCGCTATTCAATAAGGCGTATTGTCGTACAGTCGGTGCCTTGATGAGAAGGAATGAAATCCATTCATACAATGGTGTTCTGTGGTACATTCTAGGTTTAATCTTCTCGTTCAAATTTTTCTCCAAGGATGTTGCCTTAATCTCACTATTTCTGCTGAGTTGGTGTGACACTGCTGCATCTACGATGGGCAGAAAATATGGTCATTTGACTCCAAAAATTGCTAGAAACAAATCTCTAGCTGGATCCTTGGCAGCTTTTTTAGTAGGGCTGGCAACATGTTATGCGTTTTATGGTTACTTTGTCCCTCATTATGCTGATTTCAATCATCCTGGGGAAATAAAATGGACTCCAGAAACAAGTAAATTGAGCTTAACAAAATTATCCTGGTTAGGAGGTTTAGTAGCAGCTCTCAGTGAGGGAATAGACCTGTTCAATTGGGATGATAACTTCACGATCCCAGTGCTGTCGTCTATTTTCCTTGATCTGGTCATCCGGATTTCCAGGAAATGAATGCCACGTCGATCGCCCCCAATCCCCACAGAAACAATTTTAATTTAGCATAGAATGTATATTATTTATCTATCAGTTAAACACCATGAAACAATACTCACATCTGCTGTGTACCCATAGCGCATCATCTCAACGTTCAGTGATCAAATATTAGATGTATGCATATGTTATCACGTGACACATCTACGTCTTTTGTGATGTGCCGAATATTTCAAATTTCAGAAAATTTTCAAGCTCATCGAAAATTTTTATATTATATTGTTACAATGGCTTCGTTAGATAGTGAATTGAAAACCTTGGTTAGAACGTTTCATAAAGAGGGCATCCGAGTTTTTTGTTATCTATACGACTTTTGAAAGGTAATATTCCATAATGGCTTACGTTCTTACTGAAACATCTGCTGGTTATGCTCTTTTGAAGGCTTCTGATAAGAAGATTTACAAGTCAACGAAGTTGATTCAAGACTTGGATACTTCTGAAAAAGTTTTGAAGGAATTCAAAATTGCAGCCTTCTCCAAATTTAGCTCTGCTGCCAATGCTTTGGAAGAAGCATCTTCTATTGTCGAGGGTAAGGTTTCTCCACAATTGCAAAATTTGTTGGAAGACATTAAAAAGGATAAGAAATCTACATTAATAGTTAGTGAGACTAAATTGGCCAATTCTATTAACAAGCTAGGTTTAAATTTCAATGTTATCTCTGATGCAGTTACTCTAGATATTTATAGAGCTGTTAAAGAGTATTTACCAGAATTGTTACCGGGATTGACCGATAATGATTTAAGTAAAATGTCATTAGGTTTGGCTCACTCTATCGGTCGTCATAAGCTTAAGTTTTCTGCTGATAAGGTCGATGTTATGATCATTCAAGCAATTGCTTTGTTAGATGATTTGGATAAAGAATTGAATACCTACGCTATGAGATGTAAAGAATGGTACGGATGGCATTTCCCTGAATTGGCCAAAATTGTTACAGATTCTGTTGCATACGCTAGACTAATCTTGTCGATGGGCATTAGATCCAAAGCCGCTGAAACCGATATGAGTTCAATCTTGCCAGAAGAAATTGAAGAACGTGTCAAATCTGCCGCAGAAGTTTCCATGGGTACTGAAATTACGCAAATTGATTTGGATAACATCAAATGTTTAGCTGATCAAATTGTTGACTTTGCTGCTTATAGAGAGCAACTATCAAATTATCTATCTGCTAGAATGAAAGCTATTGCTCCAAATCTTACCCAATTAGTCGGCGAACTTGTTGGTGCAAGATTAATTGCTCACTCAGGTTCTTTGATCTCTTTAGCCAAATCACCTGCCTCAACGATTCAAATCCTAGGTGCTGAAAAAGCTTTGTTCAGAGCTCTTAAGACAAAGCACGATACTCCAAAATATGGTTTACTTTATCACGCTTCGTTAGTCGGTCAAGCCACCGGTAAAAATAAAGGTAAGATTGCCAGAGTATTAGCTGCAAAAGCCGCCGTTTCTTTACGTTATGATGCCTTAGCTGAAGATAGGGATGACTCTGGTGAGATTGGCCTAGAATCAAGAGCTAAAGTCGAAAACAGATTATCACAATTGGAAGGCAGAGATCTAAGAACTACGCCAAAGGTTGTCCGTGAAGCAAAAAAAGTAGAAATCACTGAAGCTAGAGCATACAACGCTGATGCTGATACAGCTGCTGGTGCAGCTGAATCCGATTCCGACGATGACAGCGAAGAAGATGAAGAAGACGAAGAGAAGGAAGAGAAGAAAGAAGATAAGAAGGAGAAGAAGAAGGAGAAAAAGGACAAGAAAGAAAAAAAGAGAAAGAGAGACGAAGAAGATGAAGTCAAAGAGTCCAAGAAGTCTAAGAAGGAGAAGAAGGAGAAGAAAGAGAAGAAAGAGAAAAAGGACAAAAAATCTAAAAAGTCCAAGAAATAAGAAGTTTGATCTCCTCTTCTATTTTAAAATAATTTTATCCCTCAATCATTTAGGGTTCAACATCTGTAAATTAGAAATCACGTCTATATAAATCAAAATCTATATATACACCATTAATGGGATTTAGATTTTTAAATCGAGTAATAGGTGCTTTAAATTTAAAATCCTCAATTATGTCAGTTCTCATCTTATATCAATTAGTCTCTAAGCGCTTCATAGATTTTTCATGTGCTATCAATTTTGAACTTTTTAATATTTAGTTCTTTGAGATGAGCGATGGATGATAGAGCTGAAAAATTAAAGGAAAAGATAATATCAATATAATCTATCATATTTATTAACATAGATAAGTGAAACGGAAGGATAAATTATCAAAAGGATTACTAAGGGCTGCTAAAGAATGGGTAAAGATATAGAGCTTTCACTAGCAGAGACCAATGCTCTCCGTGAACAATTGGGTCTGAAACCAATCTCTGCCAGTTCAGATTCGCCGAAACAATCAGAGAATGAAATAGGGGATAGAATATGTGTTTCTTCCTCAAATGGCGAAACTCAAATAGATCAAGACATAGAATTTGGAAATAGTTTCAAGGATGGTGAGCAGGCAACCAATAGTTACAAATCTGGCTTATTAAGAAACCGACTGGCGAAATTGAATGCTAAACATAAAAACAAAGAAGCGGTAGCAAGCAATGATGATCAGAATTGGCTAGATTCTGTGCGCAAAGAGAACACCAAAGCAGAGAGAAAAATTCAAATGAGATATGAAGAAGAAGAAATCAATGATTTACCTCTTCTGAAGACATCGCACGCTCTTGGCAATCTAAGATCGGGAAAAGAGGTAATTTTAACACTCAGGGAGAGTGCCATAAATGATTCCGAACAAGATGATGTTCTAGAGAACGAAAAGCATGCACAAGAAAAGGTTGAAGCAAAGAACATTCAATTAAGGCAAATGAACAGAGAAAGAAGGCGAAAAAAAATGAAATTACAACTATCAAGTATAGACATTGACGGTGAAAATGAGAGGTCAGATGATGACTCCATGTTAGTCATTGGAGCTGAATCTTCTCTGCCGAACGAATCTCAGCAGAATAGCGAAAAAGGCAATTTGTCAGGCAAGATCAAAGTCAACTTTGAAGACAATGACTCCTTTGACGATGGGGGAGATTACAAGCCTGTTAAAATCAAGAGAAGAAATAAGTTGGACATCAAATCGTCTTCGCAGACTAAGAGAATGAAATTGCCCAAAGAAATAAAAAAAGTTGAGTTAATTGATGAGGATCTAATTTCGGATAATCTAGATATTTTTCAAGTATCAAGAACCGGAAAAAATAAGTCCCTATTGAAGGAGGAGGGCCCCAAAACAACTGAAGATCTAGCTCTAGAAATCAGAAGGGAAAAACTTGAGCGTGAGAAACGCTCTTCCAATATTTCTTATCTGAACGATGTAAGCAAGAGACTAGTTGTTGATGAAAGTGCAACCTTTTTAGATTCATTGAAGTCAAATATAATAGATGATACTGCCAATGCCGATGATCGAGAAATTGATAATCTCAATACTGCTGGTGGCAGCTCACCCAGATACGAGCCTTCACCCTCGTCTCTGAAAAAGAATAATACAACTCAAACTCGACCCTCTGATTTTTTTGATGGAATTGCTTCAACCTTGCAGTTTTTGCAAAAAAAAAACGTATTATCCAGGCAAGGCGAAGTCTCACCCAAAGAAGAGCCTCAGGGTATATCTGTATCTGAAGTACGCAATGCTGCTGCACTTAATGGACAACAAACACAGCAAGCACGTACCCGGATAACCTCTGACGAAAGCGCTGGTAGGCCGGCACAGCTTCGGAATAGGTTCGAAAGAGAACGAGCTGCGGAGCAGGTTAATGTGTCGCGAGAACCAACGTTGGAGGACTATAACCCAGAGATCCGACTAATTTACAAGGACAAAAAGGGAAATGAGCTTACAACCAGAGAAGCATATAAGAAGCTCTCTCAGAAGTTTCATGGAACCAAAAGTAATAAGAAAAAGCAAGCTAAGAGCCAATCTAAGATCGAAGCAAGAAATAGACAGGCCCAAGCACAAGATACCAACGCCTTTGATATCCTGTAGCGATAAATCCATCGTTCTTGAGTATTTATTGCATGTTGCCCTCCCTTGACATGTAATTTAAATCCTTTTACATGTGGATGTGTGGAAGCAATACATATAACATGAGTCAAACACGAAGCTGGCCGCAGATATCGCCACATCTCCTAGTCTGCTCTCCGAGAATGCACGGCCTGTAACCAGCAACTTCGTGATGAAAAAAAAACAAAAAAAACAAACCAAAAATAAATAAAAAAGCAAAAAGAAAACATGGCTACCGAAGAGAAACAAACTGCAATAGCGCAGCCAAACATCATTAGCAGAGTATAAGACCTAGTGTCTTTCAACGAGAGACATTTTTAGCACGTTGAGGTACGGGACATCAAAGACCTTCGCAATCGGCAACTCCGCTATACAAAGTTAAAGACCTGAGCCAGCCTAATAAACCAACTTAATAAACTTTTACTTTCGCTACACTCAGCTATTGATAGATTACTAGCCTGTTTATGATTAAAGAGTAATGATAATTACCCAGAGCACCACTACAAAGCGCCGTCCATCTGTGCATAAGAACTTGTATGACACAGCTCTATTCAGGTTTCCTGAACCGCCATTGGGGATATCTGTGCCTAAGAAACAATCAATACAGGCGTCTTCAACCGATGCACCCTCTGAGGATGACAGCCAGAAGGCGGTTGCAGGAATTGCTCAAATGCAAAAGAAATTCGTGAGTTTATTTCCCCGCAGCTTACACAAATATCTTCCTGAGGTCGATGGCAAGGTAACCTTGGTATGTCTGAGCTGGTATATCATTTCTTCCATTTCCAGTAATCTGTCCAAAGCAATATTACGAGATTTCACGCATCCGATTGCTCTTACAGAAATACAATTTTTATTAAATGCGATGTTTTGCATTTCATTTATTACTTTAATTAATTTTTTGAGAGTCGAACCATTTCACAAGACAGCCTTGGCAAAAGCTTGCAACAATTTTCCAGAGGGAATATTGCCAAATTATCTGAATGGTAGCTTCACAGAATCTGTTGCTAGGAAGTTTTTAAATCCTAGTAAAATCATTTTAATGACCACTTTCCCAATGGGAATCTTCCAATTTGTTGGCCATATTACATCATACAAAGCAACTTCGTTGATTCCTGTTTCGTTAGTGCATTCAATGAAGGCTCTATCTCCAATCATTACTGTTGGATATTACAGAATCTTCCAAGCAAAACAGTACAATCTCATGACTTATTTAACACTTATACCATTGATTCTAGGTGTCATGGTTACTTGTTGGTCAACGCATGGTAGTAAGAAACCGAATTCTAAAGCTAATGAAGCAGGTCTTTCAATATTTACGGGTTTACTACATGCAACAATCTCGATGTTAATTTTTGTTTCACAGAATATTTTTGCGAAATCAATTTTAACCGTCAGAGTTAAAAACGGGATTTTACCCTCTTCATCATCTTCTCCAACTTTAGAGAAGAAGGAAGTTTCGCCTATTCAGATCGATAAGATTACAATCCTATTCTATTGTTCATGTATTGGTTTCCTGTTAACCCTTCCACTTTTCTTAAGCGGTGAACTGCTTAAGCATCAGAGTGTTTTTAAGGATTTAACCTTGAAAAGTTTCTACTTGATTTTGGTGCATGGTATCACTCATTTTCTTCAAGCTATGTTAGCATTCCAGCTAATCGGAATGCTTTCGTCTGTCAACTATTCCGTTGCCAATATCATGAAGCGTATTGTCATAATTTCCGTTGCCTTGATTTGGGAATCAAGGTTTAATCTCGTTCAGTTACTTGGACTGTCGATGACGCTTGTCGGATTGTATGGATACGATAAATGGGGCATCTCCAGAAAAGCAGGTTACCAACCATAAACATCGCATTTTTTTCCTTCCTTTTTTTCTGCGCAGGCACCTTTCAATTCCGTTGCTATAGTTTTCGCATAGTAAATTCGTTCAAGAAAAACAGCCGATACCCAGTTTAACTAAACAACTGATAGCATAAGTTACTTACGTGCTTGTTCCAAAAATACTTCCATAGAAAAAGTAATAATAGTGTAACAGTAACAAATTTATAATAATATATATGACAGGGAAACTTGAGGATATACAAAATTTTCTATCTAATTAATTGCACAATTTTTCAATGCTTTGCAACAGGTTTTTCGCCAGTTAACTTGCCAACAAATTCTTTTGCCATGTCACCAAAGCCTACCATGAAAACCGTTTGCCAAATACCTAAACCAATTCTTGGTGTAACACCGCGGTACAGACCTTTAATACCATTAGAATTGTAAATGTATCTGAATGCTTTTCCCACAGTCAAATTCTTAGGTCTATTTGGATCCTCCTTCTTAGATTGCATCTCGACTCTGATAACTTCAATCGGTTGATTCCAAGCACTTAAACCACCACCAACAGCTGAGGCTAAAATTTTTTCCAATGCTGTTAACTTGTCATCTGGGTTGGTTTTTCCAGTAGATTTTCTAATGCCTTCTTCAACTAAACGTGACAGCCCGAAACGTGATCCCCAATTAGTCATTTGTCTAATTGCGACCGCATTGACACCTTTATTGATACCTCTAATACCTTCCCTCTTGTAAATGTCCCTGAAAGCACCCCACGAGGATTGTGGAGGGCCTGCAGTTGCGGTTTTCTGTTTTGTAATTTCCACTGTTTTCATGCACGTACAGAATCCCATAGTCAAGTATGCCTGAGCAACACCACCAGTGACACCACCCATGATACCTGCGCTAAAATTGTTTAATCCAAGAACTTTGAAGCGGTACTCAGCCTCAGCAGAAACAAAAAGCAAGACAGCGCCCTTCGTAGAGGCTTCGATCCATGCCCATGGTATCAAACCTTGGTAGAAACCAAATATTCCACCACGTGACCATACGTGCTTGATGGCTTGGAAGAAGCTGATATTCCGATGCGCAGCCATTGTAGTCTTCACCACCTCTAACGGCTGACCGAGGGTGGTCACCTCAGAAAGATTCAAACCGGCACCCAAAAGGATGTTTGAGAAAGAAATTGGCTTTTTCTCCAATGCTGTTGTTTGCTTTGTTGCAGTCATTTCCCAATTCTATCAAATAATAAAAAGTATAACAATAGTGCACAGCGCCAGGAGCAAAAGTTTACTAACGTTCTGAGAGATTCTTATTGTGCCATCGATCTTGAATCTTTGAACCGAATTAATCTCAATAGATAGCAGCATGCAAAGAGCGGTCAACACCAAATTGCGACGGGAAAATAAGCAGCGCGCTCATCTTCAACGGCTCATCGCTCTAACTTTCAGCAAGCTAAAGAAAAGAGCATGTTATAATGACTACCTATTCAAGGTCTGTTCCGCGCACTTGGGATCCTGGATCCCAATTTTGTAAATGTGCATCATACATTGATAGCTTCAGCCACTCACTGATACCACATCCCTGAAGGAATTTCTGGGCGAATTGGTTCTCGTAATAGTTCAGCAGTTTGCCGGAATTCAAAAGGTCGTAAAGTCCTTCATTGGAACGTAGCAGCTCGATTCGCAGATATATTATTGGCACTGAAACCATTTCTATGAGTTTCAAGCCGTCTTTGGTGAGTGTGTGGGGAGAGCACATCAGTATAACTGTCTTGTTTCTATTTGTTGGTCTGACCGTAGAAGTGAAGGTTCCTACAAGCTCACGAAATTCTTTTGGGCCGACTTTCGCATGTGTATGTCCCTTGCATTGGACCAAAACTTTCAAGTCTTCCATTCCAGACTTTGATCTGTATGGCTTAAAAACTGTTCCATTGACTCGGCATCTTTTGGGTACTTCTGATCGATCAAGCCCCAGCATTGGCTTCATCTTACGGTAGATATCTTTGATACACCAGCACCCCTGTATATCGATGCCGCGATCGTTGGCACCACCTACTCTCACCAGATCATACATGGATAATTTTGTTTGCAGTTCCCTCATCACAGTGTACTCATACAGCGTGCCTTGGAAAACACTTGACTGATTGATTACCTCATTCTGTTGTATGAACTTACGAATAATGTCGTTGCATAACATGCGCTTGGACAGCCGCATTGAGCTGTTACTGTTGCCGGTTGTGCCTAGTGGTAGGTATTGGTAAGGTGTCAAGTGCAGGGCGCTTTTTACCACCGACAAACGAAAGTACGGCAAAACAAATATCAAACCAAAGAGAAGTAGATAATGACTGCAGAGAACCCTGACTTAGCCTTTGGCAGCAAGATCCAAGATCGTAAGAAGGATGAGTCACTTCCTGCAGCCCCTAAAGAAAGTGAGTCCTCTTATAAAACAACGGTTTTCGAACTAGCTGACAGCATCGAAACTTCACTGAAAGATCTAGAGAACAGTTTAGATGGGAATAACCAAGAATTTGAAAAGACTATAGACATCCTTGAGCGGAAACTAAATGACGCTCAACAGTAATTCGCAAACTGTTCATTATTCTGCGCGAATAGAAACAATCGGTATTTATTTCTCAGCAATCATGGTACATGCTTTGTCAAGTTATACTTGCACCAAAAGTATTCTCAGGTGGAAGAGTCAGTTCCCCTTGCAAGTAGTACGGAAAGATTTTTGAAGCCTCTAAGAATATTGTAAGCTATTATGTACTAGGTAAAATATACTGGATTTAGGCCATCCATGAAATTACTTTGCAACGCCTTATATACAATGCACTTTTATTTTTTATTTTTTATTTTGAGCCCTTTCACATAGAAATATGTTTTAAACAATCGCATCACTTTCCTGTAAGTTCGCTCATCACCACTTGAAAGTAACAAAAATAAAGAATAAAACAGGTATCAACATTGGTTTGGTTTAATATATGGCGAGAAAATCTCATAGATCCTTAAAGAAGGTAAAGAACTCTGCAGATAAAAGACATGAAATCTCCAAGCTTTTGGAGACAAGAAAACAGTCTAATGTCATCAGAGAAAGTAGCAGTGCTCACAACGATACCAAGAAGGATACACAGAAAACAGCACTTGAAGAACAATTCAATTATATTTTAAACAAATTCAAAATACCGGAGGATAATAAAGGACCGAGTAACATTACAACATGGACTGAACATCCGGTCGAAGATAACGAACTGCATGACTCAAAAGTTAGCTTCAAAGACACAGATGATGATACTGAAAAACCTGTGTCGAAGAGAAAACTTCGAAAATTGGATCAGCCGTCTTTATCCCAACTGAAAAGCGAAACTAGTTATCCCCAAATGGTCGAATGGTACGATTGCAATGCAATGTATCCACATCTGCTAGTCTCAATAAAAACATCTAAAAATGTTGTACCAGTCCCGGCGCATTGGCAGATGAAACGGGAGTATCTTTCCGGTAGATCGATGCTGCAAAAGAAGCCGTTTGAGTTACCGGACATAATCAAGCAGACAGACATTGAACAGATGAGAGAGACGCTACCAAATACCGAAGATGTTAATGCTACTTTATCTTCAAAAGATATTTCAAGGGCAAGGGTACAGCCAAAGTTAGGGGCGCTAGATATTGATTATGATAAACTACGTGATGTGTTCTTCAAATTGGGTGCCAAATGGAAGCCAGATGTACTATTGCCATTCGGTGATCTTTACTATGAAAATAGAAATTTATATGAAGAGTTTCAATGGCAAAAACTTTTGAAAGAGAAGCTACCTGGAAAAATAAGTGCCGAACTGCGGGATATAATGCACTTGCCAGAGGGTCAACTCCCTCCCTGGTGTATGAAAATGAAGGATATTGGCATGCCTCCTGGCTATCCGTCTCTAAAGGTCGCTGGGCTTAATTGGGATATCGGAAATTTAAAAGGAGATGTCTATGGGAAAATAGAGAAATCGAATAAGACGAAGAAATCACCTTTCTTCGGTGCTATCGTCTCGCTAGAGGAGGATGATGAAGAGCAAACACCGAAAGAAGCTGATAAGAGGGAGCAGGAAAAGCAGGAAACGACGGTACCAGCCAGTGATGACTTCAAGAAGGACCCTTTTGCAGAAGGCATGATAGCACAGCAAGATGAGAAAAAGAAGTCACAACGAATAGAAACCGAGATCAATCGCAGGAAGCACAATACTCCAAAACAGCTTTATACAGTTTTACCAGAAAAGAGAGCAAATGATATAACTAATAATGGCAGCTCAAAATATATTTATGACATTCTTGGGACTGGGACGGACGGTAGTTCATCTCAGGAGGATGGAAATGAGGAAAATAGTTCTAAAGATACTGAAGAAGATCAAACAAAAAGTTTTAGATTCTAATTGGCTGTTGCATACTTGGTCTTATTATAAATAAAAAAAAATCTGACATATTTTGCATTTTTATATCTTATTAGCTCATGTAACTTGGGCGCCATTCTGTGAGCCATTCATTTTTGGGACTAACAAGGCTGCTTTTCGATCTTTTGATGTAAGAGCCTCTCGCATTCTTTTCCATGATAGCCCCCTCCTTGTAGATGACCTTGCCATGCACGATAGTAAATCTAGGCCAGTTTCTAATTTCAAAGCCCTCAAATGGAGTATAGTCACATCCATGTTCCATCAACGAGTTCTTTATGGTTTTGGGCTTATGTTCATGATTGCTTGAGTCAGTTGGGTACCAAATAACGAGATCAGCATCGCTTGAGCCTGGTAGCAGTGCCCCTTTCTGTGGATAGCAGCCATATAACTTAGCAGGATTTGTACAATTTATCTCAACGAATTTCATCAGTGACTTTAATTTACCCCTCAAATAACCATAATCAAAAAGTAATGGCATTCTGGTACAAACGCCCGGCATTCCGTTTGGTATATATTTAAACTCTCCTTTTCTGCCATTTTTAAAAGCGTTGTGTTTACCTTGACTTTTGTCAGAATACAGATAAGGACAATGATCAGATCCCACGGTGGTAAGCGAACCGTCATTCATCCCCTGCCATATCCGTTCTTGACACTCCTCTTTTCTTAATGGGGGTGAGCAAATGTTTTTAGCGCCAAGAAATTTATCATCGTGACTGTGATGACATTTGGTATCCATATCTGACAGTAAAACGTATTGTGGACATGTTTCTGCGTAAACTTTCAGTCCACCCGTTTGTGCTTTTCTTATAACGTCAACTGCTTGAGGTGAAGAAACATGAACGAACAAAATTGGCGTGTCCATCGTCTTTGCCAACGTTACAGCCCTATTTGTCGCTTCACCCTCCACAATAGTTGGTCGTGACACACCGTGGTGAAAGGGCTCTACCAAGCCTTGCTCTTCTAGAGCATCTATCATCCATTTTACCATATCTCCATTCTCCGCATGGATCATGGTAGTAAAACCGTGTTTTCTCGTGTTGTACATGGTGTTCATGATATTGTAATCAGACATTTGTAATCCTGGATAAGTCATAAATATTTTTAAGCTAGTAACACCGTGATCAGCATAAACATTCAGAAGCTGCTCATCTAAGATATCTCTTCCCAATATCCCATCTTTCTCTACCCTTACAAGTATTAGATGGAGAGCATAATCGCAATATAGTGTCTGTTTCTCATAAATTGTAATAGCTTTCTTCACAGAATCGGAAAGAGCTTTCGGCCCAGTCAAGGATGAGTCTTGAGAAGCAAAAGTTATCAAGGTTGTCGTACCACCTGCCACTGCGCTCCTCGTAGCATCTTCCATCGTATCCGCCACATCACCAAGAAGTTTCATCGGCTCATCAACGTGAACGTGCGCGTCAACACCGCCAGGAGTAACTATCCCACCCTCTGCATCAACTACCTGTTTTGCTAGATTTTCATCGATATGGTCTGAAATACTGCATATCTTGCCATTCGCAATGGCTATATCTGCTGGGTAGATATCACTGGCTGTGCAAATAATACCATTCTTAAGAACGAGATCGTAAACTTTCATTGTCCCAGAAATTGCCGCACTCTGATGATTAGTCGTGTTCCTCAGCCCAACCATGTGGAGTGCGGAATCCGGACCACCAGCTACTTCTTTTTATAATTCTACTTATCGTTTCGAGCTTTTCAAAGTTTACTAAAAAGGCAAACCGCGAACATTGATAGCCATCCCGATAAGAGCTGATAAGACGTTAAGGAATCACCTGTTTACTTAGAAAACGAACGAGGATTGATATTCGAAGCAAAAAGGTTTAGTTAAGTGTGCAGATATATATTTTCGATTGAACTGCATGAATATTTGAAAGCGTTTTCTGGCTTCATTGTTGTACGACCACCTGAGATTTTCTTTCACACTATTATTACCGCCATTGCAGTGAAAAACTTTTCCACAATGAGATAAGATTTTAAAGCTTTCCACAACGAAGCAAGAGAGAAAACGGTATTCGCCTAGTGTGGTTAATGGCTGTTGATGATATCAAAATGGGGTCTCACTTGAGGAAGGATAGGAAAAGAAAACATGCTGCGATTGAAGACCAGGAGGTCTCTGATTCTTCCGACAAAAAACGACAAGACAAAAATACTCGTCGTGAAAGGAAGGATGCGCGTATTTTTTCCTATCAATACTCACAAGTCTTACAACTAGAACATGCCGTTTCAAAATTTTTGGAATCTTACAAATGTATTGTCGATCTTTCCCCAAATTTAAAAATGTATAATCAATTCGCCGAAGACCAAGAGCGGGTTCCAATTCAAATATTACCGTCATTTGCTCGTCACAAATTAAAACTGGCAGCAGAGCTAAAGACACTTTATGAACTGGAAAAGTCTCCGTTTTTCAAAGAGTGTTTAGATTACGAGTCAAGATTTGATGAGAGCAATAACAAGCCAATTTTTAGTGACATCAAGACGAAGGATATTGAAAAACTGTCCAGTGAATTTGATTCTAGCATAATGCAGCGCAAACTCGGCGACTCAAACGATAAGGATGATGATGGAGAAGATTATGATGAAGAAGAAGATGATAAAGATGATGATGACGAAGATAGCTACGATCCGGCTAGAGGTTCAAAAGAGAGTAAAGGGCCTCCAAAACTACCCGAGATCAAAGATCGCGCCATTAGAGCAAGAGTCTTTATTCACAAGTCAAATATTAATGATAAAGTGTACTTGAGTGAGACTGAAATGATCAACGCCCATAATGAAAGGTTGGAATTTTTGGGAGATTCTGTTCTGAACACAATAATGACTATGATCATATATAACAAGTTTCCAAAATTCACCGAGGGTCAGTTGTCGACGTTGAGAATGAACCTTGTCAGTAATGAGAGAATCAAAACTTGGTCTTTCATGTATGGATTTGACAAAAAACTGAAAACAAATTTTGATGTTACAAGCGACAACGCAAGCTTTCAACAGGGTAAACAGAAACTTTACGCTGATGTTTTTGAAGCATACATCGGTGGACTTATTGAAGACGATTCAAGACGCAATATGCCTCTGGTAAGAAAATGGCTAAGCAAGCTATCGAAACCCATCATTCAAAAGTTGACAGAAAAAGATATTGGATTGCAGTCCACTGACAACTTAAATGTTAATGCCAAAAGACAATTATATTCTCTAATTGGTTATGCTGCTTTGAATTTGCATTATGTAACAGTAAAACGTCCGACAGCCATAAATCCAAATACCGTCGTGGAATGTCGAATCGGTGACGGAACTATTTTGGGTAGTGGATCTGGTAGAAATACAAAAATTGCTGGCATTAGAGCTGCCGAAAACGTTCTCTCTAAGAAATCTTTACTTGAAAAATATGCTCAAGCTCGTGCTGCGATTCCGAAAACCGAATCCATAGTAAGACATGAGGACAAACCTCCGAAAAAGAAGAATAAACACATTGAGACACTTTTCGAACCACCTTCTGATAACAAAAGCAATCAGAAGATCATTCTGGGACCGGATGGCCAATTCATCTTGGAAAATAACTAGCCTGCCAAAATCTCATTAAGTATCTAAGGACGTGTCCCTTTAACTATATTGTTACATACATACTTACCTTCATTCCATTTCTAAGAAGTTTCGTCTAAAGCTGGTTTATCACTTAATTCCAACCGTTTTTGATCAAGATCAACTCTCGCTTTTTTATCTATGTGAGTTTCTGATAGGGACGGTTCTAAAATTGGCGTGCCATTAGTGTTATCGGCTTGCGAACTGGGTGTCTGTTCTCTTGTTAATACTCTGTTCCTCTTTTTTTTATTTGAATCTGGGGCTTCATTTTCCCTCATTAGTAATGTCAATAGTGTGTTCGATCTTTTTGATAATTCCTGCACAGACCTGGTTCTAATAAACCAGTCAAAAGTGAAAAGGTTACTAATAATGATTTCCTGCTTGAGTTTTTCGTATAATCTTTCCGCAAACAGGCCATACTTG
Source organism: Zygotorulaspora danielsina (assembly GCA_030572985.1). Lineage (NCBI taxonomy): Eukaryota > Fungi > Ascomycota > Saccharomycetes > Saccharomycetales > Saccharomycetaceae > Zygotorulaspora > Zygotorulaspora danielsina. The sequence continues at coordinate 152,992 of JAJMCL010000007.1, forward strand.
TTCAAGGTCAATAGAATAAATTTGTCTTCCAGAGTATTATATGTTCTTCTGGCATTATTGGGCGGATATTGAAGTGATATCTCCTGTAGAGGATACTCATACTGATTTATTTTTTTTCGCAGTAATGTTTCCTGATATTTCAACTTCTCGTTTTTTTTCTCTCCGGTTTCAATCGTACTGATATATTTCTCATACCCATTAATCTCTTTATATCTTTTCCAAAAGACGTTCGAATATTTTTCAACCTCCTCCGGTGATTTTGTTTCCATAGCATTCTCAATCATTTTTTTATTTGTTCTTCCGTACTTAGCACACGCACTAATAAAAGAAATCAAATCACGTTTAGTCCAGGAACCGAAGGCTTGAGAGATTAACTCTTGCTTTCTTTGTTCATCCTGCTCGGTAAATTCCTCGGCTGAGTCGATGATTGCTTGCTCGTGTTTAATTTTCTCCTGTGTTTCTTGATCAGTTTTCTTTGCCTCACCATCATCGTCATCCTCCTCACGATCATTCCCCAATTTTGGCTTCACATCATAGATTGTTACTTTATAATTAACTTTTCTTTTAAAATAAAGCTGTTCTTTTTCTTGTAACAGACCTAGTTCTCTCGGAAAGAATTGATAATCTTGGCCATGTATCATTTTAGGAGGTCTAGGAGTCTTCGGCTGAGGTGCCGACTTCACTGATGACTTCTGGGTACCCTTCTGATTTCCTCCTATAATTTCTTTATAATAATCGTCTACTGAATAGGTTTGTTGCTCCCGTCTTCTTTCACGCCTCGAGGGATTGATCCATTCCTTCACTTTATCGGAGGGTTTTTTCTGAAAGTTTTCACCATTCCATTCATACGCCGATTGATTTTCCAATCCATTGAATTTCTGCAGATCATCTAGCCCTAAAGCTTCATATCTGGCATTCAGTACTTTCGTTTTCTCTTCACCTTTTTGCAAAATTTCATCGATATCATCATCGATAGTAATTTTGGAGGAGTTCTTATTGAAAACTTCTTTAGCCCCATATTGGATCATCTCAATCAAATCATCTTTAGAATTTCCAACGTTTGCGGTCCTCTTACCAGTTCCCTGCTGAATTACTAACTGATCTAACCTCAATTTTTGTGCTGCCCGTTCAATCACCTTCTCTTCAATAGCGTTCTCTGTAACAAATCTAAACACGCGGACCTGTTTCTTCTGGCCAATTCTGTGAGCTCTATCCATAGCTTGCAGATCAGCTTGAGGATTCCAATCAGAATCATAGAGAACGACAGTATCTGCAGTGACAAGATTAATACCCAAGCCGCCAGCCCGCGTTGTAAGTAAAAAGACGAACTTTTCAGAGTCAGGTTTATTGAAATCATCAATCGCCTCAATTCGCTCCTCATGAGAGGTAGAACCATCTATTCTGCTATACTCATATTCTCTAAAGAAACAGTAATCCTCTAAGATATCCAATAACCTTGACATTTGACTAAAAATTAATACCCTTGATCCTTTTTCCTTCAATCTTTTTAGTAGCTTGTCGAGAACGATCATCTTGCCAGCGTTAAAAATAAGATGCTCATCAGTCGTATAAGGTGGTCCGGGTTCTGCTCCCTCAAAAAGATAAGGATGGTTACAACATTTTCTTAGTTGCATGACAATGTTAAGCAACCTTGTTTTCCCTTCACGCTTACCAACGGCACCATTCACAGCATCAATGTCTTTCTCTAACAGTGATTTATACCACTGAATCTGCATATCCGTCATTCCTACATAAACATTTGTCTCGATTTTCGGTAGCAAAGATTTTTCTACTTCAGACTTGACCCTCCTCAATAAGAATGGATTCAAGACCGTATGCAATTGTTGGACGACAACCTCTTGGTCCTCATCATTGTTATTTTGTTCAAACCAGTCATCAAAGACCTCCGAGTCTCCAAAGACGTCAGGTAATAAAAAGTTTAATAAAGCCCAAAGCTCGTGAAGATTATTTTGCAAAGGAGTACCCGTAATCAAAAGTCTATTTTTGGAGTAAAATAATCGGATAATCTGCGACAATGCACTTTGTTCGTTCTTTATACGATGCGCTTCATCAATGATGATGTACTGCCAAGCAACTCTTTTAAGAACACTTTTTTCCTTGATAACCATTTCATACGATGTTATGAGTGCATCGAAATTTGCTTGCAGAATTACATTTTGCAGCAGATGATTTCTTGTCTCTCTATCTCCATGTAAAACAACTGTATTGACGTCGGGGGTCCATTTCAAAAACTCTCGCCTCCAGTTGTCCAAAGTTGACTTCGGTACAACTATCAAAAATGGGCCGTCAATTTTTTTTACATATCTTAAGTGTCCCAGAAATGAAATTGTCTGAAGAGTTTTACCTAAACCCATTTCGTCCGCCAAAATCCCTGAGAGCTTATTTTCATGTAGGGAAATCAGCCAATTAAGACCCTGAATTTGATAATCTCTTAATTTACCATTCTGAATATAGGAAGGGGTCTGTGTAATGAAGTTTGGATCTTCGTAAATTTCAGATTCGTCTTTCTCTTCATCAGCTATTAGTTCCGCATCCTCCTCTTTTTCCGATTTTCTCGAATGACGAGATCCACTTTCAGTGCTACTGTTTCTTCTTCTATGTGAGTCCTCATCTATCTCTTTCAACAGCTTTTGCATGTTTTTATCTTGTTTAGCTCTCATGCTAATGAAATGTCGGAACAAGTTCGTTAGTCCAAGAAGATGCTTGAATCTTTTATACGTATCATTTCTATCTTTCTGCTTTGCTAACTTGCAATTTATATCCAAAATAAACCTGCTTCTTCTTTTTTGCCAGTAATCGGCATCCTTTGTAACAGTTTCCTATATTATCAGCTTGTTAGTGTTAAATTCACATACAAGGAACATTTGTAGCTCAGTATTTCAAGATCAACACATACATTATCATAAGCTTTTACCATATTCTAAGGGAGGGCAATCAAAGCTCTACTAGGTGAATTGGATCAAAAGCTAAGCCAAAAGATTTTATTCAATTGAGACTCCTTGACAAAACAAAGTATCAAAGTAAATTTGCCGCTTCTTAATAACCTCAAATCAAGTTGCTGATCTAATAATATACTTTGATGAAAATAAACTAGCTTCAAAATACCTAGTCTAGCCTTTCGTTACAAGAACAGATGCAGAAAGATCCGACTATAACAGAAAGTACTCTCCCCGTTTACTCGTTCTTTGTATTATTTTAATTATTTTCAATTTTGAAATTTAGAGACACGATATGAATAAATAGAGATCACGTGCCAAAGGTATTCTTATCTACAATATGTTTCAAAAGTCTATTTACTGAGTTCATATAATCATTGTAAAGCCCTAACAAGACTATCATCTTCATTTCTATTTCGAAATTTGAGTTTTAGCTTCCTGCCTTTCTTGGAGTTCGACTGCTGTTCTGTATCCGTAATGAAATCAGGTAAATTATTTGCTGCCTTGTACATCAGCTTCATTTCATCGCGAGCTTTGCGGTTATCTTTCTTTAATTGGTCTTGAACTTTTGCACTTTCCTGCGCAAACCATTTTTCGAACTCTTGTGCGGCGACACGTTCTTCGAGAGAAAGTTTAGGTTTTGGGGTCGGTTTGTTATCAAATTGACTTAAATCTTTCGGTAATTGATTCTGTGTTGCTACAGATACTTTTGCTATGGAGGCTTTGTGCACATATGGTGTAATTCCCGATAAATTACCATGACTTGCAAATTCTGCATTTGTGGAGCTGTTCAAAGCTATTTTCTTCTTTTCCTTTTTAGTCTGAATAAGCTCAGTCGTTGAGTTACTATCGTAAAGTGATGGCAAAGATTTTTTCCCCTTGGAAAACAAATTGCTGGTGACTGCGGGATGCGACGTGGCGCCATTACCCCACACACCGGTATTTGAAGATTCGGTGTGTTTCTTTGTATCACTATCTGTCAATTGCCTTCTTCTTTGTTTCTGGGAGCTTTTTTTGAACGTCCCAGTGATTTTGAGATTATTAGAATCATTTCCACCAATAAGCCCTGGAGACGATGGTATCGATTTTCCTTCCGACAATAATGACGGTAAATTTTCATTCCCGCTCTCTTTGGCTTTATGAACAACCACTTTTCCAGTTGGTTCAATTGGCATTGTTTCCATTGGGGATGATGTTTGTGTAGAGGTACGTCTCTTAGGTTTTTTAACAACTTCTATAAATTCTACTGCATCGACAATTGTTTCACAGTCCATGTTGTTTCCACTAGATGTCCATGCTAGCGGAGGCTCGGCAATCGAAGGAACCGAGGGCTTTCTATTGCTACCAGAATTTCCACTAGTAAATAAAGATTGTTGATTTCCACTTGAAGAATGATTTGAAGATCTTCTTCGGCTCGCCTTTTTGTTACTTCTTCCGCCAGAGCCTTCAGCAATATCTGATTTGAGATCAATAACTGGTGTAAATGGAAACTCAGGATCCATAAAATGCTTATTAAATTCTTTCAAATTTGTTTGGAATAATTTAAACCAATCAATCGCTTTATTTTCATACCATGGTGTGAGACATTTCTCTTGATTTCCAGTTTTTAAGTTTCTCAAGGTACCTTCAAGTAAGTTCCATATGACATCATCAAAACATCTTTCAATTATTTCAATATTGTCCTTAATGAAAAGTAACCCAATATGGGAACATAAATACCAGCAACAGTTCAGTGCCAGCAGTCGACTATTTGCAGTGACTGCATTTACCAACATAGGCACAACCGTTTCCCCATTCATATATTTAACGGCAAGGCTTTCGACATAGTTCTTGAAACATTCTAAGTTTAATGCGTCGCATAGCTCCAGAATATCCAGGAAGAACTGAACGTATTCTGTATCTAAAGAGAAGCTGATTTTGTCGAAAATTTCATTATAGGGGACACCATAAATATATTTAAGTATGCACTCCATGTTTAAAGTGGAAGCAGTTTCAATATGATCCATCTTTATAACATTCAATCCCTGATTATTTGCGTGGCACCATTGTTTCTTCAGACATCTTTGAAAGAACACGCATCTAGATGACAGCACCAATGAGTGGCCGCGGATAACTCCATCCTTCAATTCCAGTAGAACGTTGGTAGGACTTGAAGTCTTCTCTTTAGAGGAAGAAAAGATCAGTAAACGCTGCAAAGAAAACGGCAGATGCGTTAAATGATATGAACTATCCATCAGATCATATAGTATCTTTGGTATATGGTGACTTTGAGGTTTTTCATCAGTATACAGAAAGTGAATTATCTGTTTTAATATACTTGACACCTCATCAGAAGATATCTGTGAGCTCATCGCTTCAATAGTCCACTCATTTTCATTGAAATCTGTAAGTAAACATAGCTGGATGAAACCATCCTTTGTAACAAATCTGGCACCATTCATTAACGATTTCTTCAATTTGGAGCAGCGTGTGAGTAGAATGAGCTTATGGCATTCACAAATGAGTTGTTGGGCTTCGTTTACTATTTTGACATCATAAGTGGAATCATTGTTAGCTCTCTGGGTTAATTTTGGGAGATGTGTTGATGAATACGGCAATAAGCCGAAATTCTCCTTTTTTGCATCAAGAGATTCTTCATTCTGTCCGGAAAGCTCGAAGTTGTGGAGATAATCTGAAAATTTGAATCGAAATGTATTCGAGGCTCCCCAGATAATATTTGACGTGGTTCGAGGAATGTCACACAATGGTGAATACTGAGAAAAATCGAACATCAAGCTATCTTTGGGATAGATCATCGGCACCTCAAAGCTTTCATTTTTCAAAATTGCAAAAGAACCAAAGGAAGGATCACAGGATACACTGATAGACCTCCCAGACACTAATTTATTACTGTGAATTTGCTCGAAAGTATAATTGCTGCCCGTGCAAGTGAAAATATCCCCACCTAAGGTTGCTATTAGTAAATTTCCCTTAGAACTAACGGCGACATCTAGACACTTTTTTGATCTAATATTTGGAATCCAGCATGGAGTGACAGGCAAGGAACTTGTAAACTGGGTCCACATTTTCGGGGATTCATTTTTTATGCTGATAATACCAACTCTTCCGCAACTATATTTGAAACAAAAATTGTTTCCAAAAGAGTTGCTACATTTCATATCGATAACTTCGCAAGGAACTTCCCTTGGGGAAAAGTGAGCAAACGCATCTATCTCCTTGAAAGTTTTTGTCCGCGGGAGAGGAATTTTGAATGTTCTGATCATGTAGTTACTATAAACATGTAGGGTATTGTTTTTTGACCTTATGAAAGTTGCAAAATCTGTACAAACAACCTGTTGAACAGATAAGTTAGGCAAATTAAAACTGAGCGGAGTGCTAATCACATACCCACTTTGACCTTCATATTCCGTATCAGGAGGCAAATGAGAAAGTTTTGAGCTGCCCATTTGTCCAAGATTCAAGCCCCAGAAGTATATGTTACCATTTTCGGCCACAGCACATGAATGAACTTTGGAACATGCGATTGTCACGATATCTTTATCATCGAAAAAAGGTACCCTTTTAGGTACGGATCCGCAAATTTTTTCCAACAATTTATCATCCGCAGATCTGCTGTTGGTCGAGTAACCTAGTTGGCCATAACCATTCCAGCCCCAACTGTAAATCTCATAATTATTTGTCAACACTAATGAGTGATGATTACTTGAGACTATCGTGGAGACACCTGAATCACTGAAATCGAAGATTTCGGAAAAGCTCAAAAGCGGAGCATCAGTAATGCCATTGCCTAGCCTTCCTCTTGAGCCATTGCCACATGTATATATCTTGTCCGTCGATGTGAGAACGATCGAATGATATCTTGTCATTAAAATTTTCTTGAAGGTCATTTTACTGGCCTCCACATCGTTATTCGAGTCCAGCTGGTTCACCCCAAGTTGAAACATATTTTGGCGATCGTCTTTTGTGCCTGTACCCAGTTGATAATTCACATTCGAGCCCAGAGTCAGCATATGCGACCCCCCTTTCTCATGTAACGTATTCTGTGCTCCCAGGTCCAAAGATGTGTTCATAAAACTATCTTTTACGTTCAAAGAAGAACTTGAAATATCATTATTCCAAATAATTTCCAAAGCGCCGTCTTTACCATACCCTACGCATCTTGGATACTTAGTGACATGATTTTGGAACTCCATATTATATAAATCCAGTGGCTTGAGCCCTTCCCTATCTTCTTGATTCATGACATGGCCACCATATTTGTGTGATAAAAACTCCATTTCATCTTTCCAGCGTTTATATAAAGTATAGCTCTTTCGCAGATACCCATTTTTCAATGAAATATGCAAAGGAGAGTAGCCACTTTCTAATTCACGAGAATATAAATCTATAGTCTCAATTCCATGCATGCTCGGGAGACAACTGCGAATGCATGACGAATTCCGACCAAATATGTCTCTCTTGCTGCCGGCTTCATCTTTTCGTCTTTTCTGGTTATTCTTTCCCTGAGACATTTACCAATAATAAATATATCACCTAAATCTGTGAGACAACCTTAAATTTGGATTAGAAGCTTCTGCTTATACATACGACCTCTGAGGCAAGATCGTGAACGTGCAATAATATATTGTTCTATACTTTAATGCAGATGTTGATCGAAGGGTTACCCTCTTTATCCTCTATTTTGGCATGGAGGAGGATATTCTTGTAGTTTTACATAGAAAGAAAACCGCTTTCTCAAGCACTTTAACCGCCGGTCGCCAGACTAATTCGTTAAGCCTGGTCCATAACTCTGATGAATCTTCCTCGGTCAGTGCCATCTAAATCTTCTGATTTAAGTTGCATTCTACTACGTTGCAATACGACGCCTCCGAAGCACCGAAGAAAAGTACCCAGAACCCTCCCATTTCTTCACATTTTCCGTTTAAAGTCTACGTGCATAACCCATAATTTGTCATTCTCAGATCTTTTGATCATGTGCTTCTAAGTTATGCGTTACTTGCATAGAATTATCATCGATCTCCCCCCTCTGTGGAGTGCTCTGTGATCGAGAATCAAGTCTCAGCGTCAGTTTTCATTCACTTCACGCTGCTGATGTTGACACTGATGGTACCTATGTTCAACTAAAAAATGCGGTGTCTCTTAATTCCAGTATGTCCCGGACACTTTCATCTTTCGGCTAATTGGCTTCTTTCATTTCAAGCTAATATGAAATTAGTTTAAAGACCGCTCAAGAGACTGACTAAACATGTGGCCCTTATTGAAGCTACTTTCTGTCTGAAGCTAGAAATCTGGCCGCCTTTCTCGATACCAGTCCTAGGTTATTCATTAAACGATCCATTTTGTAAACAGTTATCTTGTCCAGTTAGCTCTTTTCCCATGGAGGAACATGTAACTGATGGCCTACACCTTGAGGAAGGGTTTTTTCAACCAAGGGATGTTAGTATTTGTGCAAGATTGCTGTCTGTCGACTTTTTCTTCGGACATAATTCTTCTTTCAACCAGATTCCGATTGTCATTACCTGAAGGCCCGCTTGCCGTCAAGATCTCCCCATTTTGAAGAGTTTTCGAAGTAATAAATTACAAGTTAACAATAGAGTAGTATAAAGAGTGTTGTTATTCGACTTTCTCACTGTCCCATGATGCCTTTAGTAGGTTAACGCCGGTCTAACTGACATCCACCAACAGATGCAGGCACATGCGATGGCCGTTGTTGAAATTCGAAGGATATATGATTTCTCATTAACTGAGGTAATGCCTCAGATGTATTTCAGCTATGTATTTGCAACCAGAGCTATCATATTTCTCTGATGTTAGCTTTAAAATTAGCTTATGACATCTAATGTGCAGAACATGGCAGCAGTAGCTCCTCCACTGCAGGTACCCGTACATCTACGCTCTAGAAGGCTGGCGGGCTGACAAAACACACAGAGACTTAGCGGGTCAAGACCACTGCCACTTTTCATCTACGGCCAACCTGTCGCAGCGGCGTCTTTTGGTCAAAGAGGGCATAACAGGATCACTAAGAAATGCGACCGAGGCCTCTGAGTGGATATGGTTACTTGTGGCACTGCGGGACGTTCTGCTGAACCTTCCAAACGGCGAGCGTTAGATACCACGCGCAATAGCCCGTAGTTCCTCCACCAAAATGAGAGAAACTTTTATGATAGCCTGATCAAGCTACTTGGCATATAAGTGTATTGCAAATCTCTTTGTAAGTTTTTCTCTGAAAGCTAATATTAGTATAGACCTGCCTATCTTGTTTACATCGACAATCAACGCTGGACGATTCGGAGTGATCTCTCTGTTCCACATCATATATCTTGCCTTGAAAAAACAAACAGCATGATTAATTGAGTTTACATAAACTAAAACACAAAATACTCATTACAGCCATGCATCATTCCCTCCAATTTTCACAACACTTGTGACTAGTATACCCTTTCCGCAGCCAATGTTTCAACGTTGAGTGTAACAGGTGAGTCTGGAAACTTCAAATTGGAAGATTTTTGTATCTTGAAAGTATTCATATTTTCAATATACTTATCGAAAAGTATGGCAGAGTCCATTGGGCCACCTTTTGCTTCCGGGTGAAATTGAGTAGTAAAAATTGGTCTTCTTACGTGTATCATACCTTCATTTGATTTATCATTCAAGTTGACAAAGAATGGTTTCCAGTCAGCTCCCAAGGTGGAATCATCGATAGCGTAGCCGTGATTTTGAGAGGTGATGTGACATCTACCCGTTGTCAAATCCATTGCTGGAATGTTATGAGCTCTATTACCATATTTTAGCTTCAAAATCTTCGCACCAGCGGCCATGGCCAATAGTTGGTGACCCATACAAATACCAAAGATTGGTAGATCTTTCAAAGCTTCGATTGATAGCAACTCTTTCAAATTATCGACGGTCTCGGTGCAGAAAGAAGGATCACCTGGTCCGTTTGAAATAAAGATACCATCGAATTCTTTTGCAACAGTTTGAATTTTATAATCATATGGGAATACTGTAACATTAACTCCTCTTGAAACTAAACATCTCATGATATTTTCTTTGACACCACAATCAATCAAGGCGACATTGAATTTTGGATTTAACGCTTTAACATAAAATGGTTCCTTTGTTGTAACCTTGGAAACCAAATTGGTGCTCATTGGATCTAGAAATTCAGCTGGCTTCTGAGAAGCAAGAGAAATACGACCCAAGGACGACCCTTGCTCTCTCAGGTACGTGATCACCTCACGAGTATCGATACCGGTAATGGCAGCAACACCTTCTCTTTGACACCAGTTAGCTAATGATTCAACAGCAGTCCAATGAGAATGTTCGTAGGAATATTCGGCAACAACGATCCCAACAACGTGAATATGGGGCGATTCAAAATATCTCAATAGATTGAATTCATCACGGGCGGTACCGGATGGCACACCATAATTACCAATCAAAGGTTGAGTAAAGACCAAAATCTGACCGCAATAAGAAGGGTCAGTCATTGACTCAGGATATCCGACCAAAGAAGTCGTGAAAACGGCTTCGCCTGCAACAGATTTTTTTGCACCGAAGGAAATTCCTTCAAATGTTGGGCCGTTCTTAATAGAAAATGTTGCTTTCTCTTGACTCATTTTTTGTTTGTATTTAAGTTTAATAGCTTCCTGAGAAAAATCTAGTATGCTTTGGTTTTCCAAATTTGATCAGATAGATAGTCCTGGCAAGTGTATTGTGATTGACAAAGTCTGAACATACACGGGTTGTTATGTAGAACCAAAGGAATCAAATAAAAATATTCCTTTAAGATATAGTAGCAATAACAACAAATTCTCAATATGTTGAAAGAAAATTAGGTAAAGCAAGTAACAAAAGTGCTTTTTAAAAGGCGATGAGATTGAATACGCTTATCAAAAATTTCACTCTCATTTTATAAAGGTTGTGAAAATGACCTTTCCGACTGCAAAAGAAATGTGAAAAAAAATTTTTTGAGTCACATTAGATTACATCATGAAGAGTAATATCGTCATAGGCGCTACGTATTTCGGCGGTATTTAAGTATTTAATTAAAGTCTGTAGCCCGGCACACAGCTAAATATAACAGTCAGTACAGCAGTCGATATTATCACAAGACAAAGACACCACATGCCTCGCTTAAATAGTAGGTTCCTTGTGAAAGGATGCTGTATGGCAATGAGTCTTGATCTCCCACCAAGAAGCCTGAAAATGTAAGGTGCCCTTAATCTCTTAGGCTGATTCATAGTTTCTTTGGAGGCCACGATGGGCTCATTCATCAGAAGTTGTGTAAGTCCGAAGCAGGAGTAGACTATATCCACTTGGTAGAACCCACATATAATCGAGTAGCAACCAATAAAGAAAGGAACAACCGTGACAACTCGAATCGCTCGACTATATTGTAGAAATATCAGAACATATCCCAGCCAGAACCCCAGGCCCAGAATAAACAAGCCAGTAGCGATTCTGCTAATTATTGTGTGGTTTGAAAATGGCGATCTAGCAAGCTGCATATCTTGATTTTTTCTGAGTTCGTTGCTGTATCTCCAGTTTGTCAACTGATCATGAATATTATGGAGCGCAACGTTGCTCAAGAATTTTGGAAAACAATCAACCTCCAAAAATTGATACGCTAGATTCTTGAGGCTGTCAAAAACCTCCGGGTCATGACGACGATCTGTCTGGATCTTGTTTATAAGGTCTTTTTTCAGATCTTCAGGAACGTTTATCAAATACTTGGGACTCTGTTCAGGAGACAAAAGATATATATTACAAATACCCAATGCATTATTCGTTAGTTGTTTGCTAGTTATTCTAGGGTATTTATTTCGGGCAGTTTCATTTCTGATGATTTCATCGACCATGGATGGAAGGGAGTCTTTCATCTCTTTTTCGTTAAACCCAGATTGACGTTTCCAACCCATGACTAGTTTCGAGACGTACTGTGACTCCCCCGTGTTGCTTCTTAAAAACTGTGAAACTTTGTGGTTGTCGTCATGGTCTAAATAGCCTTCATTAAGTAGTGCATGCAATAAAACTGATGACGTTACCGAACCTCTATCGATGGATCTGAAGTTCTCCGTATCTGGGGTACCGTTCAGCTGAATTGACTCTCTTATACCTTTAACGTAATCCTTGCAAAGCCTGATATGTGCCATTAGGTCAATCCAGAAATCAAGATAATCTATTGCATAGGGAAACTGCGAAAGGTATGTGTAAAATTCCCATGAGTCCAGCGGAGCTGATGACTTTCTTAGTAGGACCTCGTAGAGGGTAGGCAGACGCTCTTTTTGGATTCTATCATATTCAGATTCCATTTCTAATGGGCAATCTTTATCTAGCAGAAGGTCCCGATCGCCCCTCCTGTCAGTCTTTATGGCTCACAAATGTTTTGTTTCAGACATCATAATATTTTGTAATTTCCTGCAGCGCAGCATCGCCTAATAAAAAAAAAGAGGTTAGTGTCAAATAAAAAAAGTTTACAAGAAATTTGGGGCATGCCCAATGCAGACAAGTTGCCTCCATAAGCGCTTTAAATAGAATATGATAATGTGTTTTAATGCTTATTATACAATAAAGTGAGAAAGAAAATAATAAAACCGCATTCCGCTAACTTTTTACCTAAAATAACATCCATATAGATCCGCCAATGACTACCAGTAAAATAACAGCAGTGATAACAGCCGCACCCGCACGATCCGACGACTTGATATCCAGTTCATTTGTGAGGACATTTGTGGTCGTAGTGTTTAAACCTGCACTTGAATCACCGGAAGAACTACCACCGTTAGTGGCTTTAAATGGGGCAGCTTTGTCATGGATTAATAAGTTCTGCATAACCTCCAATGCAGACATTTGTTCTCCTAAGCCATACCAACCATCCCAACTACCAGTACACCAATTCAACCCGCATGTGTTACCATCCGTACCACCCGAGCAGGAAAGCGCAGCAGCTTCAGCGCTTGCCTTCAGCAAGGCATCGACGGTAGATGAAGTCGATGGTACTAAAATACTTGTTAGGCCCAGCATACGCGAAAAGATACTTCTAAAAGACCTCTGGTCATTGTTACATGATACAGTGGTTGCTGTCTGACATGTACTTTCGTACATGATACTGTTATTAAAGAAGTACTCCTGTGCACCTCCTAAGATTTGTTGGACTCGCGTTTCCCATGTTGATGAACCATTTGTTGCATTGTACATGTACGCCAAACCTCCGAGAACAACTCCGTGGTTATATGACCACTCATATTGCACTATATCAGTACAATTGTTATCGGTCTCAGCACCATCAAAAACGTTCCCTTGATCTTTCAAAACAACGTAGTCAACTTCGACAAGCCAGTCAAAAACCTTCTCTGCAACTTCCAGATATGTGTCGTTACCCGTATATCTGCCTAATCTTGCAGCAACTTGAAATAAACATGCGTTAGAGATTGTATTCTTATAGTTATAGCCACTGTTCCAGGTAAAAATTTGCCACCTTAAACCTCCACCACAGCTGGCAGTATCCCATCTAGAGTACATTTGATTGAAGACCGCCTGAACCATTGCTAACCAGCCGGGCTTGCCATCTGTAGGATTCGTAAAGTTACGTTCTACTGCTCCCATCACTGTAAGCGCCCAAACACCTTGGTCATCATTACCTTCAACCATAGTCTGATTATTCGGCATATAATCGTAATCAGAACCGGTTTGAGCCATTAATGCATCATATATCAAGCTCTCAAAGGTGTTATTTTCACAGAGGTACCAATTGTCTATCATACCACCGAATGCTTCCCCAGATTGCCACCAATAGTAGGGGGCTTGAAACATCCCGACAGAGCCACCATATCTCGTACCCTCGTAGTAATCGAGCATACCTTTTTGAATCAATGCCGTAGCATTACAAATAGAGGCACTAGAACTTGAATCTAGAGTAAGACCCAGCACATGCATTGTGCTGAGTAGCAATGTGAAAATAACTTGACGTGAATTTAGCATTTGCAATATCATGGACCTTGCCTAAACTCTTTCTGATTGTGTTTTAGATTGCTCTTAATCTTCTCCCAGTTCTGGTTTTCAATTTTGTTTTATTTTTATCTCATTAGTAGTTTCTCTTTTTCAAGCGACCTTTCCTTGCAAGATTTCGGTGGGGCTGAAGCAGGAAAAAAGCACGGACCGATACCTTGAATTCATTGCACAAATTAGCTTCTACCAGTTGATTGATAATATGACATATCAACATGTCATCATCTAAACACTGGAGATTGAAATATCTTGATGTATTATACATGTTATTTAGACGTGTTGTGTATGTAGAAGAGCTAGGTATCGTAGCTGTTGTTTGTATAGTTAGTGAAAAAATCTAACAAGTTATCATTTAGTAGCTGATAAACAGATTCTGGATACTTCGAAGAGATTTCACTTGAAATTTTGGTGAGTCCCATATCTTGTACAACCTCACTTAGAGAATCGATTAATAAGATGGAAAACTCGATGTACCAACGATGATTCCAACAGCACAGCTTAACAACGAGATCGATAATGGTGCTATCTAGTTCATTGACGCGCCCAATTATTTGTGAAGATGACATTTCCGTATTGGGTGAACTTGACTGCAATCTTACGTTTTGACGTTCTTTGATGCAGTATTCTAGTAGTCTACGAGAGCATTCTGCGGAAAACCTTTGAGAGAGGCCTGTTTGAAATGCCCGCGCTGCTTCAGGGAAGTGGCCGAGACGGCGTGCACAAAGCCCGAACAGCTCCCATTCGAAGGTCAATTTGTTATACTTGGAGTATTGAGCTTCAAAGTAAAGTTGCTCGGTTTGCCATAAAGTATATGTTTTTAGATCCTCATACAATAACATGAATAAGTTATCTAGCCATCTTTCACACAATCTTTTTGAGCGAAGACCGTGCTCAGATGGTGTAGCTTTATTCGCACTGATGGTAGCATCTTTGGAATTGTCAACCTCATCGGTAGAGGAAATTTGATATTCTTCCTCCATGACAAAAATCTTTGATCTGTACTTTAATAAAGCTTCCCAGCCTGTTATTTGAACAATTTCAGTCAAAAGTTTGTATGCCAATTGGAAAATCGATTTTAAATTTGATGCAGCTAAATTAGCTAATGCTGCGTCCGCATTTTTATGTTCTCTCTGAATTTCAAGAGGATCCAAGGAGCTAATATCATCAAATATTACATCGATCGGCAAAGGCAGATGTAGGCTAGAATCGTTTGGAATTGGCGCAACTCTTTTCAAAGCGTATTTTTCTTTCAATGGGGTCATTGGACATGAATTTAAAGTTAATAATGCATTTTCAATATCATTTAATTTGATATAGGATCTGGTCAGTAGATACCAAGGTCTGAATTCACTAGGTGAACAATTAACAGCGGCTTGGCCGATTTTAACTGCTAGTTTGTAATCCTTTTTATTGTCAATTAAAAATTCGGCTTGTAAGCATAGAAGATCACATTTATAGTCCAAATGTGGCGGCAATGAATCCTCAGGTAAAGATAGTAGAGATTTATTGATCAGATCAATTGCATCAATTTCTAAATCATTGGTCATAAGAACGCGAGCTAGTATAACAGATACTTCTGGATTTTCAATAATAAGACTTTCCAGCATAGTACGGCATTGTTGGACGCTTTTGGTTATCCTGACAATTTCGATCAAGCTTTCAACGAGATAATTGTTTACCCTTGTTATGTTTGCGACATCACATGGTCCACCGAGTTGGATACCACTTTCGTAGACCAGCGGGAAAAGCGATATAAAAGCTTCTGATACGCTATCAAGTTGACCTGAAGTCAATGGGTTTACTATTAAAGTTTCAACCAGATTTTGTACTTCACCCTCTTCACGGTTGTCTTTCATTAGCATCAGCGAGCGCACAACACCACTAAAGAAGGTCTCCGCCCATAGCAAGTCATGATCTTGTTCACTCTCTGGACTTTGGCCAGCAATTTGTAATTGTTCACCTTGAGAGTCCAGTACAAATGTTTGAACTGTGCCCGGAATATGAACGACAACGTTTAGGTCGCATTTTCTGAAAGTGTTCCAAGTAGAGAAGGAAATTTTTGCAACGTTGAAATTTTTGGTTTTACCAAACCAAACTTGACCCTCTTCGGCAATCGTGTCGGCAATCGTTTTTAGATACACTGCAATCGATGTCGGATCAGAAGTATCAACCCCCATTGAGTAAAAAAAAGTACCAATTTCGCCCTTCAATTTATCCTTGGAGTGCAGGCCTGTTACAATGGAGGCTTGGTCGATGCTCCCGTTAGTTGCTGCTGAATTAGCGTTGTTGTTGCTACTCTTTTCAGACGCACCGCCACCATTTTTGTGATTTGGATGATGATGATCCCCCGCATTGTTATAGGATTGGTTACTTGACGGGATATATTTCACCATTGTAATCAGATCAGGCGGGCCGAGATCCTTGAACTGCGGTATGTTTAATTTTCTTTCATTAAGAGCATATCCTAGGACATCTTCCTTCACTTCAGGGATTGAGCCCTGAGAAAACATGCTATGCTTACAGACTGTACAACTGATGCGCTATCGTAGTTTGTGAATTTGTCAAAAACTGTTATAGATTTTTATTCTGTACCGTATCTTCGATTTCAATATTTCACATATACCTTTTCCATTCGCTGCCTGGACAGGGGAAAATATCACCGAGGCGAACTGTTTACCCGGATTTTTACATAAATACCTACAAAATCACTAAACTCTAAGTCTTTAAGCCGTCTTATCCTCCTTCAGATCCCATTCCTTGGCAGTGAGGCAGTACTTTTCTGGCGGCAGTCTCACCCCCCACATTCCCATGACTTGCGGCAGCGATTTTTTGTTTCGCTCAGCCGCGAGCTGCAACAGCAGCTCTTTCGGAGCGGTCGGTTTGAACTGGTATTGCGTCCGCGCGGCAATAGCCAGTCGTACATCCTCGGTGGTGAGATTGTTGTTACCGTCGGCGTAGTCATTATAAACCACTGCGTCTTTGAGCACGCCCCTTGTGTATCTGTAAGTGAAATCCATCAGCTGCAGCGGAACCTGGTCCTCGTATTGATGGATCGACTGCGACGCCAGCAGCAAATGCAATAGTCTTACATCCCTCGGTATGTTTTCCTGTGATGAAGACGTTTCAGAACTATCGTTGCCGGCTGCGTTGCCATTGCCGCTAGTGTTGCCATAGCCATTTGATTGAGAACTATTCGGCATGACTTGTCACGCTGCACACACAAATACCCAATTGCAAGAGGAAATCTCTGATAAGATGTAGAGGCTCTATATGTATGTTAGACTTCTCTACTTATCGACCTCGTCACCTCATAATTATTCGTTGCAAGTAAGCATGCGACAGTTGTATACATCTACATTGGAAAGAATCGTCACTGCTGAGCAGCTCACAATATTCGGGTAACCGTTCAGACAGGGTAATACATTTTAATGTCAGGGTAAGAGATAGCTCTAGAGAATATCGTAGAACGTTGTGGAAGTTATGCATGTTAGCATTGTCGGGGAGCTTTGCCAGTATATAAGGAGTCACAACGGTGTAAAGATATCCTCATGGGAAGCTCCGCCCTCCAGTGTTCACGCAAGCGATTAAGCGAGCACAAAGGGTAAAAGAATATGTCTGACGATTGGGAAACATCAACTGTTATTGGTCAAAGAGTAAGAACTGGTGGTGGCGGCCCAAGGGCTAATGTTGCCAGATCGCAGGGTCAGATCAATGCTGCAAGAAGACAAGGTTTAGTTTTGTCAGTAGACAAGAAATACGGTACTACAAACACTAAAGGTGACAGTGAAGGTCAGAGACTAACCAAAGTGGATCGTGAAACCGATATAGTCAAGCCAAAAAAGTTGGATCCTGAGGTTGGTAAAACAATTTCACGTGTTCGTACTGAAAAGAAGCTTTCCCAAAAGGATCTAGCCACAAGGGTCAATGAAAAGCCAACTGTGATCAACGACTATGAGGCGGCAAGAGCTATACCAAATCAGCAGGTTCTTGGCAAACTTGAAAGAGCTTTGGGTGTCAAACTCAGAGGTAAAGCAATTGGTGAACCGCTAGGAGGCCCAAAGAAGAAATAAACATTAGCATAACGATCCTGACTTTTGTGATGACCTCATTCATAATGAACTCTATATTTTAGTATTATTATTATATACGTTTCGAGCATTTTTTTTTTTTTTACAGCATACATCAGTGGGATCGAATCGAGAAAAAAAAACATGTTTGAAATATACAGGTTTCAAAGTCATTTGAGAAGATTAGAGAATATATATTGCGTATTATGTCTATGTTACACTTCGAACCGCATTACGAGCCCGCTGAGATTTACTCCATCGCGGGTAAGGCCTTAAAACTGACCACAGCAGAAGATATCAGACCGTGTCTTGATGAACTGTCAAAATTAAAGAAATGTTCAAAGATCGATCTGTCCGGTAACACAATAGGTGTGGAAGCATCGAAATCACTAGCAGAATTCATATCAAAGACCAATTCAGTGAAAAATTTTGTCAAAGAGGTCAATTTCGCGGATTTATATACATCAAGATTAGTTGATGAGGTTGTCGACTCGTTGCACAGTTTGCTACCAGTTTTATTAACCTGTGATCATTTGGAAATTCTAAACTTAAGTGATAATGCATTCGGTTTGAGAACCATCGATAGTCTGGAAAATTATATCGCAAATGCTGTTCACTTGAAGCATCTCATCCTCAGTAACAATGGTATGGGCCCATTCGCAGGGGAAAGAATTGGTAAGGCATTGTTTCGCTTGGCGAAAAATAAATCAAAGGCTGAGGAAACGATGTTGGAGACCTTCATTTGTGGAAGAAATAGATTAGAGAACGGATCTGCACTATATCTCGCATTAGGATT
This sequence comes from Zygotorulaspora danielsina, assembly GCA_030572985.1. Classification (NCBI taxonomy): domain Eukaryota; kingdom Fungi; phylum Ascomycota; class Saccharomycetes; order Saccharomycetales; family Saccharomycetaceae; genus Zygotorulaspora; species Zygotorulaspora danielsina. The sequence continues at coordinate 171,822 of JAJMCL010000007.1, forward strand.
GAAAAGCCATCGTCATGACCTAAAAAATGTTAGGCTCTACCAAAACGGCATCAGACCGAAAGGTGTGTCAACCTTAATTCAATATGGACTAAGGTTCAATAAAGAGCTCAAAGTCTTGGATTTGCAGGATAATACATTCACCAAAACAGCATCTTCAATTTTGGCAAAGCATTTACCAACTTGGAAATCAAGTTTGGTTGAATTGAATTTGAATGACTGTCTGTTGAAAAAAGACGGGTCTAACGAAGTATTCAAAGTTTTCCAGAAGGAGACATTCTCTAAGTTGGAAATTTTGAAATTTGAATACAATGAGATGGTTCAAGACACTGTTGAATCATCATTGTTGCCTGCATTAGAAAATGGAAATCTTCCAAGTTTGAAATCTTTGGAAATAAATGGGAATAGACTAGAGGAGGATTCTGAGGCGCTAGATACTTTACAAGGTTTGTTCATAGATTTAGAGTTGGATGATCTTGAAGAACTAGATAGCGAAGATGAAGATGAAGATGAAGATGATGATGAGGCTGAAAAATTCGAGGAAATTGAGACTGAAGTTCTGGAAAAGGAATTGCTAGAGTTAAGTGTGGATGACCTTGCTGGTGACTTGTCAAAGACACATATCTAAAAAAAATAAATAGAAAATTCAACATTATACAGCTGATCATCTAATGGTAATACCGTTTTCAATGCAATCGATTAATTTATCCTTTTGGGACCATTGATTCTCTAACCACTTCTCTAAATTTCGTCCCTTTGCTGGTAATAGAGGCCCTATCTCATGCTTCTTGATGTGAATCATAATGACAATTGGAGGCTTCGTCGTTCTATAGGTTGTTTTTTTGTCTTTGTATAGCTTCTCTGGTTGTAGCATTTCGATTAGCGATGGGTTTACTTGCTCTAACTTATAGCCATTATGTAATTTAAACTGACCATCAACGTGGTCATGATCTGCTTTGGTATTTATACGTTTCGGCTTGTAGTAAATAATCGTTAAATCGAATAGGTCTTCGTTAATTTTAATGGTTTCAGCCGAGGGGTGTTCTTCTTTCTTTGAGTCAAAAAAATCAACCTCTCCTTCAATAGGTCTGTAACTACCATGTAGCCCCAATATCATTTTGGCCTGTGCGAAATCCTGTTCTGCATTATTTTCTGTTTGACCTGCAGCTTTGACAAGAAACTTATCAACACCATTATTGAGAAAGCTTTTGGCGTTCTTCAAGATATTGTAATGTTGTCTTTGTTTGACTTTATTGATGTGAGCAAAACATCCTATGACGCTTATGAAGCCCTTAAACCTTGGGTATAGGACATTATAAAATTTCGCAACAAATGAATAATCTTGATTCAATTTCCTCTGAATAATACTTAGTTCCGTCGTCAAAATATTGACCTCCGGAAAAATCGTGACTACTTCGTTCCCATTAATGGAAAGGTGCTGCTTGATTTGCTTTGGGAGCAAGAAACAATTTTCATCCTTTGTCATTATGTTTTTAAGCAACGAAAGGTGTGGAAAATTAACCACTTTACCCCAGGTAATAAATTTTAGTCTTGGAAATGATAATTGATCGTCACGCCAAAACCTCCTTAACACTTCCCTTTTTTTAGCACCATTTGATAGAAATTTACCACTATTTTGCACAAGATAATTTATCAGCACGTAATCATTTATAGATCTATGGTTTGCCATCAATAGTGTAGTTATGAGTTTATTGTTCTCATCATAAAAACGTAAGTCGTCGCTTTCAGCTGTAACGAAGATTTGCACATTATTTTTGTTCTTTAAAGTCATCTCAACAATATGCAGCTGAAAACATAATTGAACAAGTTGCGATAATTTTTCTAGCCTTGGTATCAAGTTGTTTGATACAAATGTCAAATACCTTGGCAAAAGCCGCTGCAGGTACTTCCCAAAAAAAGGAATGCAGCTGCATAAATTCGAGTTTATCTTCAAAGCAACATTTGTTAAATGGTTCTGTACCAAAAACCCTAAACATCTTCTAGATCCAGAAACTAAAGTCTGTAGAATGATGTAGCCACACAAAATGGCGATTCGAATGCAAACATACGCCCAATCATAAATCTCCCAACTCTGAATGTCGAGAAACGAACCAACGAAATTTGTCTCTATACTGTCTCTCAGAGCCATTGTATAACCAGTTAAAAGAAAATATACATGGATAACATAACTATTATCGAGAATCCAGAAGATTTATCTATTCCTTTTTATATACGTGTAAGTGAAGTCATCATAGTTTGTGTCGCCTGGCGGCGCGCAGATAAAATTGACAAAATTTCCTTCGATCTCATCATTTAGTGAAATATCATGAATATCAGTTAATTAGCTCTATCAGCTTGATTTGTTCCATTCAGGTCTATAATCTAGATGTATGTGCTGGGTATAGAAAGGTGTTTACCCAATAATATCCTGGGATTGCGAAATGCCTGCAAGGTGATGAATATAAGAACTTTCCTGGTCAGAAGAAGGCTCTCAATTAAGCCAGATTTATCCAAATTTAAATTGATACCACCACCGCCAGGTGGTGTGGTAGGCACTCCAAATGATAGTTTCAAGTCCCCTGAGCCGAATCATTTCCATGGCTCATACCATTGGTATTATGAACGTATTACGGCTGCTTCCCTATTGCCTCTAATATCAGTACCGCTTTATCTTTCACTCACCGGAGGATCAGTACCACCATTATTGGATGCCTCGTTAGGCGTAGTCTTGCTGTTACATGTCCAGCAAGGTTTTACAAGTTGCATTATTGATTATATCCCTAAAAGAAAGTTTGGCATATGGCATCATATGGCACGCTATTTACTATATGGTGGCACGGCGTTGGGTACTTACGGGATATATGAATTGGAGACTAGTAACAACGGCATCGTAGATCTTTTTTCAAAAATTTTGAAGGAAGATGAATCCAACTTGTACATCTTCGGGCGTAAGTGAATATCCGTGTTTTTGAAATAAACCTCTGTAAATACTGTTCAAGTATCAATGATACACTATTTATTTTATATCGATCATAAGAAATCAATTATCCAGTCTATATCTGTTTTCAACGAAAAAAAATCAAGTTTTGCTTCAGCTTCTTATATTTAGACTATCGTACATTGAGTACTTTCAGCAAAAAAACATTTCTAATCTATCTACCTAAGCAGCTTTGGAATCTCTAAAAAGAGGCCAAGAATGAACTATCTCTTTAGCGCACCTGCCTTAGCTAATTCATCAGCTCGTTCATTGCCTTCTTCACCAGCATGACCTTTGACCCATTGAATTTTGAACTGGCCCTCATTTGCGAACAGACCTTTGTTTATTTCGTAAAACTGTTTGACTTTAGCATATTTTTGGATGAGATCCACAGCTATATCGCCATTTACCAAAGACGATAATTCTGCCGATGAGAGGGAGGTATATCTATCATTCAAAAGCTTTGCGACATATTCAGAGTCTGTCTTGATTTCATAGTTTCGCTTATCTTCTTTTTCGGTCAAATTTATCCAGATTTTATCCAAGCAGCTTGAAACAGCTTGGAGTTCTGCTCTATTATTAGTTTGAGCACCTTCTCTCAAGGGTTCCGAGATATTGCAGTTTTCTTCATCCTTGAAGTAGACACCATATCCGGCACATGATCTCGAACTACCATTTGCTAGTGCAGATCCGTCACAATATACAGTAGACTTTAAATTATATTTCACACATCTGTTTGTTACCTTGTACTTCGAAGTAAAAGCTTCTGAATTTGTACCAATAAGACCAAAGTCAACATCTGGATTCGAGACACCATTCATGAAATCTAAAGCCTCATTATGATTTTCAAATTTTTTGAAAGAGATCCCTTTTTGACCTTTAACATATTGTTGACACTCCGACCAATTGTCAAATATTCTCCTTGTAGTAGCAGACGAACTACTTCTCACTGCATAGTATGCTTTTGGTTTTGAAATTCTGTAACCCTCGTTTGAAGAGTATCGTGTTGTCAAATTGTGGTCAATTCTATTCTGATATGGTTTTTTATGAGATGGATCAATTGAAGGATAAGATACATGAGCTGAAGAATAGGATACTTGACTTGAAGGATAGGATACTTGACTTGAAGGATAGGATACATAACCTTGAGAATAGGATGCATGACCTGAAGTATTGCTTGAATTTTCGCTGCTTCTGGAATTCCTGCCTGGGTGTCCTACAAAGGCTTGTGATTCAGCCAATGTATCAAACCTTTTATATCGGGCACCGGAGAAACCATCCACTTGGGACTTACAATCTTGCCAGTTTGAATAAATACCTGCTTGCCTACCATTCTGAACAGCATAATATCCACTTTTCTTCGCCATTTTAAGTAAGTTTGGGATATCGTGTAATGTATTATGATTCAAAAACAATTGAAAACTTCCCTTTCTTATAACAGCTGCAAAGACCCTTGTCGGAATCAACTGTGAAAAAATACGATTTTTTAAAGCAGTGGTTTCGATTTAGAACTTGCACATTGAGGAAAAGAATATTGTAGATTATAACACGGACAAGCCGCTTCAAGCAAAAATATTGAAATTGAGAACTATTGATATATGGATGATGACATCTATAATATGATTTTTCTTGATGACATGCTGGATAACCAAGCAAGCCATGTGAAGTCGAACCCTAACGAAGTATCAACCGATCTGGAAGAGCATCGCCGATACTGATCGCGAGACGATTACAATCAGGACCATCACTACGATCTATTATGTGATTATCAATCAGCATTGTCAAACATACTACAATTTTCTTGGGATGAAACAGATAATCTGCTTATGGGTGAGACATCTGCGCTAATAACAGTGTTGAACGATTTAATAAGTACAATTTGTGACATATAAATACCGGCGCTTTTACCTAGTATTCGTTCTGTTCAGTTCACATCTCTTTTATAATTTGTAGTATAGAAAATTGAGGATTAATCTAAGAATTTATAAACCTATATACTCCACCAGCTAATTACCAATGTGCACCAACCCAAGTGACAAAGAAGCCGTCAAGAAAAACCTCTCCGAATAAAACCTTCTTATTGCAGCCAATGCTATTCTTCGGAGCGGCTTCTTCCAATAAGTGAAATGTGGTTAGAAAAAATGACCGAAGATCGTATAATTCATTGATCCGTGATAGTTTAATGGTCAGAATGGGCGCTTGTCGCGTGCCAGATCGGGGTTCAATTCCCCGTCGCGGAGATTTTTTTTTTTCCAGTTAGATAAAACCGACTAAAAATAAACAATAATAGTGGATTCTTCTCTTGCTTAGTTATTTATTAATAATGCAGGTTATGCAATTACATATAGTATCTGACCTATAAGATTAGCGAGGGCGATGTACATTTTGACCTTTTACAGCAGCGTTGACCAGTTTTTCGGTTGCTACTTTCTTCCTTGCCTTTTCCCTCGTGGCCAAATGCCGGTGAACGTAGTCAATCTCACCCTTTGCAATCAATGCCCTTAATAAAATATCTAAAATGTCGGCGTTTCTTTCCAAGCGATTATTCCCATCTTCTTCGACCTGTTGGCGGACTTTTGACCTTCTCTTCTTAGATGCATTAGCCATAATGGTCCCTTTTCTTGCTAATGCGGTCAATTTGATTCCTAGCTTTCGATGCATCGAGTTCGCAATAGTAACTTGCTTCAAGTATTCGGTATAATCCGGGGATAAAAACTCCACCTCTTTTTTCAACTCAGGGATGCTCTTATCGAAAAAAGCAGGAATGAGCAGAATAGTTTGATAATGTTTATTTTTCAAATCACTTAATGGTGGACCCTCTCCACCGTTGTGGAAGAAATCAATGCAGAGAGCATTTAGCCAAACAAAGATTGTCTCAATCTCTCGTTGAGTCAAGGCTCTTCCATATCCTGAAATAGTGGGCGCATTACCAAGTGCGGATGAAACAGCGTTTTCCCAGCGAGATTTTGTGCCCGAAAGTCTTTTATGTTTGGCCATAGACAGCTGAGGCAAAAGCAAAGCATCCGCTGCTTTCAAAATGGAAGACCATGCTTTAAGCATCACTTTGAATAAGAGTTCCTGGGATAAAGTAGAAGCTATTATGTTGAGATTAGAGTTCAGGTAGTCAAATAAAGGAACAATAGCATCGTAAACGAGATCTTTATGTACTGGTGTTATGCCGTAGTTGCCACAAACTGTTTTTAAGGTGGTTCTTGAGAAGGCAAAATTTACAAAATTGACGAACTCATTATTAACTAGTTCTATTGCCCTGTCTCTTGCTCTTGTTAGCGTTCTATATGCTCGACCGACACAAAATAATGGATCCATTCTCTCACTTTCTAACGAAACCTCCAAAAATAGTTTTCCCTGTATATCCAAATCGCAAGTGACTTCATTGGGAAACCCATCATCGCTAAACTTTTTATGCTCTAACAACAAAGAACACTTACCACATATGTCGTAGTTACCCATACGATATAACTTTCCCTGCGGTCTATGCCAAACGGTTAATGCAATTGAGCGTGACCTGCCAACTGGAATTTCTATTTCGAACTCTTCATCCCACATAGGATTGGCAGATTTTGGAAACACTCTCGTTTTGCCAATTTCACGATGCATTTTTGTATCTACTAGTGATAAGAAGGCATTTGATGAACCATCCGTTCTGAAACCCTTGATATTTTCAGCACCTATGACACGTACTGTGTAAATTTGATGAAGTGTCTGCTTCGACGCTTCGGAAATTGACTTTTTATTCGCACTATTTCGTTGGTGCTTCAATACTGTCTCAGAAAGTTGTTCTGCCTTTATTTGGTCGTCCAAGTCATTTATTTTTTGGATCATAGATTCCAAATTATTCAAAAGAATAAAAGTGCGCTTTTTGTAATGATACGGTCTTGGTACTTGAAGAGGGGAAGATGACTTAAGCGCATTTTTCATTTCACTGAATGACCAATTGCGCAATCTGTCAGTAGATAATCGGCTTTCGCCAATGTTCTCCTTATTTTCTTCTTCATTGAAAGGTAAATCAGAAACATCTTGCATTAAATCATCTTCAATGATGCGAAGAAGGGTTATTGAGTAAACATGTATGCCATCTGAGAACGATTTCAGCAATAAAGTAATCACCTTAGCATTTTCGTATTTATCATGCCATTGTAGTTTTGTAAACATTGTTATTGATTCATTTATCATTTTGAAAATATCAACTACGGAAGAGCTGAAGCTCATTTGAGAATTCACAGGCTCCCAACTTTCACCTTGAATAGCCAGATCAATCGCCCTTGGTATCTTCAAGCACACCTCATTACAAAGCTGGTTCAAATAGCTCGAAAACAGCTTTTCCAAATTATATGGGAAAGGTCTTTCCGGCTGGACTTGTGAGTAAATATTGCGCAGTTCTTTAAAAGCGGCATATGCTTCTAATGCATCTACCGGAGCAATAGTTTCACCTCTTTTGGCCTTGTTATACTTTTCGACTCGCTTGATCATGCTGGGAGTATCCGATGCAAACGCCTCGATTAAAACTGTAGCACATTCAAAAGATAGATTGATATGATCCATAAGTGGCTTGCTGTATCGTTTTTGGATACTTTTTATTTGTTCAACGAGCTGTTCCGCTACATTTTGTATGTGCTGTATTTCTATTGTATCATCCTTTGGTATCATATCCAATAAACTAATATAATATTCTTCGCTTGTCTTGAAAATAGTTCTGCGAAGTTTCTTGAGCATCTTACTGCTGTCGAAATCGGAATGCTTCCTGAACAAAATCATTGCTGGATCTGACTCGATATAAGTGTGGTAAAACAACAATGTAGGAGAAAACTTAGGTTTTGTACTTGAATATATCGCTGTTAATAGATTACTTATCGAGGTGATACATTGGTCTGAGGTGTGAAATAGATTTAAGAGCCACATTCTTTGATCGATATCATTCCAGTTGATTGTATTATAGTTATCATCGGATCGAAGAAGTCTTGTTTGGATGAAGCTGAAAACATTTTTTGAGAGCTTAATATTTAGTTCTTCATCGTTGAGAATACTTAAATTCGCTGCTGAATACGCCAAGGATGCTAATGTCGAATGGTAATCAATTCTCCAGTATTTAGCTGCCTTCGTTAAAAAAAACATACCGGCTTGTGACAACCCTAGAGAATCAAGACTAGTAGACTCTATATTGAAAATTTTTATAAGAAGCTCAATTAGCATTTCTCTGGGGTTAACTGGTATCATTGTCGAGGAAGTGAGGTCTTTACTGACTGAAACTTCACTGTAGTTAAATTTATCAAGTAAAGAGGCTATTTCTGTGTCTTGGTAGGCTTTCCAGATATCATAATGCTTTCTGGATGTGAAATCAGCTGGCTTTAGCATTCCTTCATCTGAATCTATTTTTTTTTTCAAACGTATCAGTTCAGAGCAGTATACCTGGTTTTGGGTTTCCTTCATAATTTTTATTACATCCTGCTGCATTTTGACTTCTTCAACTTTAAATAGTTCCATGAAATATGATGAATGTGTAATCTCCTTCAGCCTAAAGCTTGGTTTAGTACCTACAGCTACTGTACCTTCTTTTTGAGATTGATCAATTGATAACTCACCACTAATTTTCCTTAGCGAAGTTTTTTTGGGCTTGATTGAGTCTTTGTATTGTTCCAGCTTTGTTTTCATGCCGGTAGTGATATTGCCGCCTGCCGTTTCGATCAATACATCAATGAAAAACGAAACTTCCTTATATAGTTCCCTTTGAATATTGTCGACGATTAACTTATTGAGTTCGCCATTGGCAGCCTTAGTGAAATAGATCACAAGTTCCTCAAACCTCTGCATTGACCTCAACGTTTGTGCCATCGCGGGATTTAAGAACAGATCGTTATAAAATTTCAATAGACTTCTCCGTAAATTTTCACTACTTATTTTCACCTTACCAACTGCCACCTTACTAAGATACTTTTCGAGTTTAGGGAGGATTTTCTGAAGGACTTCGAATTCTCTGGGCTCCTTCACAGGGGCTGGACTATTTGAGAACCACGAGACACGCCGACTATGCTTCTCAACCCTTGTTGCTACATCTCCTTGTGATATCATCGAAGAGGTTCGCCTCACATATTTCTGTCGAAAGCGCGGTTCATTGATATATTCCAATACTAATAGTTTTAATGTATACAGATAGGATTCTGATGGATTCAATGATGTACCATAGGCTTGCAATACGGTAGGCACAGGTGAAACACTCTCAGAAGTAGCCTCCGACGCCACTGAAGATATGCGTCGCATTAACCGCTTTGAAGAAGCCACCTTGCCAGGTTGCTTGTTGTTGTTTCAGTCTGTCAAGTACTGGTTTGAATATACGCTTTTCAACAAAATACTCGGAATACGAAACTTGAATCAAGTTTAGGTAAAATATAAGCAAAAAAGTCCTTTACAAGAACAAAGACAAAAAGACAGCCAGCAGAGTTCAGAATATGACGTGTGTGACTATATTGTCAAGAAAGTATTATTTCATTCTGCTTCTCCCTTTTTTGGGGAGGAAACGGATTCGCTTTCTGGTGAAGATGGAGATTCCTTGACGACGATGTCATCGGCGTTACGCAGATACTTCGATAAGATCTTGTTTAATGTGAACATGGTCATCTTTTCGCCAAAAATAGGTTTCATTTTGTCATCACATAAAATTTCTCGACGATCTTCAGGGTTCTGTAAATTGTGTTCCTTGATATAATCCCACACTAATTTTACAATTTGAGTACGCGGCAGGGATTCTTCTCCCAAAAATGCACTAAGAGGCTCCGAAATTATGACTTTCCGCGCGTTGAGCGCATTCGGATTGACTGATCCGTCTTCGCTGTGCCTCTTCTTCTTCTTCTTCTTTATAGAAGAGCTTTTCGAATTCTTGGATCGCTTTGCTAATGCTTGCAACTGAGAAGCCAATGCTTCATTTTTTTTTTCAAGCTCTTCTTTGGTAATAAGCTCTCTGGGTCTCTGCTTACTCTCTTCAAAACGTTGAATAATCAATTGGTTGATATCCTTCCGATATGTGTCCAAGTTAATCCCGAATAATTCCTGCAGCGCTTTTCTGATCCTTTTTGGGGTCACTTCATCAGGATCAGATGCACTTAAAATGGCATCAATCATTGGTACATAAGTTCTCAATTCCACCATTTTCCAAGACACTACTTCAGTTGTTTACACTTGTTCCAGCGTGAAGCTTCAGCTTTGCGCTAAGGAGTTTTTTCATTTTAAAGCTCGCTCTGCGGGATACTAAAAATGGTAGAGTAAAATATATTATACAACATTATAGAAATGGTACATTATTATGACAATATCTATGAATTCGGAATCATGCGATCTCTCTTGTTACTTGCTCCTTACTTTGAGCCTAGCGCCTTCTTCAAATTTTTCTTCTGCTGTCTTTGGTTCTTTTTAACTAAATTTTTTCTTTCGCCTCTATTTAGAGTCCTTGGATCAACCAGCTCATCTTTTGTACCTTTGACCTTGTCATCGACTTCAACCAGCCATTGATTGTCCAGTGTTTTGTTAGAACCTTTGTAACCCCATTTTGGAACCCATTCACCTTTCTCTTCGTCATATACCATCTTACCTGCTCTTTCTTTAGATTTGATACCCTTTTTAGCTGCGAATTGTTCCCATTTTGTTGGTGCCTTTGGCTTAGGTAATGGTTTCTCTCTAGGTAATTCAGTAGTAGGCTCTGGAAGCTGTATTAACGTCATTGAAGCACTTTGATTACTGGTTCCGCCAGCAGATTCTGTGGTAGTCTTTATAGGAAGAGATAATATCTGGTTGATCAATAGCTGAACATTTCCACGAGTCAAATCCCTTAGATGCTCTTCGCGTTTTGCATTGGAAGAATCCAGATCGCTTCTATCCAACACATTAATATCAAACACTGAAAGATTTCCTAAATCGTATGAGACTGGGATAGCTTTTTCGACAGTCACAGGAAGAGTTTTATAATCACTTGACATGTTTTGAGTTTGTACTAGCAATATCGCGAACTTGTAGCTACTTAATAAAGCTCTTTCTCTATTGTGTGACTATAGAGCTCATCTCTTTTTACTTCGTTTCCTCATCGCTTCAAAATTTTTTCACACTGGAAAAAGAACAAGTGCACGTCAAAAGAATTCAATGTCAGAAACAAGTAAAGAGTACAGAGCGGCACAAGATACGCAACAGGCTTATAATTCGAAGAGTTTACGGAGAATTCTGCTCTGTGTTTGATCTTGACTGAAGGACCAGTTATCCCTTACATAGCGCTTGCTGCAGAATCTTGAGGTTGAGTATGATTGCAAGATATCAAAGTTTCTACCCACATCTTTCCTCAAGTTCCCCAAAAGCTCAAGATCTTTTATTAGGAACAAATCACCACCAGCAGTAATTTCCAAATACTTGAGCATCATTTTATGGTAGTTAAGTATCACTAGGGATGATATTTGATAAACGAGGTCGAGAAAAATTGGAAGTTCGCGAAGTAGTTTGTTTTGTAATTTCTCGAAATGATGGGCCAAAATCTCCCTCTTCATATCTTGAGCTGAAGACTCCTTTTCCCGCAGATATGCCAAATAGTCCTTTTTTAGTACGTTGAGGTCTTGAAGTCGTACTTTAACAGAGTCACAAAACTTGATCAGGACCGCTAGAGGTTCCTTAACGGATGTTTCGAGCTCAGTAACCTTCATGACCGCCGCATCTTCTCGCAACCTTTGTAATTTTTCAATATATTCATTATGCATAGAGGTAATAAACAAAGTGGGATCTTCTTTGATGGCAAATTCGTAATCATCTATGCATTCAATCACCGTCTTCCAGACTTTGGCGTGTTCGAGATGTAAGTCAATTAGGCTTATCATATTCTCCTTGGCAAAAGCTTTCTTAAGGTTAAGCAACCCCTTGTAGACTTTTTTGAAACTTTCAACATGGTCACACAACGTAAGATTAACGACAGTCGTATCTGAAAGTTCGGCGCAATCTAATTTGGCATATGAGTTTTCTTCTTTCAGTGATAGCGGTGGTTCTGTAATAGATGGGACATCGTACTGAGAATATCGACTTGAGGTTCCTGAAAATATCGAGGCTGTTCGAGTAGAACGACCCAAAGTTTTACTGGAATTTCGTTTTGTAAGTCTTTTGATTTCCTTTTTTGTTATTTTTCTTTCAATCTGGTTTTGAGGAGATTGAATCGTATTATCCTCGTGTGTACCGTCTACACCATAACTTTGAATAATTTCAATAGGAGTTAAACTAAAATCGTATTTTATAGTGCCATTAAATTCAGATATTTCATCTTCGACATATTTTTCAAATGAGCGATATTGCTCAAAAGTGATTGAAATATTATCACAGAACTGACTTTGAACTGAGTCACTTTTTGATATGGTTGCTAACGTCTTTAAAATGGCGGTCCATTCAGATAATCTTCGAATCGGACGTTCGAATATATCTTCCAACCTACACATGCCTGCAAGTGAAAGGCAATGTCTGTACCATTTTTTAAACAACTCTTCGTTTCCCACTCGCATAAAATCAAAGAATTCCATCTGTTTCCGATGTGTCACAAAATAAGTTAAATATGTTGACTTTATTCGAAGAAAATTTAGGTTGAAGATTTTACCTATGTCGAAAGTCTCGGCTATGTATGATTGCAGGGTTACATTTGTTTCCATCTCGTTCCACAAACGGTCATCAACAACTTCAAAATCTTCATGAAGGAGACCGTCCCTCAGACCCTTTAGAAATAATCTACTAATGGATGACATTGTCTCTATATTTCCAAATATCAACATTTCATCGTGCGAGTCAATACCAACCAGCTTATCTTTAAATAACGGATTTTCATTCAAATTCTTCCTATAAACGGCGTTCGAAAGTTCCATCATTGCAGCGTAGTCCATCTCCGATTCATAAAGCGACCTAATTCTTTTGAAGAATTCCGTAATACTAGGATTGATCTCGGCCCTCTCTGCTGAATTAACATTTAGCGCATAATTATCTTCAATTTGTACCAGTTTGTTAAATTTTTTTAGATTTAATGGAGAGCATTGCTTCTTGTTCACCACGTCTATTTTATCCGTCAATACAAGGCTGGCCGGCCTCTTTATGGACTTCTTATTCTTCGCTATGGGTAACTGTATAGGACCTGCTCGTTTGTACAAATACTCAGGTCTAACGGGTAGCTTACCATCATTGATATGGAAGTAATCATTATCGTAATCCCTTATCGGAGTGAGAGAGGATGTCCCAGGACAGTTTATTTCTTGAACAAATCGTGAGCTCTTGAACATTACACATGACGCTTTTCAAAGCATTATAGGGAAATGACGAGGAATAAAATGGATCAGGCATGTCATTATATATCGAACATTTAAACAAGTGCGCCTTTAATTTCTTACAATTTTAAAACAGAGTTCTGTTCCAGATCTCTAATATGATCTGTCGCGAGTTTGTTTTAAATTGGCAATAAAAAAAAAATAAAAAAATAAAAAGAATAAGGACTATGAAAGCTATAAAGGATGTGTGTTATTCCTCTAAAGTTATATACGAGTAATCTAAGCCGCCCCTGCCAATAAAATCTGTAACAACCTTGAAGCGATTGTTGCTTTCGTCTTCATCATCTAATGCGATTTTTAATAAGTCAGCTTTGGAACTGACATCTTTTTCAGCTTGAAATAGACGTTCGGAAGTTTCGAGCTCAACAACACATTTAGGACATTTATAAACAGATTCTTTGTTTTCTAGAGTCTCTTCTTCATTGAGACATCTTAAATGATAGATATGGCCACATTTGAAGTATATTATCGGAAGTTCACAAGCAGTTCGACATACGAAACATTTGGAATTCTTCATTTTTATCGGTATCGGATTATCAGAGTTTACTAATTCATTCAGCTTTTCCTTTTTGCTTTTTAGTTCTGATTCATAGGACTTGATCAATTTTTGGCCTCTTATTATTTCTTCTTCCTCTTCTTGTACATGATTTATCAACATATCCTTGACTAATCCGTACGTGACAACATTAGTGGAGCCAAGAACTTGAAGAATATCAAGTATTGGCATTAAGCTCTTTTCTAATATCTTGTTTAGGATTTTTTCTTTCAAAATTTCCTCACCCCCGATCTCTTTCAACAGATGACGGGAAGAAATGAAATAGTTCAAAGCAACTCTGTATAACTGAGGCTCTTGATCTGCATATCTCTCTAAAAATTCTAAGCATTGAGTAGTTTGATCAGTGAATGTCAAAGAACGAAAAGTATTGACTAGGTTTGCCCTATTTCCACTATCCAAAGTCGAGTTTGATTTTTGAGTCTCATATTGACTTGCAACAGAATATATTCCCATTTGGTTCATGTGTGAAATTAACAGCATTAAAGAATTATCTAATGGTTTTGAGGTCATTGTCGATCGTGCCGTGGCAGAGTCATTGCCCATTACTAGTATATTGCTTTCTTTCAACACTTGTTTGGCTCTTGATCGCCAGTCCTGTTGACGTTCTTCAACGTCATCGTTCGCCAGTAATAAATAAAGGTCGTATAATGTAGTTAAAATTTCTTGCTTATCCTCTTTTGAGCCTTCATATCGTTGATAGCTTTCTAGACATGCTTCTAAAAAGACGACAAATTCAAATGGCTTTGAGATGAAAGAGGTGAATATTAGTGACGGCTTGGGGGGATGGTATGTTGGCGATGAATTGTTAATCGAACTACCATTCTCGTTACTGGTGTTTATCATTCTATCATTGATATATCGTAAAAATGTCTTGTAACTGTAGAAAACTGTCTTGGCGTCATCTAAGAATTCATGTGGTTGAGTTTCGGACATCTTAGGCTTCTTGTCGTAGATCTTTTGCTTAAATCTTCCTGTAAACACCTCAATCAATAACAGATTCGTATCGTTAGGTAAAGCCTCGAGCAATTTTTTTGAGAAGCTTACCAAAACCCTTAAAGTCTCATCAATCGATAAACTTTTGATATACTCTAATGCAGAATGAGGCTCTTTCAAGGAGGTAAGCAAAATTTCCACAATGAGTGTTGCATCCTTGGCATATTTTGAAGCTAAATTGGCGGCCAATGTTTTGTAGTTTGATTCTTGAAGTAATCTAATTACGAGTTCGAGGTCGAATAGGGAACCGTCAGAGTAGAAGTAGGAATCGTCATCTATGTCTTCGTTAATAGCACTTTTAGAATAATGTCCTGACCTACTGTAATGGCTGATGAAATGCTCTATTTCGTCTTCTGCTCGAAGTTTGATCAGTGCGATCAGCATGAGCGTAACATGATCGGGATTAGCGACGTCGCGCTTAACAAGGGACCAAAGATAATCTGAAAGATTTTTGAATCCATCAGGATCAGGAGTTTCATTTACTCCGAATTTTGAGATAATCTCGCTTGTCTCCACGACATCTAAACATTGAATGTATTCCTGGACTGCTTCCCTTTTTAAGCCCTTTTTGTAAAACCAATCACCATATCTTTTATGAATGTCCTGTATTTTAAGTGAGCTCAATGAATTTTGGGTCGCCAAATCGAGAGCAAATGTATACAGCTCTTTTTGCAGTACTATATCTAGCTGTTCTTGCAACGATTTTTCAGTGATTTTACATATTAGAATTTCTGACGTAAGCAGATAAATTGAGCTCTTTTCATTTTCTTTTATTGAAAATATGTCAATAATTGCACTCGATATCAGCATGTTCAAAGATATAATCTTATTTTTTATATCGAGAATAATCACTCTATTTGATTTTGTTCGAGTCAATTCTTCCACCGATATTATTGAAGAATGTGTATATTCCGCTTCAATAACCAAAAGTATGTGTTCCTTATCGACAGGATATAATCTCTTAATATTTGTCGCCTCGAATAAAAGAGAGTGACTTTCTCCTGCATCGTTGTAAAAATGCAAGCAATCGTTCAGCCCACATACATACTCTCGAGTAAATTCGCTGTAGTGACTACAATTCAAATTTATGCCTTGTTGCGAATTCAAAACGATATCAGGCTGCCCGTTATTGCGTCCCGTTGTACTAAACAAAAGGATTGACCTTGTGGTGGCGGCAAAACATAAACTTGCCTCTTCGTTCAGGAAAAGTGCTGTAATCGGTTCCCTTCCGGGTTCCTCATAAATTAATCTTTGTCGCGATCCCCTATCCCTGGAGAGGTCACCTCTGATCAGCAGAATTCTACCATTGGCAAATCCAATTACAATGCATGATATATCTTGACTGATGCTCATAACTGCTATTGGATTAGTATTGTTACCGTTTTTCACTTCAACCTGGGCATGATAGGAACTCTCATTATTTGGCAATTTTTGCAGCTTATAAATCCTAATTAATGAAGGTTTGCCTATTTGTTCACCAACTGCAACTAGAAAGCTGTTTCTAATAACTTTTAAATGCGTAATCTGGAACCCTTCTTCAAAAGCCTTGAACTCGTGCTCAATCTCTGACTTGCTTAAATCCACTATCCTCAAAACGTTCGAGCGTATAGCAAGCACCAATTTCGATAAAGTGATGGGCGCTGCCGCTGATAGCGTTGGGTCCGCATACAGGGGAGTGTCTGACCCTAACAGCGGATCTCTTATGGGTGTATTCTCATAAAACTGAAATTGTTTCCAAGAAGAGAGTGACATATGTGCTAGGAAGACACGATGACAATTGCAAGAGGTACCGGTCCCTTTTCCACGACTGCATCCATCTTTTTAGGCTTCTAGCAGTGTGCATTCACAGCGCCGCCCGAATTAAAAACAGACCATGAACTCATACCGTACGGGAGCTATACATACCGATGGTCATCCATATACAAGGAGGCATACAGAGAATTGTTACAGTATTGAATGTTTTAATATTTCCAACTATGTTGCTTGTATTACTTAAAAACAATATACATAACAGAGACTCGATTACAATTACATATTTGACAACCGACGTAATGTTAAAACCAAAAAGATACAGGTATAAAAAAGAGGAAATGCTTTTTTAAAGTACCCATTTAGTATCTTCTTTGTGGTCTTTGAGCTTGGTTTTGAGATCTGTCTTGCATGTAAGTACCTGGAACAATGTGTTCTGGCAAATGCAAGTACTCTCTCAAGTATTCAACACCTTGTTCGGTCAAGGTGTAGTAATAGTATTGCCATGAAAATTGAGTCTTGACGTAACCCTTGGAAGTCAAAGATTGTAGAGCCTTGATGACAAACAAGTTCTTGGTGTCAATTTCATCATGTTTTGGTAGATTGAAATCCTTCTTGGCGACAACAACACCTTCTGTTTTGAAATTTGTCGTAGTTCGTTAGTAATTTGTCCTTCTATTCAAGCATACGGGAAGCAAGGTATTAAAGTGGCACAGTGATCCCAGCAAACGTGGTTACTTCTGTCTGTCTCCTATTGGCGCATCTATCCACTCCAGTTCGTCCTTTCTCTCATCTCTCCATGACTGACAATTTGTGGATGGCTGACGGGTGACTGGACCACCTTCGCTGTGCTTCCCAAATAATCCCCGCTATGCACTTATGCTCTCCTTGCTCGAAAATTGTTGTCTGTTCACATACCTTGAAACAAGTATCTGTGGATCTTAGTTCTCTCTTCCTTTGGAATCAACATGTTGGCTTTACTTGCTTAATACTTTACTTGCTACACTTAACACAATAACGTACTCAAACTTCAAAATCAATAAGTGCACTCTTGAACACCACTCTAAACTAACACGATCAAACCTCAAGCGGCACACTTCGCCCATCCAAGCTGCTACATGCCTGCTCCTCCGGTACGCATCTTCCAACCTCTCCAGTCTGTAACCGTGAAGCGGCCTGCTTACCTGCCGCGTCGTCGCTTCCAACGGGAAAAGTTTCAACCACTGCTGCTGGTTTTATAAGATTCTCCTGCAAGGGAGCACATTTTTTTCCGACCTCATGAAAAGTTGCAAGTCATACGCCCATACACCAGATTTGCTTAGGACATCGAATGAGGGTGTGGGGATGTTAGACTCTGACAGTCGTTGGATGTTTCTATCTTTGTGCCCTGGCATCAGGCTTTAGGGTTGCATCAGACTGGGTAAATCTGATAAGTAGGGGACACGATAAATGATTAAAGTATTTATAATTATTGATACTTCATAAGTGGAAGTTCGATTCCGACGGAGGGCGATCCGACGTAGATTATTTCATGTCGCTACAGCTGTTTGATAGCGGCCAGATAGATGTGACATTTGAAGAGACTTCAGATGAGTTGAATTCAAACCGTTGGTGGAGTAGGGCAAGAGTCCTGTTGATTGGGATTGTGGACAACTTCACGCATTTAAGGGTCTACAGGGTGTCAGTTGTTCACTGGGGTCTCTTGATTTTGTGGAGTGTCTTCCTTTTGATCTTGACCACTGTGTACAGCAGGATGTACGCTCGTAGTGCCTTATTGGCGACAGTGTGCACTAACGTCCTACTTTACGGCATATCGGATATCCTGGCTCAGAGCATCTACTGCTACTTGTCTTATAGCATTGACCCGCTGAGAGAAGTGTTGGACACCCCATTCTTTATTTCAAGGCTTGGCAGTACTGCCAGCGACGAGGAGACGCTCGGAAATGATGGGGACGACGATAATGACAGCCTCTCGGTTTTCAACGATTATGGATCTCCACAGCCCGTTGGATCACGGGGCCTCCTTTATGAGGCCCCTGATGCAGCGGAAAATCATATTTTTGACTTTCATAGGTGGTCCTGTTTCATGCTCTGGGGCCTTATACTTTCCTTCTTTCAGGTCCCATGGTACCGAATTCTGAATTACATATATACAGAAGATCCGACTATAATTCAGGTTTTAGAGAGAGTGTTATCAGATCAGTTACTTTACTCGCCTGTTTCGCTGTACTGCTTCTTCATGTACTCTAATTACATCACCGAAGCCGGTGATTCTGGCACATTTTCCAAGAAGATACAAAAGCTGTTCATCTCTACTCTAGGCTGTAATTATTTGCTGTGGCCCATGGTTCAATTGATAAATTTTTCAATTGTACCTAAACACTTACAAGTACCGTTCAGCTCCTCGATTGGGATTCTTTGGAATTGTTTCCTTTCAATGAGAAATTCGTCTGATTTATCTGATTTATCCAAATGAACTTTTTAAATCTGCCTCTATAAACTACACTATATAAGGTACATTTTTCTCCTTAAACATATTTTTGTGCCGTTTGCTACTCTTTTTCTTCTTGAAATATCCTTTGACAGAGCTCGGTATGTACAATTGACAGTAATAATTAATGAATGCCCAGCCTAAAATGAAAAGCTTGAAACTTTTTGACGTCTTGGTAAGCTGAAAAAGTTTACCCCAAAATGACTCCGCACTAACTAACATCAACCCCGAATTCAAAAATATTGAAAGAATAATGTCAATCACAAATTCTATATTACTTGCCATCGGTTGTCTATATGGAGGCCCGATTGATAATACCACAGCACTTAAAATATATTGAAAGTTTGAGATAAAAAATAGCACTGTATTCTCCGAAGATTGAACTGCATCATCGCCGCCGATAACCGGTTTGATATACCAAGCTGTCCTCTGTACAAGCAACCATGGCACTAACTGAAACAGTAGACAGATTAGAATGTTTATAACTAGTGGCACTAAAATCTTAGGAGATACTAAATTAGCAGAAGGTCTTTTCTTCGAAATTTTATCGTACGGTTTGCTCCACGACATGCATATGGCGATTGGAACGATTAAGAGTAGATCGATGTACAAAAATTGGAAATCACCCAGATTGGAACCCCTACAGTATAATATTGTAACAGTGATAAACTGTATAGCCGAGTAAAGACTCATATACTGAAAACATGCAAAAGAAGTCACAAGAGATGCACGGCCCTCCTTGATAACGTCTAACACACAGCTTATATCAAACATTTGTGATGTAAACGGAGCAGCAACGGATGCTTCCGCTTCCGACAACGAAATTCCGACGTTAGCCGCCTTCAAAGCACCACAGTCATTGGCACCGTCACCACAAAACCCAACAACGTAATCTAAATTTTGTAATTGTTCCATCAACTCATGTTTTTCGTCCGGTGACATCCTAGCATATATCGAAGCCCTAAGTAAAACTTCATCCTTGTAACTGTCAGATATAGCGCTCTCTTCGCTAAACAAGAGTCTGAATACATCCCCTGTGACAGCCAAACTATAATCGTCATTCAAATCTGATGGTTCTAATGTTCTGGCATCTAATGTGTTCTCATAGTTATCAACATCCTGCCAAATAATTAAAGGATCATGAAGACGCGGCCCCTCATCAATAGATGGCACATAAACCCGATCCGCTTGAATCAACCCGGATTCCCTGCCTACTGATATCGCTGTCAGAACATTATCACCAGTGCACATAATTGTCCGGATATTCGCTTTCTCGAGAGTTTCTAGAGTATGTTTGGTAGCATCCTTCAGTTTATTTTCAAAAATGATGAAGCCTAAAAATTCCATATTTGATTCCACTTCTTCCCTGCTTACTTTTTGAGAATAGAGCCATGTTCTTTTATGCAGTGTTTTCCCGGCACAAGCAATCACTCTATAGCCGGTATGAGTATAATGATGCAAAATTTCATCGTAGTCTAGCGGTAGTGTTGCCTTATTACATATGCTAGCAATTACTTCAGGGGCACCCTTACTGAAAGCCCAGTAAACATCATCGCTGTTTGGCTTAACAATAACACTCATACGTCTTAATTCGGATAAAAACTCAAAACTTCTCACAATACCAAGTAAGTTATGGGGATCGTTGTCAGTAAACCTATTATTGGGATCATTCCCATTCGGATGTACGACTGCAGGAATAATGCCGATGTTTTCTGGAAATATATCTCCTTCATGTCTCTGTTCATACATAGAATGGAAGGCCTGTCTTTGAAAGTCTTCATCATACGACCAACCCGTAAATTGAAACATTTTGAAATCTAACGGATCCCCTAATAATTCCTCGTCCACCATTCTAAGTGAGTGACATGTGAGCATAGAAATAAGAAAGTTTTTTGACCTCGAATCCAACGGGGAGTTACAATCATTTAGTGAAAATTTTGAAAAAATATCCTTGCTATTATTATGAAGAGCACCTAGTTTGAAACTGCTTCCCTTGTAAGGTTCAGAGACATGGACACCTAGAATATCTAAGCCATCTTCTGTTAAAGTGCCCGTTTTGTCGAAACACATTGCATCGATTTTACCACAAATATTTACTCTTGTAGGAGATATACAAAATATCCCCTTCTTCTTTAACCTCCCAAGGGCAAAATTTGTACCGATAGTAAGAGTGGCTGGCAGAGCTGGTGGTACGACAATTGTAATAATATCTAAAGCCCTCAGTATCATGGTTTTTTTATCTAATCCAATCTGGATGAATCTAATACAGCTGATTGAAAACCCTAGTAAAGCAATCAGACCCATAAATCCAATATACTTAAAAGAATCTTCGTAAAACTTGAAACTTGTTGGCTTAGGAAACACCATAGACCGCACCAGCGAACCTTTAGTTGTAGAAAATCCTGTACGAGCAACCATAGCTAGGGCAGCAGTTTGACCATGCGGTATGCGAGTTCTTATGATTTTGGTACCATTGAATAGAAAAGATTTCGAAACATAGCTTGAGATTTGGGTATTCTGAAAGTCCTCAATCAACTGGTGCATAGTTTTCTGGTTTGCAGGAACTTTGGATACAGGAACGGACTCACCTGTCAACATAGACTCGTTTACAATGCAATCTCCGGACAGCAGAAGCGAATCACAAGGGAAAATGGTTAATGCAGGATCAGATACTTCGTAAATATCGCCTGGGACTAACTCTGTAGAGTTAACATGGGTCCAAAATTCATCACGAAAAACGCGCACTTCACAATTAAAATACGACATTTTTGCTAGGCGCTTTGATGTCTTCCTAGTTTCAAGCAACGAATCAACAATTGATAACACGGAAATGAAAAAAATGCATGCAGCGTAATAATAGTACTCGTCCACAGACCACAGAATAATGGAGAAAATCTGAAACACATAAAATGGATGCAGAGCCTCGTCAAATAAAATCTGTGAAGTTGTCTTGACATTCAAATTGATGTGGTTTTTTCCGAAAGCTATGACCCTATCTTCCCAAACATTTCTAGATAAACCCCGATTAACAGATTGAAGATCTACCCAGTCAGGATCTATCCAGTTGTTGTTGGTTTTGAATATATCTTCTAAGGGCGAGTAGATGAATATAATATATCTATATTCGAAAGAAATGAGAATTGGGATACTTGGATTTATTTCACTTGTCCGATGCAAACTAATTGGGTCACCGCCGTCGGACTCATCTCTCATGTGTGGTACACTTATGGGTAGTAGTGTGCTCATAGGTCTATTGTACCAAGACCTTTTAACGTGAATGGAATTAAATTCACCATTCTCACTTTCGATAACGACTTTCTCGGCTTTTGCTAAAGGCACTCTAATATCACAAATCTTCACTTTATAATATGGAATCCACCTAAGTAACAAATAAAGAAGGCCAAAACTTGCAATGCATATAATATTGTAGAAAAAAAGTCTCAATTTTGAGGTCCTATAGCCCGCAATACCAATGACTAGATCTTCTTCCGCAATATAAAACCTTTGATAATATTGATGGGGAATGTAATCAGGGTAGAATTTCTCGTGGTAAACAGGCTTGAGATATTCTGCACGTGTGGATGAATTCTTGTATTGTGCATGAGAGTCCTCTTGTCCCTGAACATTTTCTGAGTAATCATTAGAAAAGGCTTGGCTTCTAGACGAATTGACCGAACGATCTGGTGATCTTTCATTCAGGCTTTCATCTACGTTTTCTTCTAACTCTTCAGGAAACCTATCTCTGAAACTATATTGCAAAGAATGTGTCGAAGAATGAACGGATGAAGGGTATTCTCGGTTTTGCCGAGACCGCGTGTTACGTGAAGCTCGGGATAGTGATCTTCCTCTTTCTTGCACAGAGCCGTAGATATTGGAATCATAATTAGAAGACCTTGAAGAGCGACTGTGAATTGAAGAATGCTGAGATCCAAGTCGCGATTCCTGTATCACTTGTTGCTCGTAGGCCGGTACAGAATCCCAAACGGTGTCATAGTCAGTACGTTCTAAAGTAGAAGCACCTTCGGCATTACTTATCTGCTCTTCAGTAAAGAACCTGAAGTGTGGATTGTGGGATGAGCTTCTAGACTGGTCGCTCGGTGACTGTAGAAGGGAATCACGCTCAACAGATCTCCGGCCCCTGCCATCTGTCACTCCAGAAACAACAGATCCTCTTGTTATGTTACTGGATTGGAAGGAGTGTGGATGATGGAATGATACAATGGAGCTTGGTACGGTTTCAAAAGTGGCACCAGCATAAGGCTCCGTATTATTTTGCTCTAGGATGACATCGGACGTCAAAGTGGTAGATGTTGAACCTGTCCTCATAGAGGAGAATGAAGGCCGCTGTTGGGAAAACGCGCCAGGTCGATCATTGGAATATCGAGGGCCATCCATATCAGCAGCACTGGATTTTATATATAGCTATCTATGAGCGGTGGCTTTGAATTCTTAGTCCGTTTTGTCATTTGTAAAATATCAAGTTTTTCAGTTCACCTGCACTGCACTCCCTTGATTAGTTCTGAAAAGATCAACAAAGCTAAGAGTTACATAGAAAAAAGGAAGCCTTATATAATGAAGACGTGCAATTTATCATAATATATGTCGATCTTGAAATGCAGTTCGTACAGGGACTTCTACCATATTCGTGCGAAGTCAAAAACTACATTCACAGTCGGACAAGCCCGAAATAAAATTACGAATACGGCAAACATGTACCATACAATATTAACGCCAATTTCAGTATATTCTTAGTGCATCGCTAATCTCTCGGAATAGCACAGGCAAAGCAAGGTCTCGTTACTTTATTCTATTATACAAATCAGCCGCTGACATTGTAATATCGTGACGTACAGAGCGATTTTAATATTTCATTTTCGAAAATTTTTCAATTCTAAAAAACGAACTGCGATGAGATGGGATGAGATGAGGTGCTTTTGTCGCACGCAGTATATGTTCGCTGTAGTGAAGTTTAGATATTGATTGTAAACTTCTGTAATCGAAAGGAGGCTATTCATTTACAAAGAATCATTCATAATGGCCCCTCCAGATAAAAGAAAGAGAGATGAGGAATTCCCGTTATCGAGGGAAGATTCTACTAAACCATTGGTGAAATCTTCTTTACTCCATAATGCTGAAGAAGTTTCTTTCCCTAGAGGAGGCTCCTCTGTTCTTACTCCTTTGGAGTTGAAGCAGGTAGCCAATGAGGCTGCAGGCGATGTCTTGTTTGGGAAAAAGCCATCTGCAGAGACCATTGACGAACAGGAGAGACCCAAAAAGAGAAAGGTTAGTAAGGGCACGAAGATTGAAAAGACTCCAGAAGTTGAAGAGTCTGAATTTGAAGGCCTGGTGGAACACATAAATTTTAAGACGTTAAAGATAGGTTCTTTGTTGCTTGGTCAAATCACTCAGATAGGTAGGAAAGATATATGTGTATCCTTTACGGATGGAATTTCAGGTTATGTTTCAATGGCAAATATCTCGGAGCAATTTACTGCTATTTTGGAAGACTTGGATGATGATATGGAGGATGGAAATGACGATGAACAGAACTCTTCAGATGATGAAGAAGAAGGAATTGGCAAGAGAATCGAAAGCATACCAAAAACTCTTCCTGACCTGAGCAAATATTTCAGACTTGGGCAATGGTTGAGGTGCTCGGTTACCTTGAATACAGCGCTAGAACCTCAATCAGGCAAACTCTCTAAGAAAAGGATAGAGTTATCAATTGAACCTTCAATTGTTAATGAATTTACTGGTGAGGATCTAGATAGATTCACAATAGTACAATGTTCTATCAGGAGCATAGAAGATCATGGTGCTGCCCTTGATCTGGGTATTGAAGGCTTTACAGGTTTTATTTCCAAGAAGGATATTCCTGACTTTGATAAACTTTTGTCAGGTTCTGTGTTTTTGGCTAGTATACATAAAAAGTCTGGGAGATCCGTGACAGTTAATTTGGATTTTGCTGGAAAAAGTAATAAGATTTCGAAAATTTCGGCAATTGAAGCTCTTGTTCCTGGCCAGACAGTCGACTTTTTGTGCGAAAATATAAATGAGAAAGGTGTAGCCGGTAAAGTTTTGGGTCTAGTGCCAGGTTTCCTGGGTGTTAATAATCTTCACATATTTGGCGAGGATAAGTTGAATAGTACATTTACTATTGGGTCGAATATAAAATCTAAAATTATCGCGTCATTAACAAATAAAGAAGGAGATAGGACTCTTCTCTTAAGTATATTAGACCATACTATGAAATTAGAAACCAACCTCAGTGGAGCTGATGCGTTAGATGCTTTCCCTACTGGATATTTTTTAAATTCCTGCACTGTTGCAGGTCGTGATTCTGAGTATCTTTATCTAAAACTGGATAATGATCGCTTGGGTGAAGTTCACTCTTCAAGGATTGGTGATATCGAGGCAACAGCCACAATTAAAGCTAGAGTTCTCGGTTTTAACAACGTTGATAATCTTTACGAACTTTCCACTAATCCTAAGACTCTGGAATTGAAGTATTTGAGAGCACAAGACATTCCATTGGGTGAGCTTGTTACTTGTGAAATTGTTACAGTATCAAGTGATGGCATCAACTTGAAACTTTTCTCCGGGCAGTTTACGGGACTTGTTCCTTCATCGCACATTTCTGACACAAGACTCGTTTATCCAGAAAGAAAGTATAAGATTGGCTCAAAAGTTAAAGGCCGGATCTTAAATGTCAACAATCGCGGACAAATTTTCATTACATTAAAAAAATCCCTGATTAACCTAGATAATGAGACAGAAATTATTACCTCTTATAAAATTGCTAAAAAAATCATGAGCGACAACCAAAAGACATTTGCAGTAGTTCAAAGTTTCCAACCTAAAGGTTGTTTATTATCTTTTTTTGGTGGTATTAAAGGCTTCTTGCCAACGCCCGAGATATCTGAAGTTTATGTCAAGAGACCGGAAGATCATCTCAGATTAGGGCAGACTATTGCAATTAAACTTTTGGAGGTGGATGAGGAAAGAAACAGGATAATTGCAACATGTAAGGTTTCTAATTATCAGGCAAACCAACAAAAGGATGCCATTCATAGCATGATACCAGGTCGTTCCATAGTTCAGGTTACCATAGTTGAGAAAACTAAGGATTCTTTAGTTGTCGAATTGAATGAAGTTGGTCTTCGTGGTGTCATATATGCGGGTCATTTATCAGATTCCAGAATTGAACAAAATAGAGCGCAGCTTAAAAAATTAAAAATTGGATCACAATTGAGCGGTCTAGTCATTGATAAAGATGCGAGAACTCAAGTCTTCAATCTAACTCTGAAAAAATCTTTGATTAAAGATGCCGAAGATAAAATTTTGCCACTTCTCTACGAAGATATCAAATCAAGCGACAAGAATATGCCTATGCATGGTTACATAAAATCGTTCTCCGACAAAGGAATTTTTGTTGCCTTTAATGGTAAGTTTGTTGGTCTAGTATTACCAAGCTATGCTGTTGAGAGTAGAGATGTTGATATTTCCAAAACCTTTTTTTTGAACCAGTCTGTCACTGTCTATCTATTGAGAACTGATGATGAACATCAAAGATTCTTACTTTCTCTCAACAAATCGAAAGTGCCAGCAAACCAAAAAATGTCTCGCGAGTTGGTAAATCCTATTGATACCTCAATTAAGACTATAGAAGAACTCTGCGTGGGTAAACTCGTTTTTGGTAAGATTAAAGGTGTCAAAAAAAATCAACTTAATGTTGTTTTGGCTGAGAATTTGCATGGAAGAGTTGACATTTCAGAAGTTTTCGACAGTTATGATGATATTCAAAACAAAAAGCAACCTTTGGCAAGTTTTAAAAGTGGGGACAAGGTTAAAGTGAAAATCATCGGTAGTCATGATGTCAAGAGTCACAAATTTTTACCTGTGACTCATTTGGCCAACAAATCGACCGTCTTTGAGCTAACTATGAAAAAATCAAAATTGGAAAACTCTGAAAATGGTGTATCGACCATTGATGAGGCCTCGATCGGTCAAGAGATTACAGGATTTGTAAACAACTTTTCTGTCAATAGCTTGTGGTTGACAATTTCACCAAGTTTGAATGCTAAGATATCAATAATGGACCTTTCAGACGATGGTGATTCTTACTCAAACAATATCGAGCAACAATTCCCTATCGGTTCTTCGCTCAAGGTTACTGTGAGTAAAATTGATTCAGCTCACGGCATTTTGATCGTCACAAGAAGATCACATGCCGTGCATAGTATCGAAGATGTTAAAGTTGGAGATAAGGTTCCAGCACATATTGTCAAGATCACTGATCGATATGTTCTTTTAAGTCTAGGAGGGAGTGTAACCGGTATCGCATTTGCTACAGACGCATTAGATGATTTCTCTATTTCATTAGAGGATGCTTTCAAAGAGATGCAGAACCAGACTATACCATCAGAAGTGATTTCTATTGACTCTCGGTCCAAAAAAATCAGATTGTCATTGCGCTCGCCAGACGCCAAGACGCCATTAATAAAAAGCCATAATGATATCAAACAGGGACAAATTGTCCAAGCTCTTGTTAAGGCGGTCACGGATAAAGGTATTTTTGTATATTTGAGCACATCTGTTGAGGCTTTCGTACCAATTAGTAAGCTTTCTGATTCCTATTTAAAGGATTGGAAGAAATTTTATTCACCAATGCAACCTGTCACTGGTAAAGTGGTGAAGTGCGAAGATGATTCTCATATTTTGTTGACACTAAGGGAATCTGAGGTCAACGGGGAGATACAAGTGTTAAAAACATATGATGATATCAAACCTGGTGACATTTTTAACGGGAATGTCAAGAACGTCACCGACTTTGGTGTATTCGTTAAGTTGGATAGCACAATGAATATAACTGGCCTTGCTCATCGGTCAGAGATTGCTGATCAGATACCAGAACACTTGCCATCATTGTTCGGAATAGGTGACAGGGTTAAGTCATTCGTGCTAAAGGTCGATTCTGGAAAAAAACAACTCTCGTTAAGTTTGAAAGCGTCTCATTTCACTCAGAAAGCGGAAGCTGATAGTAAAGTTTTATCTAAGGAAGTTTCTATGGAATTCCAGGATGAAGTGAAAGCAGACCAAGCAAGCCAAGATGAGGATGATGATATGGAAGAGGTTAATTACAGTGAAAATGCTTCTGATTTCGAAGAAGAAAATGCTGTTAGAAAAGCCGAATCGAGTAAATCTATTGAATCTGCGGAGAGTTTAAGTTTAAGTGCCGGTTTTGATTGGACTGCAAGCATCTTGGATCAGGCACAAGCGGATGATGAGTCAGAAGATGACGTCGAGGACTTCACCAAAACCAAGAAACCCAAGCGCAACCAGAAGAAGGGTCAATTCGTTGAGGACCGGACTATTGATATAAATACAAGATCTCCAGAATCTGTTGCAGATTTTGAGCGTCTAATCATGGGGAATCCGAACTCTTCTGTCGTCTGGATGAACTACATTGCATTCCAATTGCAATTGAGTGAAATAGAAAAGGCAAGAGAGATTGCTGAACGTGCTCTGAAGACAATAAATTTCAGAGAAGAAGGCGAAAAACTGAACATTTGGATTGCTATGCTGAATTTGGAAAATACTTTCGGTTCTGATGATACTCTGGAAGCTGTTTTCAAAAGATCTTGTCAGTACATGGATTCTTTTACGATTCATAGCAAACTGCTAAGTATTTTTCAAATGAGTGAGAAATTTGAGCAGGAAGCAGAGCTGTTCAGGTCGACTGCTAAAAAATTCGGCTCAGAAAAGGTCTCGATTTGGGTTTCATGGGGTGAGTTTTTATTATCACAAGCACAGCCGGAGGAAGCACGTTCCATTCTATCTAGAGCTTTGACGGTGCTACCTAAGCGCTCCCATATCGATGTTGTTAGAAAGTTCGCTCAACTTGAATTTGCAAAAGGTAACCCCGAAAGAGGTCGTTCATTATTTGAAGGCCTCGTAGCAGACGCACCGAAGAGAATTGACCTGTGGAATGTCTATTTGGATCAGGAAATCAAACTGAATGAGAAGAAGAAGGTCGAAAATATTTTTGAGCGTATTCTCACCAAGAAAATAACAAGGAAGCAAGCCAAATTCTTCTTCAACAAATGGCTAGAATTTGAAGAAGAGCAAAACGATGGCAAAACTGCGGAGTATGTGAAAGCCAAAGCCACAGAATTTGCGGAGAAACATCCAAAGATTACAAACGCATAAGCGATGGAAAACGCAAATTAGTTCCCATGTATATTATTCACAATAGCATCTTAGTAAAAATAATACTAATTAAATTGTATAAATTGAGATTTGAGAAATAGATTGCTAACTCTTTCACAGATATGAATTCAAAGAAGACGTCCAGGAACTCCTTCAGAATCGAACACCAAAATAGCTATCATCTGCTCCTCAGGATAACATATTTACAGCAAATCTTATATTTGAGATTTAATTCAAACCTTCTTCTTGGTATACATCAACAAAGTCCATGTATATATCCGGTTTGAAGGGCCACTTGTCAAAAATGTCGGTCAAATACAGGAATTCGGCGCTAGTTAACTCTCCAGGGCTCTTCTCAAGTAAGTTTTTGTCATTAATTTGGCGGTTGAAATATTCCTTTCCTCCATGACCTAGCGAATCCAGTGATTCCTTTAATGATGTCTTCTTCAATATTAGTAGATGTTTAGTGACATAATCCCAGTTATCAAGATCTACTTTGTGCTCGCTGGGGTTGACTTCCAAAAGGGCAATTCCTTTGTCGCGTATCTGCCAAGCATCTGAATTCGGAAATATTATGGGAGCAAATCGCTCAAGCTGTATCTTGTCGAAAAGCTTGCGTTCATTTGTATCACTTAAGGCTATCAGCTCTGTAGCTGTAAAAGTTTCTCTCACTACGGAGCATTTTGATCGAGAATGCGAACCAGGCAAAGCTAAAAGTTTCGCAGCTACCAGCGTCGGTACCCATAGAAGCATCTTAACTCTGCCGAATCTTTGTAGCCAATTCCTGTTCCCTATGCAAGCAAACCACTGCATCAGCAGTCTCTCGTGAGAAGGCTTAGTGAGGTTTGCAAGTATCATAAACTTATTATTAATGTGTGTTAGCGGCAGCTTGTCTGGAACAAAAATTTTTTCTTTATCAATAAGATCTGTGTAAGATGACCACTCGTAAGGATCTTTCTCGATCACCTGCAAAGGTGAATCACTGAATTCTGATACCAAATGGCTCAGGAAATCGACTCTATTTTCCATTAAAGTGTGCTGTTTTGGCTTATACCTATTATTGAAAATGAGGGATTGCTGGGCCGGCCCTGGGTATAAGTCGAGAACTTTTGTATCTTGGAAATTGCCATATGTTTTCTCTAGATTCAATTTGTCCAGTATTTTGTCATGTATTGCAGGGTTCAGCAAATATCTGAATCCGTAATAATGTTTTATCAGCGAAAGACTCTGCAGACTTTTCAAGGATAATGGCGACATAATGCTGATTTATTATGCAGGGTCATTAGTACTGAATAGGAATTGAAAGTAGGCATGCTACAAAGATATATGCTCAGTAATTGTTTGTTTTATCGAATTCATAGGCATCGCATCGGCAGTTTCTCAAACTGTCTTAGTTACCCGAAGATATATACTAAGATTTTGGCAGAATATGAGGTCTGTGAATCAAATTAAATCATCTATTGAGGTGAGAAGCGCTATTGAGACATCAAAGTTTGCAATTTGACTGCTCGCCTGCGTATTGCTATCATGGCTGTAATCAAGATTAAAAAACGGAAGGATGAAGTTAAAAGTGAAGTAGAAACCAAACCAAGGAAGATACGAATCAAGAAGAACGCTAAAGAAGAAACTGGGAAGTCTAGCTTGAAATTAGGTCTCCGGAAAGCGGACTCGTCTGAGCAGGACCAGAGGAAAGATAAGGGCAGCAGCGTTAAATTAAAGCTCAATTTGAAGAAAACCGACGAGCAAGTAAAAGTACCTAAAGCACCACGACTGCGAGTCAAACCAATTAGAGTGCCCGGTGAAGGTTATGATTCGGAAGCCTCTGATATAGAGGATGACCCTCTTATCGAAGAAGGTATAATACTGCGCGTTTTACCTGATATACAGGCTGAATTTGTTAAGAATTCCGTAGAATCAGGAGATTATTCTGGAATTAATATAAAATGGAAAGGTCATGGGCATGCTATAGTGAACATAAACAACATCTCATATGGTGCTGTATTAGTTAACCTACCGACTATCGTTGAAACTCATAAAAGTGTGGATAGGAAGAATCTTTTGAAGACATTTGATATTTCACAAATGTTACTTTGCATTAAAGTCATTGAAAATGAAGAAGAGGTGTTTTCATCGAATCCTCCCGATTCTGAAGACTTAATATCGAAACATTTTGAGGAATATCAAGATGAAATAAATGATTCCAAGCGAAAAATTTTGAAAGGACACAACGGTGGGACGCTAACTGATACTGAATCGCGATATTTGGATCAAATAGCTCTCAAACCCTACGATTACAAGCATGGTATTACGCCAGCACTGTACAATGCGCGTAGCAGAAGATTCAGGAGAAAGATGGGTCTCGGCGAGTTCGAATATACGGAGCAAGTTGTGGAAAGGCTACTGAAGCAAGATGATCAATCAGAGGAGGTTACATTCGAACTTGTGGATGAAGAAGATGTAATCAGAAGATCGGCTTCGGCGGTAAATCTTGGTCATTTCACGGACTCGGCAAAAGATCCATCAAACGTACCTATGTATGGAGACGAGGAAAAAGACGAAGATGACTTGGATCTGGATGCGGCTTTCCAAAGCGATGAAGAGGCAGAGGCAGAAGCTGGAACTACTACCAATGATCTATTTGAGGAAACAGGCGATGATGTTGAGCAGTATAATGGTGAAGAAGATGAAGAAGACGAAGAAGAAGAAGAAGAAGAAGACGAAGAAGAGGACAATGAGGACAATGAGGATGAAGCAGGCCCTGATCAAGGTGTTGTAGACAAAGAGGAAGTCAATGAAGGGAGGCAGCACAATGAATTGCTAAAGGACGAGCTCCACGAGTTAGAGACGACGCTGAATCAAACAAAACAAAGGCTGGAAAAAGCCACAAACTTGCTCCTAAAATCAAGATTCATCGAAAGCATAAAAAAACTTCAAAAAGAGGTCGACCTTAAGAGAAAACAACTCAAGTTTAGCGACGAAAGTTTGCAAGATGATCAGCAAATAAGCTCACGTCTCACAGGCGAACAGGAAGACGATGATGACGAAATGAACGATGGTGATGGCGATGGTGATGGCGATGGTGAAGGTGAGCCTGATGGTGAAGGCGACGAAGAGGAGGATGATGATGATCTTGAAGAAGGGGACGATGAAGACAGAGCTGAAGACAGAGCTGAACACGTGCCTGAGCAAGAGTTAGACCAAAATGACCTGGATATGATGATGTTGTTTGGCGGGGAAGGTGATGATGCCGATGGCGATTAATCATGACCACCAGCGCCCCATGCATGTCACATGCGCATTGTTCTTTTATATATGTCTGCATAAAATGAATACTTTTTGAATAGAAACCATTACTAAAAATGGACATCGGGCTCTATGTCCATTAGATGTCATACATTGCGGTCTGCAGCCAGCCACCATTGAAAATCACCGCAGCCGTACAGTTGCAGCTGTTATGCACTGTTCTCGCTGCATATTCATTCTCCTTATTAAACGGTTGCTTATCGGTTTTTTACTCGTTGTACATGATTGAAGAAGTCGGTAAAGTCAACATTCGAAAGAACACCAAACGAAAAAATAGGTGATTGCCAAAAGTCTTATTTGAGAAACTATATTCCAGCCTTGAGTTTTATTTCTTTTTCTTTCCAGATATTTGAAATTGGAATAGTTCAGTGAGTGGCTACTAGTGCGTTCGTCATTTTGCGATAGGATACCAATCTCATTGATATATTGGGAAATTGCCAAACAGAAATTGGTGTTTCCAAGTTTGAGCTGTTTTATATTTAAATCAAATATTTTAGAAAAGAAATATGAACCTGGACATACCGCAGCGACAGTTCACTAAGGAAGAAATTAATAGATGCTATTTAGTATGTTGACACACGTCGAATTTTTTTTCTATTGTTTTTATCATGTTGTTTTGATATACTAACGGCTATTAATAGAGATGGCAACAACTTCGGAATGAACATGGAGATAATGCTCCTAATGTGCCGGATTACATATATTTTACAAAGGTACTGCATGTAGCAACTAGGCAGCAGCAGGAGTTACAGCAACAACAACAACAACAACACCAACAACAACACCAACAACAACAACACCAACAACAAAACCAACAACAAAACCAACAACAAAACCAACAACAACAACAACACCAACAACAACACCAACAACAACAACAACAACACCAACAACAACAACAACAACAACAACAACAACAACAACAACAACAACAACAACAACAACAACAACAACAACAACAACAACAACAACAACAACAACACCAACAACAACAACAACAACAACAACAACAACAACAACAACAACAACAACAACAACAACAACAACAACAACAACAACAATTTGGAAATGTAGGAACACCGCCCGTCGTGCCACAGCAAGGACTGTCGCAGGAACAAGGCCAGCAGGGTCCATTGCCACTGCTTCAAACGTATAATCAAAATAGGCAGTCTTCTCATCCTTCGGGATCTCAACAAACCCCTCCTCAAATAACAGACCAAGCACAGGATCACGCGGTACAACAATCTAATGGAAGTTCCCAAGCTCCTTTCGGTAATCACGTTCAAGAAGAAGGTGCAAATCGGCAACCTGCTCAAAATCGACCCTCACCTGGGATGCAGTCGACTTTGAATGGGTTTGGCATTGGACAGTCTGAATTGCTGAAGGCTCAGATCACTTCTTTGAAATGTCTAGTCAATCAAGTACCAGTCCCGTTCGAGAGTCAAAACGAAATTCAGCAATCTATCAATAACCCTCCAAACTTTAAGAAAATGCTAATGGCATTAAGCGAATACGTGAAAAGAAGACAACAAATAACACAGCAACAAACGCAGTCACAGGCACAGGTACAGTCACAGTCACCGCCACAGCAGCAACATCGACATCAACAGCAGCAGCAGGTCCAGTCACAGCAACAGGCTCTGCAAACATCAGGGAATAGTCCATCACAACAGCAACAACTGGAGCAAGGTATGGCACCCGGCCAAGTCCAGCAACCAGGATATATGCAACAGCGTTCAAATTCCGTACTGTTGGAGCTACAGCATAAACAACTCCAGCAACATCTACAGAAGCAACAGCAACAGCAACAGCAACAGCAACAGCAACAGCAACAGCAACAGCAACAGCAACAACAACTTTTATTACAACTGCAACAAAAACAGCTGCAACAAAGAGCCCAGCAGGCATCTCAAGAATATCGGAATCAATTTAATGACCCGCAAACATCCCCAGATTCTGAGGCCAAGTTTAACTCCGTGCAAAATCAGGGACGTGATGATCTGAATACGTTTGCAATAAAAGACACAGTCAGAAGGGCATCAGGAAACAATTCCCAAATTTCAACAGAAGCTATAAAACCCGCTTTAGAATCATCAACAGCGCAGAATCCTAAAAATAGGCCTAGCACAAGTACGGATAAAGAGCCACCCTTTGAGGGCGACAAAGAACCTCCGAGGCAAGAAGCCCCGGTAGTACTGGAACAGTTCCAAATGTCGCATAAAGAGATAACGAACATAGTAGAAATCAACAATCCTGACACTATGGTGGACTCGTTCACCTTACCCGACATACCTACCGAAATGATTGACTATGGTTCATTGTTCCCAGATTCGAAAAACCCTAAGCCATTAATCCAACCTGGAATACTGCCGGTTGGAATTGATACGCATACAGCTACCGAAATTTACCAAACTTTGCTAGCTCTAAATTTAGATACAGCAGTTGATAATTGTCTCTCTAAAATCTTAAATGATAAGGTAGATCAAAAGAGTAAAGATGATGCTCTCTATGACTATTACGCACTTCAATTATTGCCGTTACAAAAGGCTGTTAGAGGACATCTTTTGCAATTCGTGTGGTATCAGCATTCACTTTTAACCAATACCCATCCAAACTTTCTATCCAAAATAAGAAGCATTAATGTACAAGATGCACTGTTAACGAATGAGCTCTATAAAAAGCATGAGTTGTCTGAATACGAGAAGAAAAGGATTGAAAAATCTGTTAAACTGGAAAAGGTCATCGGTGTTTCGATTAAGCAATACAATGGTAGACTAGACGTAAGAACTAGACGCGTCAAGTTTGGTCACCGATTAATCACAACGCACTCCGTGATTGAAAAGGAAGAACAGAGACGGGCTGAAAGAAAGGCAAAAGAACGTTTACAAGCATTGAAAGCTAACGATGAAGAAGCATATATTAAATTGTTGGACCAAACAAAGGATACAAGAATTACACATTTGCTTAAGCAAACAAATGCATTTTTGGATTCTTTAACCCGAGCAGTTAAAGATCAACAGGATTATACAAAGGAAATGATTGATTCGCACACTAAGGAAGACGAGGAGCTAGATGATTCAATTCCTGACGTGGAATATGAGGATGAAATCGAGAATCGTTCAAATTTCGACTATTACAATGTGGCTCATAGAATCAAAGAGGAAATCAGAGAACAGCCACGTATACTGGTCGGAGGTACCTTAAAGGATTATCAAATAAAGGGGTTACAATGGATGGTTTCTCTTTACAACAACCATTTGAATGGTATTTTAGCCGATGAAATGGGTTTGGGTAAAACAATTCAAACTATCTCTTTATTAACATACCTACATGAAAAGAAAAATGTCCATGGACCTTTCTTGGTTATTGTTCCCTTATCGACATTAACAAATTGGAGTTCTGAATTCGCAAAGTGGGCACCCTGTTTAAGGACAATTTCATACAAAGG
The DNA here is from genome assembly GCA_030572985.1 of Zygotorulaspora danielsina. Taxonomy (NCBI): domain Eukaryota; kingdom Fungi; phylum Ascomycota; class Saccharomycetes; order Saccharomycetales; family Saccharomycetaceae; genus Zygotorulaspora; species Zygotorulaspora danielsina. The sequence continues at coordinate 207,885 of JAJMCL010000007.1, forward strand.
TACGCCAAACGAAAGGAAGTCAAAGCAGGCACTTGTTAAATCTGGCGAATTTGATGTTGTACTCACAACCTTTGAGTATGTTATAAGAGAAAAAGCAGTGCTTTCGAAAGTGAAATGGGTTCATATGATTATCGATGAAGGCCACAGAATGAAGAATGCACAGTCCAAGTTGTCGCTAACTCTGAATACCTTTTACCATTCAGATTATAGACTCATTTTGACAGGTACGCCCTTGCAAAATAATTTACCTGAACTATGGGCCTTGCTCAATTTTGCTCTGCCAAAAATTTTCAATTCTGTGAAGTCTTTTGACGAATGGTTCAACACACCATTTGCTAGCGCTGGTGGTCAAGACAAGATAGAGCTTAGTGAAGAGGAGATGCTGTTGGTCATTAGGAGACTGCATAAAGTTTTGAGACCTTTCCTGTTGCGTCGTTTGAAGAAGGATGTCGAAAAGGAGCTACCTGACAAGGTGGAAAAGGTTGTCAAATGTAAGATGAGTGCTTTACAGCAGGTTATGTATCAGCACATGCTGAAATATCGTCGACTATTTATTGGGGACCAAGCAAATAAAAAAATGATTGGCCTCCGTGGTTTTAATAACCAAATAATGCAATTGAAGAAAATTTGTAATCATCCGTTTGTTTTTGAAGCTGTAGAAGACCAGATCAATCCAACAAGAGAGACAAATGCTAATATTTGGCGAGTTGCAGGAAAATTCGAATTGCTGGAAAGAATTCTTCCTAAGCTGAAAGCGACAGGGCATAGGTGTCTGATCTTTTTCCAAATGACCCAGATTATGGATATTATGGAAGATTTTTTGAGGTTTATCAATATTAAGTATTTGAGATTAGATGGCCACACCAAATCTGATGAACGTAGTATGCTTCTACAGCTTTTTAATGAGCCAAATTCAGAATATTTTTGTTTTATCCTTTCAACCAGAGCTGGTGGTCTGGGCTTAAATTTACAAACCGCCGATACAGTTATCATCTTCGATACAGATTGGAACCCACATCAAGATTTGCAAGCACAAGATAGAGCTCACAGAATAGGTCAGAAGAATGAGGTTAGAATTCTGAGACTCATTACCGAAAATTCAGTGGAGGAAGTTATTTTAGAAAGGGCCCATAAGAAGCTGGATATCGACGGCAAAGTCATTCAGGCCGGTAAATTTGATAACAAGTCGACCGCAGAAGAACAAGAAGCACTTTTAAGATCCCTGTTGGATGCCGAGGATGAGAGAAGAAGACGTAGAGAAATGGGTTTAGATGAGGAAGAAGAGATGGATGATGTTGAAATCAACGATATATTAGCGAGGGATGTATCTGAACTCAGTGTTCTTGCTGAAGTGGATGCCGAGCGCTCGAGAAAAGCTTTAGAGCTTAATATAACAACTAGATTAATGGAGAACAATGAACTACCCGAAGTGTATCACCAGGATATTGACCGCGAACTAGCACTTGAACGAGAAGAATCAGAAGCAGCGGTTTCCTTTGGTGGAAGAGGTGCAAGAGAACGTAAAAGCACTACCTATAGTGACAACCTCTCCGAAGAACAATGGTTGAAACAATTTGAAGTCAGCGATGGAGAAGATAACGATGGTCTTGGATCAAAAAGGCGAAGAGCGCGTAGACCCTCCGGGTCGATAAAGAAACCTAAGCTAGAGGAAGACTTTAGCGAGGTTGCCACCATCGATCCTTCTCCAGAAACAAGTGTGGATACTGCGGTGGTGGAGGAACCAAACGATGGGGAAATTCAGAAAGAAGTTCGTACTCAAAACACACTTGATAGGGTAGATGCTGCGACAGACGAAACGGAAGATGACGGAAGTGAAAAAGCACCTGCAGGTTCGGTGGCTGGCAAGACATCTATAAAATTTGCTAGAACCTCAATAAAAAGTAGGGTTCGCGGTCGTGGTCGCGGCCGTGGTCGTGGAGTTCGCAATCGTGGTAGTTCTGCTGTTAATTCAATAGTTCCACGCGGAAGCTCTCGAGGGGGGAGGGGTAGAGGCCGTCCTCCCAAACTTAAAAATGGATTAGACTACGTTCGCGATCCAGCAGTAACTACCCAGCCTTATGAGGTTAGGAGTGTTGTTTCTGGGGAAGTTCGTGAATTGTACGAATATGCCATAGGTTATGAGAATGAAGATGGTAGAAGGCTTTCTGACATTTTCCTCGTCAAGCCATCAAAAGTTCTTTATCCTGATTACTATCAGCTAATAAAATATCCGGTTGCATTTGAAAATATCAGTGCAAGCTTTGAAGCATTCGCATACAGCACTCTGAAGGAAGCTTTAGAAGACTTCCATTTGATGTTTGCGAATGCCAGGGTTTACAATACGGAAGACTCGTTGGTGTACACGGATTCCGTGGAGTTGGAAAATGCGATAACAGAAAAATATAGATCCTTGAGCCACGATAACGACCCAATTGACTTCACCGCTTTTGAGGAAGAATTTGCTTCGAAACCCCTTAATTTAGCGAACATTGCTTTATCTGATGAGATAGAGACTCCAGAGGCAGGTTTCAAGACGCATTCAATGGAATCTAATAGTGGTACATCTTCTGCTGATGAGCCAGAAATTGCGGATGAAGAAACAGTTCAAAGCACACCTGATGAAACATGATACAAATTTTATCTAGATAGACACAAATATGTATTGATAAGTGATTTTTCACGAACCAAAAAATATGGCAAACTGTAGCAGAGAGGTGTTTCATGCACTCATCTATTTATTTTGTTTTCGAATTTGTAGTGCGGCACATGTCCTGCCGTTAGGCAAATGAAAACAAAAGGCACGACTGTGAGCCCTCCCCATCCCGTTTTTCGATGCTAACCATGCAACAATATATTTTGTCATTTTTTGGCTATTAACCGTTTTCCGCCTTATATTTTACTCTTGAACGCTGTCGGCCATTCGAGAATGCAAATCATTGAGACTTTTATGTAGTATTCCAGACCCTACTCCACCGGCAATGGAGTTCAGACTCGGACCTTATAGTGGCTTGCCATACATAATCAAACTCACCTCAACGTCTTAATCAAGAATCTTATGTTTGGTCACGTGGCAGATATCCTCCACCCGTGGCAAATAGTTAGCTCTAAAGGCTGGTTGTCCGCAACAGACCCTTACGACTGCTAGACTGCTTCCACAAGGAGGAGCAGAAGACCTGATTCGCAGGAACCGACCCAGTAACATTTTAGCCACAGTTTTAACACGACCTAGCATCATCGGCAGGCCGGTGGACACATTCAGATGTGCATTGAATACGTCTGCAGCCTATAAAAACTTGAGCGTTTTTAAAGCAAGAGACACAATACTGTGACCTCCCAGAAGCTTGCTTTTATTGGCTCTTTCCTGAGATGCGTATGGCGACCTAACTTTTTCAGAAGGGAACAAGTATTCTGGGCACATGGCGCAGTTGGTAGCGCGCTTCCCTTGCAAGGAAGAGGTCATCGGTTCGATTCCGGTTGCGTCCATTTTTGTACTCGTTACAACACTTCCCTTTTCAGAAGTGAGTGACTTCTTGCCACAGTCGTTGTTTTTGAATACTCCTTCTGACTCGTCTGTTGTTATCTACGTACGCAATTTGTGCGTTCCATTTACACAGTACGTGCTTTTTTGTCCGACGGCAGTACGCGCGGTGCCCGATACCCGACATCTGATAAGCCAGGTGGGTTTCCAAAGATTCAGATTTCTTCTCAAGGTATTTAAGGGATTCAGCTCTCTAAGCTAGCAATTTCAAGTTTAAACGGCTGGCTGTGAAGGACAATTCATTCTCAAAAACTTTAAATTGGTCAATAACACTATGTCTCAGGGTAGAAAGGCGGCTGAAAGACTTTCTGGCAAAACGATCTTTATCACCGGTGCGTCTGCTGGTATAGGCCAAGCTACTGCTTTGGAGTACTTGGATGCCTCTGACGGCAATGTTAAGCTGATCCTCGCAGCTAGAAGACTAAACAAGCTGAAAGAGGTCAAAGCAAAGATCGAAGAAAAATATACATCAGCAAAGGTGTACATTGGCGTATTGGATGTCACTGAGACTGAAAAGATCAAGCCGTTTATAGACAATTTGCCAACGGAGTTTAAGGACATTGATATTTTAGTCAATAACGCCGGCAAAGCATTGGGAAGCGATCCTGTTGGTAGCATTGCGTCGGGGGATATCCAGGGAATGATCGACACGAACGTGATCGCTTTGATTAATGTAACGCAAGCTGTGCTGCCAATTTTCAAGGCAAAGAACTCTGGGGACATAGTCAATCTAGGATCGGTTGCTGGCAGAGAGGCGTACCCAACCGGTGCAATATATTGTGCTACAAAACATGCAGTCAGAGCATTCACACAAAGCTTGAGAAAGGAGCTTATTAGCACAAAAATCAGAGTCATTGAAGTCGCCCCAGGCAACGTCGAAACTGAATTTTCTTTGGTTAGATACAAGGGTGATGAAGAGCGTGCTAAGAAAGTCTACGAAGGTACTACTCCTCTGTATGCGGATGACATTGCAGATTTGATCGTTTATGCCACTTCAAGAAAGCAAAACACTGTCATTGCAGATGTATTGGTCTTCCCAAATAATCAAGCATCACCATACCATATATATCGTGGTTAGAGGGTTGTCCAAGTGGAAAAGAAGGACCGTAATTCTAAAATTAGAGTAGATAAATTTATTATAGTTTATTTAGGCCGTCCATAAACTTATCATAATCAATTCTGCTTTTATTACCTTCATATCTTATCACCTGTACAAAGCAGTCTTTATAATTATCCATCACTTCTTCTGCATCGGCAATGACGCCAGCCTTTTCGATCAGATTGATGAACGTTTCTTCCTGGTCCCAATGTTGTTCGGTCATCACATCAGGTAGAAAGGTTGCACTGCAATCTGAATTACTTCGCGGATCTTTAAAAATTAACTCTATTCCATGTAAACCAAGTTGCCAATCGAAAATGTCGCCTTTTCCCGTCTCTTGGTCATAGATTGTTTCGAAATTTTGAAGAATATTGCAACTACATCGCAATTGCGGTATCTCTTTCGCAGCAATAGGAGGGAATCTTCTATCTTGCAATGCGGAAATCAAAGAATATCTTTCTATTCCAGTAAGGATCGGCAATTTTGCAAAAGTACCAATACATCCCCTGAGGCTATATTCTTTAGCTAATTTCTTCGATTTTTTTTCCCATGTCACAAATAGAGATGTTTTGGAACTATTATCGACTACAAAGTCGGGATATAACTCCTCGTGAATTCGATCGAATGATACATCTTGAGAAGAAGTATCCTCACTCAGTTCCCTATATAGCTGATAAAAAGCATAGAATGCATATGGCGATGAGTTTACAGCACTAGAAGACATCGATCAGAGTCTATAACGAATTTGGTTGTTATCTCATTCGATCTAGGATGAAAATCGAACGCTAAGACTGTAGCTTAAATAAACTAGAAAGTCTACTGAGCCTAAGTATCCCTAAAGTTATCATTCCCTAGATTTTTTTTTTAAAAAAACGACCCCAGTGAGGATTGAACTCACGATCTTGCGATTAACAGTCGCACGCCTTAACCAGCTTGGCCATGGAGTCCCTATTTTCGATATGTTGCAAACAATTTTGGGTGCTCCATACCGTTATTGAACAAATAGATGCATGATTATTCGTATAATAATAAAAAAAAATTCACACAACAATGGGGTTATTTATAACAAAAAAAATTTTTTGTTTAACGAAGTGTTTACTAAGAGACCTGTTTTTTTATTGTAGTTAAGTTTGTGCTTTTAATGTTTATTCACTGGTTTTGAACATTTGAAATGATTTTAAAATTGTATACTTATGTCATTCAATAATATGAAATTAATTCAGTTCCGTTTTCTACTCTATTAGGATGTAAATATTACATATTAAATAGCTGCTTCTGATTCAAAAATTGCCCTGCTTTATGACCGCAGAATAAATACCATTTCTGGCTCCGGGAACTTTTGCAATCCATCTACCCAATTTATGTTCTTTGGCCACTGTTGCTAATACGCGAAAAACCTCCTTACGATGTTTTCCAGTTTCAACTATCTGTATCTTTGATACAACACCTTTACAATTAGGCAACTCACCAAGCAGTTCAAGCTCTCTCATATTTTCAGCGATTTTCCATACTCTCAGACTGCCATCCCAAGATCCAGAAATAAACGTGTTTGAGTAGGGTATCGAATGAAGTGCCGTAATCCAATATGGCCTTGCCAGTCTTTTTTCATCAAGTTGTTTTAGCTTAATTTCGTCGCTGGCTTCGCCGGAAATTCGTGATAATTCAGGTAGTGGTGAAATGCCGTGTGCAGCTCTTACTGTAAAGACAGACTTTTTTTTGGCCAATGACCATAGACATATACTACCATTATCGGAGCCCGTGACAAAATGAGAGTCATCTATCATACTGACGACGTCAATGCTTCCCTCACCGTAAAATGCTGGTATATCCTTTTCGCTAGGGTATTTCAGTTCTCCTTCTTCCGACTGTTCTGCATGATCTTTCAACCACTTCTTCTTCAGTCTCTCAGTATCATCCCCACCTCTGAAAGTCAATCTTGTCTCGTCTGCAATTTTCCAGAGCATGGCGGTTTTATCACGAGAGCCAACAGTAACGCACCTTTCAAGGCCCAAGGACGATATATCAACCACCATATCATGGTGCCCATATAAAGTTTCCAATTGCGAAAACTGGTTTATTGAATATGTCCTTATTTTGTAGTCGGCACACGCTACGTAAAGCTGATCCGTATTTCTCCTGAATACCAAGGATAATATGTCACCTCTGCGATCTTTTGTGGGGAAGACTTTCAAAGGAGCCAAAGATTCCGTACTCCATACTATCAGTTTTTTATCCCTACCACCAGTAACAACATATCTGCCGTCTGGTGACGCGGCAACCGCTAAAATTTCTTTATAGTGACCCAGTGTATTCTTTTCGAAATCATTTGGATTTTCAGGTATAAATTTTGCACCTCCTTTGACGTGTCTCAGCTTTTTGGGACGTTTACTAAAATCAGTAATATCGTATTTTGTTAGCTGTAAGTCTTTGCTTACAGTGTAAGCAAAAACTTTGCCTTTGTTCTTTGTACTACTTTGATCTTCGCGATGACTGAACTTGTTGATAGGAGGCTCAAAGCAACTGATACATGTCAAGTTATTTTCCCCTACTCTAGTGAAGCATGTCTCTGCTTCCGATAGAAGTAATCGATCCGCGATAAATCTATGCACACGCCCATGTTGTTCTGCAACATCATGTTGTAATCGAGACGCTAGTAGGTCTTTGTCCATTTCACGAGCATCAAAATTGCTATAGTCATCAACCAACTCTTCGTCTCCATCATCGTCCTTGGATGCCATTACTTCTTCATGCATGATTTCATTAGTTTCTTCTTTCAGATTTTCTAAATACTGCTTAGCGAGTCTCCTCCTTTTATCAGCTGGATTCTCGGCGCGGAATTCTTCGTCAGAGCTAAGCTCCTCCTCCTCGTGGTCTTCTGGTGATTCGGTTTCAGAGGCCTCCTCATTAGATGATGGATCTGTGATCTCTTCATCGGCACCTTTAGAGAGCTGCACATCACTTCTGGCTCTCTTTCTTTTCGAACTTTGGATGTCTGCCATTAGTAAGCTTTCTGGGGAGTGAAAATTGGTTATTTAGGCTCAATTGAATGCAAAACTAAATGCAAAACCAATTGCCATATATTACTGCCTGTAATCTCATCGCATCGCAGTCTATATCAGAAAACCTTGAAATTTTTTTCATATCATCTCAAACGATATATTTCTCGTCAACAATACCCGGACAAAATGTAATAGACCTCGGCGGTTATTTCTAGAAATGACAGGGCAGCGGTAAAAAAACAAATGAAATTACATTCATGAGGAAAAGACCGTGTGCTATCCTTCTGTTTTCACTAGAATGCTAGGCCTTATTATGTGTTGCATCTTTAGTGTTTATGTAACGTATGAATACAAAGAAGGAGCTGAAAAATGTTTATTCGAGGTTCATCTGCTGCTCAAATCTTTGTTCTCTGAGATCATTTACCCGTTTCACCAGATTAGGCAGCTCAGCTCTGTCAGATATCTTAGCAGCAGCAACCAATGCTCTATCTTGCTTCAACTCTTGTGCCAGAGAAAACGCCATATCGGTATTCTGGTCTGAGCAAGCGGAAGCGAAAAGCCTTAATATAGATTTATCATAAGCTCCGTTAAGTGAGGCCAAAATTTCATTTTCATTTCCGTACAACTCACCATCATTCTCCAATGAGTCATTCAGCAAAGACGAGAGGACCTTTGAACGAAGAAATTCTTCTTCGGCAGCCATTTGTGGGGGAATTCTGACTTCCGGGTCTTCCTTTTCACTTCCGCTGACATCGCTATCTTCAGCTCCCATACCGTCACTATCTTCCCTCCGCTTCTTTTTCTTTTTGTTCTCTAACAGTATAGTACTCTTCACATATATGGGTATTCTAATCTCCATTTCAGATGGTAATGGTAAAGGAAATTCTGGCCACATATTTTTTCCCTTCACAAGAATACAATTGAGCGTATCATATGTTAGCCCCAAAGGCCAAACATGCACTTGCGACTTTTCATTACCGCCAGATATCTTCCAAATTTCCATATTTGCATCAAGTACCGGCAACCATCTGCTCTCTCTGGTTGACCTCCACTTCGACAAGACAAGCAAGACATTGTCAGAAGCAAATATGCATGGATCTCCATATATAGAGAAAAACAAACTTTTGATCCCTAGAGGATTGAAAATTGTAAAATCGACGTCAAGATCGACAGATCCTCTCATCGTATCTTCAGGAAGTGCTATAGGAAGCGGACATTCTTTTTGATAAAATGCAGACACTAGGGAAGATTGTTCGAATAGCGAGTACGAGACACCATTATGAGGTGAATAATGAATCGCAAAGACTTTGTAGTCCTGTGCACATATAGCCACTACTGGAGACATTTTTTCCACCAATAACGGAATTCCGAATTGATTAAATATTCTCATATAGCCGAATGAGGTGCCCATAAAAATTCTTTTTGGGGTTGCTGCAGCACAAGTGATCTTCTCTCCTCTTTGTAATGGAATTGATTTGGTCCAATTGGAATTCAATGCGGTGTGGGACCTGTAGTGAACTTGGCCAGATTTTGACTGCGCAAATAATGCACCGTTTTCATTCAGTGAACAAACATCATATCCAAAGACATCCTCGAAATGGTATTCCTTAAACCGACCAATGTCAAAAAATGACACCGTGATACTATTTTGCTCGTTATTTTTGACCAGAGAAACGTATCCCACATTATTCATAGTTAAATACCTTCTGTCACTATTGCCGAAAGGCGTCGCACCAGGCGATACAGGTTTATAACGAAAACATGAGGTTGAAGTGGAAGAGACAGTCTTCACATGATAAACATTCCCGCTACCAGTCGATCCCTCATTTTGATATCGTTTCTGTGGAACTACATAGCCAGCCCCATCATCGTCGTCAATGAAATCCTCTTCGTCGTCAAAATGAAATTTGCGCTTTCCATTTCCTTCTGCGTCATTGTAGAAGATATTTTCTCCAGTGCCGTCAGGATGTTCATCTGAAGGTCGAGCTTCGTGTCCTTTTGTTATAGACTCCGAATCGCTTTCTTCCAGATCAGAATCAACGAATAAGCTTGTTTTCTTCGTGTTTTCAGCTTCAACCCTCTCTTTGGAGCTGCTATTCTTGGTCGATTCAACAACGCTCTGAATTATAATTATTTCACCTGACCATGTGCCAATAACTAGATCTAAACTTCTCGAGTCTGATTGAACCCTCCAAACGAAGTTTGTGATTTTTTGTTTGAATTCTTTTTTGTAGGAGATATCTGAACTACGCCAATCCCATATAGTTAAGCGATCTAGTAAATCAATAGCGGCCACGTAATTGCCGTGTAAAGGTTCAAATTTTAGATCAATGTAGTGAGATTTTGGGAAAAGTTGGTTTTGCAAAGTTTTGTTTAACTCGTAGCCCTTAATCGAAAAGATTTTGACTGATGAGTCGTTACATGGTAACGCAAACTGCAATCCAGTGGGATGCCAAGCTGGTCGTGTACAAATTCTGTTCTCATCGCAAAATTCAGGATCTTTGATCTTTCCATTTTCTTCACGATCCTCTTCTAGGGTACTTGGATTAGAATCACCGTCAATATCGTCATTCGTGCCGATGAGGTTCTTATCTCTATGCGCATCATTGTATGAGTTAGCAGGAATATAACCCGTCAATTCATGCACTCTGTTCGGCCTCGTAGATGATAGGGAAAAAAATTGTACATTACCATTGATAAATGACACGGAAAGTAAATTGGTTTGCTTACTATAGGAAAGCTGTGATATTTGTTCATCCACTTTTACGGAATGTTTTACGCAATCCTCACCACCAAGTTCTATAATTAGCATTTCTAAGTCATCGCCACCGAATATTCCCATCTTCCCTGAATGCAAAATGGCACAATCACGAAGCGGCAGCGCTGATCTTGCAAGTAATTGATCTGTTAGATTCTTGATATCATATCTGTACGCATCTCCTTCGAGAGTCGTCACAAGGCAGCTGGTCTCAGCATAACATTGGATGGATGTTAAGTTCTTCGCGATTTCTAGAACTTCTGGCTCCTCCTCGGGTTTGTCGATCTGCAGTATCTTGCTCAATCCATTCTTGTTGGCGACACAGAGAGTATTATTATCTGAGGAAAGGGATACCAAAGTCTTCCCGCCATAGTCGAACACCGATTTATCGACTATCTTGGACATTGCATAAATTCGGGCCCACAGCAATTGAAATTAGATATATCAAGGTACCTCGGAGTCTATAAGTGGATGTACTATATGAGATGTGAATAGATTCGCGGCTCTGTCTCTGTTCGACAACCGCATCGATTCCATTGTCTTGACGTGTCGCGCGTTGGTAGAGATTTTTGTCAGTGAGGTATGTTGGGAAAATGACTAAACCGCGACAACTCATAGCCCAGTGCAAGCATATTGGGCAATTAAGAAAGCTCTCAAGTCTTTAAATTTCTCAACGAAACCATAGAGGAGTAGTGAATTTTACTGGAGGTTTGCAGCTTCGAAGGTGTGTTTATTTAGGGGGCACTAAGCACCAAGAAAAGCATGGATTTTTTAGAGGAGGATGCAGTTGATTTGGATTTGCCAACTGTCACTGATATAAATAGGGATCTTTTTACAGGTGAAGTGGAAAGTGCGAACGATGCCACAAATTCCTGTGAGTCATTTGACGTTGACGAATTTTTGATTAAAAATAATTTCCAATATATGCCACTGGAAGACTTGATTAAAGATTTATCCGACCTGTCGCAGGATATGATACATATACTGCTAGACAATATCACGAGCAAGTATGAAGACTGTCTGAAATTCTGCGAGCCTTATATAGACCATGATAACGAAAGTGCTTTAGAATTGCAAAAATCAAAAACTGACGTAAACAACTTCATTTTCCAGCTTGAAGCCCTGACACATAAGGATCTCGAACGTACCAGGCAAGTTATATCAGATACCGTGGAGTACCTTCGAAAGCTGGATGAGATTTCCGAGCAACTTCATGATCAAACGCGAATACCCGATATGCTGGTGCTGGCTAAGCAACTAAGCAGATCTCTGCATCTAATGTGCGGTGCAGAATCATTGGAACAAACTTTATGTACTGAGCTTACGATTCAACTACACTCTCTCGTGGCAAGAATCGGCAAGCTATTGACTGGCCTCTACGCAATTGATTCTCCTTATGTTCACCACTTGTGTAATGAGTACCACGGTCTCCTACAGGAGTTTCAAATTTCCTTAAAGATCCTGAGTGACAAATGTCTAGGGAACCCCGAGCAACACAAAGATCTCTCTCGAGCCCTTGTATCAACGCTCTATTCGCAGCCATCTGAGCACTCTACATAATTGCATCTGTATTATCATCACCATGTACGATAAAATTGTCAAAAGTTTTCATTTTTGGCATCTGGATCTGTTATAGAATAACATCCTTTAGTGATGCTGATAGGTAAAGAAAGAATCTACTGATCAGGCATTGAGTGTTCACAAAGGTGCGTATGTTCAGCTTTGGATCTGGAACTAACAATGCGGGAGGTGCTTCTACTGGGGGAGGCGTCCTAGGAAACAAACCTTCCGGAAGTTCGTCATTTTCCTTCGGTCAAAATAGTGGTGCCAGCACGCAACAGCCATCACAGATTGGAGGTGGTGGAAGTGGTTTTAGTTTTGGAAACAGCCAGCAGCAACAGAATACCGGAATGTTTGGTGCCGGCCAGCAAAATAATACAAAACCAGGTGGACTCTTCGGCAGTTCCAGTACTGGCGCTGGACCTTTTGCTGCGTCTAATAATACGTCTCTACCAAGCCAACAGCCATCTGGAGGCGGAGGATTATTCGGCAATAAAAACCCCACAGGCGGTCTTTTTGGTAACTCCAATTCAACAGGGCAAAACAGCACAGGGGGAGGGCTATTTGGCAGTTCAAATAATCAAAACAATCAAACGTCTTCTGGTGGTGGGTTATTTGGTAATACTTCTCAAAACGCTGCTGGTGCACCTAATTCAGGAGCACTATTTGGGAGCGCGAATCAGAATTCGGGAGGACTATTTAATAACTCTAACCAAAATACTACTAATGGCAGTGGCGGCCTTTTCGGGATGAAATCCAATCCGCTAGGTAGTCAGCAGAATTCTAATACTTCGGCAGGTGCAGGTTTGTTTGGTACTAAACCACAAAATGCAGCATCTACTACGGGCGGTGGGCTTTTTGGTCAAAGCAGCACAGGTAATGGAATGTTCAACCAGACAAATAATCAGGTTCAACCACAAACACAACAGGGCGGTCCCACGAATAGTTTTTCTACTTCAACACAGCCGTCATTTGCCTGGTCAACATCGCAACCGCAGCAATCTGTATCACAACAGCAACAACAGCAACAGCAGTTGCAACAACAACAAGGACAGCAACAGCAAAATCAGCTGTTCTTACAGCCTCAACAGCTCCAATTACAGCAACACTCAAATTATCCCATCCAGATTCAAGAACAAGTGATAAAATGCAAAGAGTCTTGGGATCCGACTTCCAAAAATACAAAACTAAGGGCTTTTGTTTATAATAAAATTAACGACAACGAGGCCATGCTGTATAATAAGCCACCATACGTTAGTCAAGAAGAATGGGATGAGGCATTAGACAAAAAGCCTTCAACATCGTTCACACCAGCCGAGATATTAGGTTTTGACGGATTAAATCAACGCACGCAGCTTCAGAGAGAGAATGTTGCACAAGCTAGAGTAATACTCAATCAAATACTGGAGAAATTTACCCAGTTGCAGCAGAAACATGAATTAGATACTGCTGCAAGAATCATGAAAGCACGCTCGAGAAATATTCAAATAGAAAAGAGAATCCTTCGATTAGGTACTCAATTGGCTATCCTTAAAAGTAGAGGCCTACCGTTGAGCGTTTCAGAAGAAAAAATGTGGTCTCAATTTCAATCACTTTTACAGCGTGGTAATGACCCTGCCGGACTGGGCAAGACGAACGAATTATGGGCGCGTCTAGCAGTACTCAAAGAACGTGCAAAGAACATATCAGACCAATTGAATAGTACACTGGTTGTTATCAGTGAAAATGGCGGAACTTTCTCTAGTTCAATGAACAGCGAAGATGAGAACAATTCTAAGAGAGCGGATGAGGAAGTTGAAAAGAAAATAGACAAAGTTGTTGAAACTTTAAGCAATCAACAGCGCGGTATATCTTACTTGAATGATGTTCTTGAAAAAGATCACAAGACTTTAGATAAAATTTTAAATAATCGGTTATCTAAGTAATGGTTGCATAGACTGTCTTTATAATGCTCCTTTTGTATTGATCGTAGTGCTCACCATGTAAAACCAAATGACAATAAAAAACAGATAAAATAAAGAGTCTCTTACCCAAACCCTTTAAATCCATGCAACAAAACGTCCAGTTTCTCAAGTTCACCCGGCTCTTTGTTCAAGGTGAAACTTTCTCTGTCTATATCAACCAGCCATCTCTGTAACCCGGGAGGCAGAGAGTCATAATCCTGATATAACTTTGGAGTCATTGCAAGGTATAGATGACGATCTGATAATTTTAATTGATGAAAAATATTATGAAAGTCTCTTGCGTTGTCGTCCATGCCAATAAAACTGCGTTGCCCTTCCCTTTGTTTGGCATCCTGATGTTTAATGCTATGAGAATTCAAAGCAAGCCTATCAAGTTCGAAAAACCTGCTGCCTTGATGATCCACCACATCGTACTTTGTTTGTAGATTTTGCCACCCACTCATTTGTATCGGCTTGTTTGATGTGGTGAGGATACTCCTGGCCGGTTTACTATTGAATAACAATGGTGCCAATTTAATTAGAGGTTGAAACTCACTGCTCTCGCATCTCTCGGTATGATTGAGTACATTCCATTGTCTTTTCAAAGATTCATGTACTATGTTCAGATCTTGACTTTCCTCCAGTGAGTTGAAATACTCTTCGATCGGCAGATTACTGGTTTTGTAATCCTGTTCAGCGTCATTTAGTTTTATACCCCTCAAATTGAATATAACCTCAGAAAGATGATTAACATTGGAGCTACTCAGCACCAAATCCAGTCTCGGCTGTCTTCGTGCAACAGAGTTAGAATGGTATGAAAGTTCCGTCTTAGCGTAAAGTATATTGCATATTTTGCTTAATGCATGAGCTATGTTACCAGTCCATAATAATTCCTTTGGTGCCGCAACAGGTTTGTGAAATAATTCAATTCTTATAATCAGACAGTAGTTTTGCAAAAACTGAAGCCTTTTTGACATTGTACAGTTGAACCTCTATCTCGGCATGCCATTCCTCATGTAAGTTACATTCAGGTTTAGCAAGTCATGGTTTTTTTCATTGGTTAAAATATATATTTCCTATATACAGGGTACGTCATAACGAGTGAAGAATTTACATATGACCTATCTACGTATTCTTGGAATGATGAGGCTCGTCAAACAGTTCATTTCCATTGTCTCTTAACAAAATGCCAGACCATGGGAGATACCCATAGTAATGCACTTAGGTAAGCAGCATTGACCAGTGTTTGATTGGTTGTCTGTTGATGTAATTGTTTCTCCTCTTCAGAAGCTTCTTGTTGTGGTAGGCCAAACATGATCTTAAGTACTTTCTGATGTTCTTGAGCTTTACGGTGCGACTGAGTTTGTATCTGTCTGTCGTTATGTTGACTGTTTTACTCCAATATCAAATTTTCACAATTCGGTAATTTCTTCAAATATTGAATATTGATTTGGAGGCAAGACGGAACATAGATAACTGACAAAGGATAGCGGAATAAAAACAGCTTGACGCCAAGAGTCTGAGAGATCTAGCAATAGTATTATGGATAGTCAAGAAATTGTAAAGCCTACTGAAGGAAGTTGGATGGAACAGAAAGGAGGGTTGGGAGAAGAGAGTAACGACATGGTCTTAGGAGATGAAGGTCAGCAACAGGAAAGACAACGTAAACACATCGATGCGGTGAATTCCGATGAAGAAAAGGAAGAGATAGATGTTAGAAATATGTCACAATTTGTTCCTAATGGTGGTGCCAATAGCGATTCTGTGGAAATCGATGGATCGTATCGTAACCGACAAGAGTTGGAAGATAAATTGGATCGTATCTTAAAGAAGCCAAAAGTCAGAAGGAGTAGACGTGATGAAGACGATTTAGAACAGTATTTGGATGAAAAAATCTTGAGATTGAAAGATGAGATGAACATTGCTGCCCAAATGGATATTGAGACCCTAAACAAGAGACTTGATACGGGAGATAATTCTCTAATTGTAATGCAAAAAGTCAAACTATTGCCAAAGGTTGTTAGTGCACTATCGAAAGCGAATTTAGCTGATACCATATTAGACAATAATCTATTACAAAGCGTAAGAATTTGGTTAGAACCGCTACCAGATGGCTCACTTCCATCATTTGAAATCCAAAAATCGTTATTTGCCGCCATAGAAAAATTACCAATAAAGACAGAGCATTTGAAGGAAAGTGGACTTGGCAGAGTAGTGATTTTCTACACAAAATCAAAGAGAGTAGAGCCACAGCTGGCAAGACTTGCCGATAGAATCATTGCAGAATGGACGAGGCCAGTTATTGGAGCCTCGGATAACTACAGGGATAAGAGGATCATGCAATTGGAATTCGATGCGGAAAAACTAAGAAGAAAATCCGCATTAGATTCCGCCAAAAGTAGAAAGAGAAAGACTGGAAGTGGCAAACGTGCAAGCTCACATGGGTCATCGGCGCAGTCGCTATACGAACAAGCTGCAGCAAGGAGGAACAGAGCAGCCGCACCAGCACAAACTACAACAGACTACAAATATGCCCCTACCAGCAATCTGATTTCGACGTCAACCAACGCGAGAACAACCGGTGTAGGATCAACGTTGAACAATAGCGAAATGTTCAAGAGATTAACATCCAGGCTAAATAAAAACAAGAGATCATCAAAATGATGATCGTGTATTAAGAATTCTAGTTTTGTTTATAAATTAACGTGCAACTTAAAATATTTTTTGTTATACATTCCTTAAACAAGTATAAACATTAATTCTTTAAGATTAATGAGATCTATCTTTGGATTAAGAAACTATCATTTGTGTGTACAAAGTAGGGAAAATACAGACAATCGGCGAATTGCTTATGATCTTGGCTTCTCCTTCTTTTCCTTCCATAAAGCTAACAAGGAGACACCAGACACCTTAACGACCTTGAATCTGACACCTGGAATATCACCCTTAGCCTTACCTTTTCTACCGAAACCGGCTAGCAAGACTTCGTCATTTTCATCGACGAAGTTCAAACAACCATCGTTAGGAACGAAAGCGGTAACCTTCTTACCATTCTTGATCAATTGGACTCTGACACACTTTCTGATAGCAGAGTTTGGTTGTTTAGACTCGATACCTAATTTTTCCAAAACGATACCTTTGGCGTGAGAAGAACCACCAAATGGAGAAGACTTGAACGCAGTACCCAATAATCTCTTCTTATAGTTGTTTTCGGCCCAACGACTGTACAAATGATGAAAAAAGTTAGTAAGTGTTCCACATATCTTGATGTCGATTGACCGGCCCGTCTGCCCGTCTGCCCGTATTCACGAATTCACCACCCGACTTGTTGTTTTCCTCACTGTTTACTTTTCTGGCTTGCTGCCTGCTCATCAATCGACACATCTCTTGTTGTTCATCTTATAACATACTTGTTTCTTCTGTGGACACGCAACTTTCTAGCGGAGTTCAAACCTCTTGGCTTACCCTTACCCATCTTTGGTTTTTGTTAGTTGTTCTAGTTTCTACTTTTTATGAAGTATATTTAATAGATAAACCTAAGTTAACTTTAATATCGAAATTTCAAATTACCGTTAACCATATTCAGATAATATTTCGTCCAACGCCGACCAGCAATCTTTGCTTACTCCCATCAGGATGCTGAGAGCCAAACGCCCCTTGGTGCCGCTAGGCAGAGTCTGCTCTGGAACATGCGCATCGATACGACACAAGCTCCAGCTCCCAGCCCAGGCCTCTCTCCCTGCCGAGACTGCATTGCTGCCCTGGCAGGAGTGGGCTTCTTGCGGCCTCTCTGCCTAGGCTGGGCCCATAGACAGCCTCCTGAGGCCAGGGAGTCTGCCGAGACAGTACAGCCCTGCTGCGAGCGCGAGTCTACTGATCCAGGAGGCTGGAGATGTGCGTCCCGCGTGGCAGATTGTAGAAAAACGCGAAATGCGCGGATTATATATGAAGAAAACAGACATATGTACGGATGTTAGCTAAAGAAATGTGTCTGGGTGGTAGGTCGGGATAACAGTCACAACAAAATTGATAGGCACGTCAGCTCTCTCATCGGGCATCAGGCAAAGTTGGCGCTGGTCAATGACAGTAAAAACGGCTGCAAAATGGATTTCGTAATATGCCAGAAAGGGGTTCCAGTATGTATATTGTGAATTAGAGCTTGATGAACGAGCAGGATGTTGTAAGTGACTATGCCAAAGTGGCAGTAGCCCGGTACCTGGAAAAAAATGGATTCTCAGAGACGTTAAATGCCTTTCTGCGGGAATCAGGTCAAAATTCCAAGATCCTTGCGAAAAATGATCTCAATGATCATTCTGGTGAAAGTGATGGCTCTTTTGAAGACCTGGAGATCCTGATCGGTGAAAGACTACAGTTTTGCACGCAAATGGTATCCGAGAAGCTGAAAGAGATGACAGTTAATGATCGTCTTCCAGCGGTAGATACGGAGAGGCACTGCGTGCCATCATGGAATACACACGTAAGTTTCAGCCCCATGCCGTTGGGACTGAATGGAAAGGATGCACTGGGAGGCTTGCCAATAACGGTATCGTTCTGCGAACCAGACGACTCTATAATAGTCGCCACGTCCAGTAAGGAGGTTCGTATCTACCGGGAAGGCGCACTGTACAAGGACCTGAGTGATCTCAGCAAGAAAAAGGGGATTGTAAGGCTTTGTGGATCCATCGGTGATACCAACTGGTACTATCTATGCTATCTTGATGGAACGCTGAAGGTGGTAAGCGAGAACTCTGGGTACGATTTCAAGGTGCATCAGCGGAGTATCAGCCACATTTACTTCATTGCAGATGGAATAGATACTTGGCGAGTTGTTTCTTGTGGCTCGGATAACTATTTGAAATTGCATAGACTACATTTGAGGACCGGCCTGTTCGAAGAACTATCAAAACTGCAATTGCCCTCACCATGCACATCACTACAGGTGGCTCGCAACAAGGGTACTCACGAGACAATGATTTTCCTCGCGAGACAGGATTTCACCCACATCGTGTGCTTCACTATAGTATGTGACAGGCTACTCATCTCGTACAAGATAGCCCTGAACAACTCTCAATTCAATGCGTTTTCCTTCAACGTGAGGGATATGATAGTCTTAGGCGAATTAGATCAGGACGGTATAGCAAAGCTGTCGCCCAAAAGCACACTCGTCGTTGCAACGTCGCACATACCCTTTATGAGGTTACTACTCGTGGAGATCCCTGCGTCAAATTCAGACATAACTACGGAGAAAACCGACAAGGTTTTCTACGATAAGGTGCTACGAAATATGGCTACTGATGTTGCACAAGACTCGTATTCACAACCGGTAATCAGGACACTACGTAACGGTAATGGCATTATTGCTGGGGGCAATCAGGGCATTTATGCAATTGACATAGATCGCGGTGACTCTTGGCCCTTAGATCTTTCTCAAATTTCAGCAGGAAAAAGAATCAAATGCATACAAACTAATCGATCCTCAACCAAACTTGTTATCTGCCTTCAAGAAGGGTCGTCTTGTCTATTTAAACTAGATATTAAAAGTTAATTTTTAGCCGAAAAGAAAAAAAAAAGATTTAGGATTTAGGGTGGTAAATGAAGGAGAGGCCCTTACAAACACAAGGTAAATGACATCGGTGCAGCCTTTTGAGGCGACTGATCTCTTCCATGTGAATAATATCAACTTAGACATTCTAACAGAAAACTTCCCGCTTGTGTTCTATTTTGAGTATTTGGTATTCTGGCCTGAGCTCTTCTTCAAAAGTGTTGAAAAGACTGTAGGTGCTGATGACAATTGCAGCAATGTATCCGGATATATGATGGCAAAAACAGAAGGAAAAGCCCATGAATGGCATTCGCACATAACGGCAGTAACGGTTGCCCCAACGTTCCGTAGAATTTCTTTGGCTTCAAGGCTTTGCGATGCCCTCGAAGCAATTACAGATTCACGACCGCATGAGGTGAACTTTGTCGATTTATTTGTTAAATGTAACAATTTTTTGGCTATAAAACTATATGAGAAACTTGGTTATTCTGTGTACAGAAGAGTGGTGGGATATTACAACTCTAGTGATGAGGGTTATCCTACTAACTTGAAGCACACAGATGATAATTCAGATGCATTTGACATGAGAAAAAGCATGCCTAGGGATAAAGGGCGCAGTATTCGAAATGACGGAAGAAATCACAAATGTTATCCCCATGATGTCAGATTTTGAGTGTGACGGATTAATATTTACTCAATTATAGATTCATATATACTATAAGCGGAAAAGGCACTTTGATTGCTGTTTTTCTTTTATGATGTAGATCCTTAAAATTCAATATTTTGAGAATGAGACTGTGATGATGATTGTGACTGTTGATGGTTCCCAAAGTTGTTGTTACTTTGGTTGTTTTCATTAAACTGATAGCCACCTCTTCCATTACTGCTATTTCCACCTCTTCCTCTTCCGCCTCTTCCTCTTCCACGACCTCTACCACCTCTACCACCTCTATGGCCTCCACGGCCACCAAACCGTGGTCTAGCAGATGCTTGCCCAAAGGTGTCTAGATTCATCTCTTTCTCTTCTTGCCATCTCATATTCGTATTCGATTCGGTAGATGTGGAAATAGAATCGAAGAAAGAAGACTTCTTATCATAAAAGTCATCTGAGTCTGTCACTCTTTGGGGATGGTCTTCTGAAGATGCGTTTGGACTATTGACCGTGCCTTCGCCGCTATCACCACCTTTGGAGAATTTAGCGTTACTGGTTTGGAAGTCGAAATCTTCTGTAGGGATCTCAACTTTCTTTTCAACAAAACCCCCACGTTTTTGCTGTTGATCATGATTGCGATGTTTAGGAAATGTTTTTTCCTTTGATGAATTCTGTGATTTCAAAGTCTGTTTTGTGTTTCCGACACTTGAATAATCAGCATTGGTGGCATTAGGAGCATAAACCCCGTATCCTGCAACAGCTGCTGGAACCTGTGGTTGTGGCGGTTGACTCTGAACCGGCGCTTGTGGAACAGGCTGGCGTTGTAATTGCGGTTGCGGTTGCGGTTGTGGTTGCGACGCTGCCGGCAATTGTGGTTGCTGCTGCTGCACTTGTTGAGTCGTTTGTTGCAGCACTCGCGAACCACCAGGCTGAGGTCCAGCGCCTGGGGGAGGAGCCATAGGCTGAACATCTTCGAGCTTGCAGTCTAATATACTCAAATCTTTCACCTCATTACCATTGAACTTGACTGAATTGTAAACCGTTGGATTTGGGTAGATCTCCTCAGGACCCCAATTGCGGCGGCCTTCTGTACCAAAGCAACGAACCTCTCTTAAGGTGACGGTACCTTTCTCTGAATCCACATCTTCTAACAGCCCGATATATCTATTATCAGTTACAGAGATCAAAGATATAGTCTTGCCAATATATTGAGACATATCGGCCTACTTCAGAAGTTCCTCGGAAAGCTCTGCCGTCGTTCACTTCTCCGGCTATAAAAATATTTGTAGTTTTTCTCAAATTACTTCAAGTCTTCGGCTACTGCCTTCTAAAAGTTCCAAACTTCTCCGTCATGCACGACTTCATCAATTTGCGGATATAGACAACGTCGATCCGGATATTTAAATGGGAACCAATAGCGTGGGCTACGCCTAGAACAGCACTAAGTGCACGGCTCAGCTCGAGCTACAAATGGGCCTGTTGAATATTTATTACGCTATAGACAACTAATATTTTACGTGTGAGATTCAACAGATAATAAAGATGGCGAGTTTCGAGGCGGCATTGACCGGTGCAGTAGCCTCATCCTTGGCTAATATCACTGTGTATCCTCTTGACTTGGCAAAGACCTTGATTCAAACACAGTTGGATGAAAAGGATGATAAAGGATCTCCCAAGAGCAACAAATACAAGAATACACTGGATTGTATTTACCGTGTTTTCCAAGCCAGGGGCATCAAGGGTTTATACACGGGAATGGCGACCTCCATCTTCGGCAGTTTTATCCAGAGTTTCTGTTATTTCTTTTGGTATACTCTCATAAGAAAGCACTATTCCAGAATGAAGCTTGCGAGAGGTGCGCGTGGGAAGTTCAACACTGTGGAAGAATTGGCTCTAGGAATGCTTGCTGCGGCGACATCGCAGTTGTTCACGAATCCTATCTCAGTGATATCTACAAGACAGCAGACGATACAATCAACATCGGCCAGAGATTCAAAAGTTTTCCATATAGTCAGGCAAATCATAAAAGAGCAGAACGGCAGTATATCGGGGCTCTGGAAGGGTCTTAAAGTCTCTTTAGTATTGACCGTTAACCCGTCTATAACGTATGCCTCTTACCAAAGGTTGAAAGACACAATTTTTGGTATAAATGAATATTCAATGGGCACAAAAGAATTGAATGCTGGCCAAAATTTCCTTTTAGGGGTAGTATCGAAGATGATATCCACTGTCATCACCCAACCATTAATTGTGTCAAAGGCTACCTTACAAAGGACAGGAAGCAAATTTCGCAGCTTCCAACAAGTTTTACTGTATTTATATCAATATGAGGGCATCCTGGCGCTCTGGAAAGGACTGAAGCCACAACTGGCTAAGGGGGTAGTGGTACAAGGATTACTGTTTATGTTCAAAGGAGAATTGAGCAAGATTATTCATAGAATGATGTTACTTCATATTAAGCAAGCGCTTAAATCTAACAGACGCGGTAAAGTACCTTTATAACATAGAGATAAAATAGATTTCTAAGAACATGTTGTATATGTGTGGTTATGAGCTAATACGTTCATAACGGTCACCAGCAGTACTGAAAGTTTTCAAGAATTCATTGATATTTTTGAACTCCTCATTGGTAATCACAGTGCGTGACTCATCCATGTTCTCCTCGACCTTAGAAACACTGGAACCACTTGGAATAGGTAAGAAGTGTGTGTTTGAGTATTCACTTGCTAAGTTCCAATGTCTGATCCAGCCTAAGGCGAGTTGAACCAGAGTGATTGGCTTGTCTGTCGGGCGCCTAGCAACGATGTTTTCTTTCAAATACTCTACTAGAACTAAATTCTTACTGATATTATCTCCACTGAATCTTGCCAACATAGATCTAAAGTCACCTTTGGGGATATCGCTGACTCCCTTCAGCTGACCCGTCAGCAGACCTCTGCCAAGTGGTGAGTAAGCAATGGTGACTACACCGAGTTCGTTGGTAGTCTTTGCAACTCCGTCAGACAGGATTTGAGGGCTGAACATTGATAATTCAACTTCAACTGCGACCAAGTACTTGTACCAATCTTTAGCAATTGCGCTGATTTCTTCGCCAGTGACCTCACTCAAGGAGAGGCCCCCAATGGCACCATTATCAACCATTGCTGCTAAGGCCTTGAAAGATTCGTATGGGTAAACCTCGCCCTTGGTACAGATGCTTTTATCCAGCCTAGCCACCTCGAACAGATCGATAGGACCGCCTATCTCGGCAACACATCTCTCCACACTGCTGATAACATCATCGTATTTACCTTTAGGAATGTACTCCGTAGTGTCCAGACCACCTTTGCAACATATGATGACATCTTTCCTCAGACTTGGATATTTTTCAAAAAAGTTCTTTACAAGCTTTAAATTTGAGCAATCCGGCCCATAAAATTCCCCAACATTGAAGAAGGCTTTATGACCGCTTTTCATCGATATTTCGACACTTCTTTTCATGGCCGGGAAAGCCTGATCCTGAGGAATTGGTTCTGCTTTCGCCATCATAGACATCAGACCATATCCTATTGGGACCTTAGAGAGATCCTTTCTCAATTGCAAAATTTCTGGGGAAGTAGAGCTCATTTTTCTATATGTATAAACTGGCTAGTCTTGGGAGTATACAATCACAGGCCCTTTTAGCCATGCTGTTTGGCAGACCTTTATATATGTTTTCTTCGAGGGCCTCCAACCCCTAACTGGATCTGCTGTTTAATTTCTAGCGGATATTTCCAGAAATCCAGAAATCCGGAAATAAACCAGAATTTAAAAGGAAGCATCTGGAAAGGATTTATTTACTTGATCTTCTGATTACTAATCTTCGAGATATAAGAATACATAGTTTTTATGTGATTTTTAACTAGCAAATTCGTAACGGTCACCAGCAGTGCTGAAATTTTTCAAAAATTCATTGATATTTTTGAACTCCTCATTGGTGATCACAGTGCTTGACTCATCCATGTTCTCCTCGACCTTAGAAACACTGGAACCACTTGGAATAGGTAAGAAGTGTGTGTTTGAGTATTCACTTGCTAAGTTCCAATGTCTGATCCAGCCTAAGGCGAGTTGAACCAGAGTGATTGGCTTGTCTGTCGGGCGCCTAGCAACGATGTTTTCTTTCAAATACTCTACTAGAACTAAATTCTTACTGATATTATCTCCACTGAATCTTGCCAACATAGATCTAAAGTCACCTTTGGGGATATCGCTGACTCCCTTCAGCTGACCCGTCAGCAGACCTCTGCCAAGTGGTGAGTAAGCAATGGTGACTACACCGAGTTCGTTGGTAGTCTTTGCAACTCCGTCAGACAGGATTTGAGGGCTGAACATTGATAATTCAACTTCAACTGCGACCAAGTACTTGTACCAATCTTTAGCAATTGCGCTGATTTCTTCGCCAGTGACCTCACTCAAGGAGAGGCCCCCAATGGCACCATTTTCAACCATTGCTGCTAAGGCCTTGAAAGATTCGTATGGGTAAACCTCGCCCTTGGTACAGATGCTTTTATCCAGTCTAGCCACCTCGAACAGGTCGATAGGACCGCCTATCTCGGCAACACATCTCTCCACACTGCTGATAACATCATCATATTTACCTCTGGGAGATAGATCCGCATTGTTCATACCCCCCTTACAGCTGATGATGACATCTTTCCTTAGACTTGGGTATTTTTCAAAAAAATCCTTTACCAGCTTCAAATTTGAGTAATCAGGCCCATAGAATTCACCAACATTGAAGAAGGCTTTATGACCATTTTTCAGCGACATTTCGATACCTCTTTTCAAGGCTGGGAAAGCCTGTTCCTGTGAAATTGGTTCTGCCCTCCACGTTAGAGACATCAGACCATATCCTATTGGGACCTTAGATAGATCCTTTCTCAATTGCAAAATTTCTGGGGAAGTAGAGCTCATTTTTCTATATGTATAAACTGGCTAGTCTTAGGGGTATTCACTCGAAAGCTCTCTTAGACATGCTGTTTGACAAACCTTTATATATGTTTTCTTCGAGGGCGTTCAACCCCTAACTGGATTTGCCATCCGATTCTTTTCAAGGCGGATTTTTTCAGAAAAGCCGCTAGTACGTATTTAGAATATATCTATACTTGAAAGGAAGGATCTAGAAAGGCTTTCTTTACAAGGTCTTCTCATTGCTATTCTTCGAGGTCTTTAAGCTTTGCGCCAATGGTGGCGCAGTAGTCGACCTTGCTGCAGCAGAAGAGCCGTGAGAAGACGATGCTGGAACTTGCTTGTCAAGCTCATCCAAACTCAGTTGGTCCTTGACACGAACAAGGGAGTTTTGCTCCTGCTGTTCTTCCTCCTTCATAATTTCTTCTTGTTCTTTCAGCTGGACCAGTCTTTGCTTGGCAGATACATGATCCTCCTTGACTATATTCACCTTGACTTCGTGGTACAGCTCGTCAGGTATCCCGCTCAGCACATCGCATAAAGCGTCGTACAGGGACTTCTTGGAAGTTATTTCTCCATAGTTGTAGGCGGTTGCCATGATCAGCAGTGTCGACGGAATCTTATCCTTGAGTCTCATGTTGAGCCAGATCCGCAAGTTGTCTCTCAGAATCGAATCCTCGACATTTAGACATCTGATTCCTCTGGACGAGCAGGCGGTGAACAGCTCGGTAGAACTTAGCTGGTCAACGCCCTCATAGTAGATCGATAAATCATCTTTCTTCAGTTCAAGCATCTTGTATCTGATACGGTAACGGAGCATGACGTCCGTACCAAAAGGTTGCAAATTGATGTATTTTGCCAAAGCTACGAGGTACGACCTGGTCACATTATCCAAAACGGTGTCATCTGTGAACAATCTCGCCACTTGGATCAGCTGTTTTCTCGATTCCGGTTCACCCGTCTTACGTACATGTTCATAGAATTTGTTGAACACAGCTTTTTGTTCATCGGAAATGTTGACGGGTTTGAAATGAGACATCTTTCCCTTGATTATCTCTGCCATCAGCTTTCTGCTTCTCCTTAAGCTCTCTAATTTGGATTGTTTGTCCTTGTTGGATTCATAAGTAGATGGCAGTAGGTTGGGGAATAGCCTCAGTGCAACTGGCAGCAGCAGTTCGGCGAATGGTACCAGGATAAATGCAGCAAACGGAACCAGCCTGATAATATCCTGCGTGGTTCTTTTCAATTGCAGCATTTCTCTTCGTGTCAATTCGTATCCAACAGACATCTTCAGAAGTAATCGGAAAGAGATTTTCATCTCTAAGCCCAACAGTTTGGTGCCATCCACATAATGTCTTGCTTCACGCTTAATTCTCTTCCATAATGACGGCTTTGGTTCACTGGCTACATCAGCTTTCGAAGAATTTTTCGAAGAAGTAGAATTCCATCGGCATGCATTGAGACTCGAAATGGGACCTGCTTTTAAGGAGCAAGTAATTGATGGCGCCAACAGCAGAGCCCTATTATTGGCTACCCTGCGCGGGTTGCTGCTCTGGATTATTGTCCTCGAAGCACGGCCGGTAATTTTAAGCATGTTAATCTGTGTTGACGCTGGTGATACTCCAAAGAAAATCTTTGAAGGCTTCAATGGTGAAGATCATGTATATTGGTGTACATTTACATTATTAGCCGTTCTTATACATCGCACGTTTATAGCGCGCTCGCATAGTTTGAATTTTATTTCTCGGCTAATAGGTGGATGATGAGACAATCAAGAGAATTTGAAATACCGACTCGTCTTTCAGGCCAGCATCCAATAACCGTGCCAAACAATATAAGTTTTCATATGCAGATAATTCCATTCGTGATGACCTTACTCAGGGAGCAGAAGTCAGATTGAAGATTGAAGGGAAGAAGAATGAATCAACTGCGGCTTTTTATTTGTGTTACAACTTTTTGAGTACTGAACTGTTCAGCGAATTGCGAAATCTTACATACTATACAGGTCCAACTAGTGGTAAGAGGCTGTCTTATTCCTATTCGTGCCCGACCTCAATAAAGTTTTGAAGCCATTACATAATTGAATGACACTAGGATAGTTATAGTTAACGAGAAAAAATCCCGTATGCGTCAATTTGACGTTCCAGGTATAAAGTGTGCTCTGTGCATTGACCTTGAACATCAAGTAGAACCAACCCGGGTTGCTGTGGTTGAAAGAAAAGTAGTAAACGGATTTGTTTGGATTGACCTTAGAATAATCCTCAATAAATTTAACAACATCTTTTTTATTACCACTTTTAAATTTTTCATTAGACGTAATTTCATTCAATAATCTTACCTTGTTCTGTAGACATTCGACAATGATCTGGTCTAAATCGTGATACCTTTGACCCTCAACAACTAGCACTTTACCCAATGCCAAGGGATTTTCCTTCTCCAGTTCCAAAATATCTATGTGTTGAAAAAGATCTTTATCCAGTTTCCAGGATATGACTAAATGATCATCACCTCTGCTGGATTGTCTAATAACAAAATCACCACGCTCTTTACTTCTCAAGTAGTCTTCAGCTTGTTTACCATTGAATGGTACATAGTAAGGGTGGTTGATGACACGATGTGTCCTTTTGGCACGAGCTTCCGCCATAGTAATCTTTTTCTCCTCCTCTGAATCTTCTAGCTCTTGCTTTAAGTCCCATATGGACGGATCCTTGCTGAAAGAAATCGGAACGTATTGATGCTTGATGTCATGTTCAAGAAGGGATACTTCGGCCGTGATACTCTCATAATCAATGAATATCACCTTCGATGGGTATGTTTTACCAATCTGGTATAGTTCACCTGGCGGTCTCTTATACTGAACACCTGAATGCCTTTGAGCGTTCACTATACACTCAACTTCTGAATTCGTTATGCACATAATGTCATTGTGTCTAAATCTTTCGACTCTAACCGGGACAATTGCGCCCTTGAAAAAGGTTTTTTCATTCTCACCTGTTAGACTTTGGAATATTTCTTCCCCATGAAGTGGATGGAAATCGTTTCTCAATTCTTCAAACCCTTCTAGAAGTTCAAGAACAATCGTATTGAGATTGTTCAGCTTCTTTTGACCAGTATTTTTTTCTAATTCCTCTGCATAAGAATCTAAGTTTAGAGATTCTAATTTAGATCTACGATCTGGGTCTTCCCTCAAAATTTCAATGAATTCGCTCATCGTCCCTTGTTCTTCCTTCTCTGCGATAGCATCAGGATCATATTCGAGAGCATCTGCAGCGACTTTAGTCGCCAAATGGTAGTCTTCGGGGTGGATTCTAGTACTGTCTAGTTGATCATGTTCCAAATCTTCATACCTTTGTTTCTTTTCATTCCAGGATATATAAAGGAAACCTGCGGAATTCATAAAAATGGTTTTATGAAGGATGTTGTGGGTGATAAGTTGCTGGCGTGCTAATAAAGGTTCATTCAGCCTTTGCAATGACTCAAGGAAATCAATAGACTTACGTTTACCAAACCCAGAAATATATTTCAAAACACTAGCATAGTAACTGTTGTCAGTGGCTTTATTTGCTTCCACACCTACAAGATTAACGATGTCAACAAAAGCAGTTTCCAAGGCTCTTAGTAGCTTTTCGCGTGGTAGTAATGATTGATGTGGATGGATAGCTAAGGAAACCAGTTCATCTTCAGATAAGTTACCATATTCCAGTAAGGGTGAATGCATATAACGTGCTAACGCAATGCAGTATTTAACCAATGGTGGCTTGTTGGGAAATTCCTGTGCTGCTCGAGAAGAGTTCTGATAACGTATGGCCACCTCATCTTCCACGTATATGACCGGTATCGTGTGACCTCTGCTATCAACAATTTGCTTTTTATGAAGTATTTCTTGAACCCTCTTGAAGAATTTTTGAGTTCTAGGATTTGGACCATTAATACCTAAAACATTTGGCTGACAATTTTGAATGATCTCATCTAATGTTTCTTCAAATTTTTCCGGATTGGAGCGGTCAAATGGGTTATCAACAATTTTGAAATCCTTAACAGAATCGCTCTTTCGGTTTAAAAAAACTGCAATGATTGCATCTGAGCCAAATCTTCCCTGACCACAAGTTAAAGTCAGAACTTTAGGTATTTTTGGATCTTTTGGATTTGGAATAAAAGGAGCCTGATCTAGTTTTGTCATGAATTTGTGACGAATTGTTTTAGAAACTAATTTTTCACATTTTTTGGACAAGTCATCTTTAATCTCACGAGAAATATCGGCCAGAATTTTATCCATTGCTTGGTTGAAAGCAGACTTACGGAAGGTATTCCATTCAGTTGCTGATTGTGAAGTATTTGTAGTCTCCAGAGCAATTTGGAACATATGGTCCACATATTGCGATTGAGATGACATATGCAGTCGGACAGTGAGCAAATTCAGAGTTTCTGCCTCCAACATACGTAAAAAGACATCAGGGTCTCTACGGAAATGCATTGGAGTTCTGTTTATTGCATATTTTATGTCTTCATAGATCGATCCTCTTTGAATCTCTCTCTTACCTTTGGAGGTCAAAACAACATCTGCCAGGTAGTATTTGTAGAAATCTGTCCTTACTTTTTCTCTGATTTTTGTATTTTCAGAAAGTTCCAAAGCATAATATTTTTTCACAGTGTCCAGAGCCAATTTTATATTTGAGGTAAAAACTTGGAGATCGGCACTGTTAGCATTCAGAACGGACTCAACCGCCTCATGCGGTTTAAAGGTAGGATGATCTACCGGTGTATGAATTTGATGCTGTGAACTGATATTCTCACCGACTTGATCTGCAGTTATACCAACATCGTTAATTGCTTGGTACAATGCACTCGATTTAAATTTCTCGTAACTAGAATTTTTCAAATGTTTCTTTCCGGAGTTTCGTAATAGCATGTCATTAATTTCATGAGCGTATTTGAATTCCAGGAAGTTATAGATGTCTTGCAAAGAGTTAAGCTCTGCTGTAGATGCAGTACTTTGATTCTTGAAGTACTCATCCACAATTGGGTCTGAAATATTGAGTTCTTGATAAAATCTTTTCACGTAATCTCTCTTATCGATAATACTATGAAATTCAATGTCCAAGCTTATAATCTCCCACAAATCATCTTCTGTCAGCACGAAGCCATTTTTTTCCCTTGAGGAGATATAGTTACGGCGATATGCGTAGATGAAGGGCACTTCTAAATTTTCATTGGCAATAAATTTAATAGCATTACTGATACATTCTTTAAACTCGGTTAAATCATAGGAAGGATCGAAGTTCTTGTCGATAGAAATTTTGTCGCTGATCCAGTTTTTTTCTAGTTCCTGATCTTCTTCTGACAGTTCTGCATAATTCGATAATCCAGCCCTTGATTCTTGATACCTTTCAGGAATATCTGCTCTTCTTATAATCATATCTTCGTCGGTCATCAAATTCCTCTTCAAATCTTGTAAATCGTAGATATCTTGCAAGGTAACTTTTTTCTTAGGTTTCAACGCGCCACGCTCGCCAGCTTCACCACTTCCTTCGTTTTGATCTTCTTCAGCAGCATCTTCATCTAGAGCACCTTGGTCAAGTTCTTCATTTTCAATTTCCAACGCCCAGTCATAATCGTGTCCATCACCAAAAATATCATACATTTCATCAATTTTATCTGATGAAAGACCAGTTATGTGTACCGGTTGTTGCATCCTTTGTTCTCGCTGCATTTTTCTTTCTTCAAGTCTCTGAAGTCTTGTTTCCTCATCTTCATCGGAAAACTCATCATCCTCGATGAAATCATCCAACTCATCGATGATACCTCGCTTGTTTGAATCGCGACGGGCTTCAGTATCCCTTTCTTCGTTTTCACGATCATGACCCAAATCGTCTTGGTCGCTCTTGTTTTCAGCATCCTCCTCGTCGTCAGAAAAAAAATCTTGCAGATGTTCATCTGGTACATCTTTGGATGGCACTTCCGTGGAAGGCTCCCCACGCTGTGCCTCTTCCTGTTCACCTGCTCTCTTTAATCTTTTTAATTTTCCTCCTGAGCTGCTGGGTTTGGTACGTTTCACACCTGCATTTTCCATTAAAAGATCTAAATCATCCTCTGAAAGTCTGTCATCCTCTTCTGGCTCTCTGTGTCTTCTTTTATGCTTTCTTCTTTTCTTCTTGGCATCTCCAATTTCGCCATCTTCGTCTTCATCGTCGACGATGAACCCTTCCTTCACGTTTCTTGCCTCTTCTTCATCATCTTCTTCTTCATCATCGTCTGATGAATCAAAAACATCTTCTCCTTCTTCTTCATCACTTGGTGCTTTGTCTTCGTCGCCCCCATTGATTACGGGATCCTCTTCTTCTCTGTTAAGAAGGGATGCCTTTTCGCCATTCTCAGCGTCAGACATTCTGAGAATACACCTTTAAATTGCTGAATTGAATGATTAAGACCCAGCAATTTCCTCTTCTATGTCAATTTGACCTTGCTATGTTGTTTCTAATTGATAGAAGTGTCTCACTCTTAATGTTAACGATTTTCGTTTTTTCAGTTTACGATACGTAGACAACGACAGACATCTATATGTACTCAGAAAAGTAATTGACTTATTTACAATGCTATAGTAGTATTAGAAATATTTGCAGATATAGCTTCTTGTGTATAAATGATTAACGGAACTTTTCAGCCGGCAGCAAGTTTGAATCCATGTTACCCGATTGCTCCTGGAGTTTGGAGTTTTCCATAATGTTATTCTCCATCTGGGCTTCTTGTTCTTGCTGCATTGCGTTTCTTGTACAGCAGCAGGCAGGATCCTCGGGCACGTCCATTTCAGATTCCTTTTCATTGGTCACCGATTTGTCATTCGAGGATTCTTCTGCTTTATTGTCTTCCGGATTACATTGACAATCATTGGCTCCTGACTTGACTCTTTCGATTTCTGCTTCGATTTGCCATCTTTTTAACAAACAGATCTTACATCTATTGAAAAAAACCTCTGCCAATGTCAGTCCAGTGATTACAGCAAAGACATATGTGAGCACAAAAGACATTGCAGCAAGCATCAACATGTAGATCAACATGGTTGCGATAAATGTCAGAATAGCCCTGATAAAGTCGTGGATCAGCTCAATTAATGAAGGTCTGAAGATGTCGAAGACAAAGGTAGGAATTTTTGGTAAATGAGTAACCGTAACAGGCTCATCGTAGTAAAAGTCTAATCCTTTTACTGTAGCCGCGGCTGTTGATTTATGGTTTTTGTTCCACTTTTTAAACCATTTGACTTCTAGACACCAACTGACGAATAGTGAGAACTTGTAAACAAATGCTGCGACAACAAGTAGCAAGAAAATTCCGAACGCTTTGCCTTTTGTATCTGCAGATAATTTATGAAACAGCACAGGATAATTCTTGTAAGTGGGAGTCAGATAAGAGTTCAT
Organism: Zygotorulaspora danielsina; assembly: GCA_030572985.1. Lineage (NCBI taxonomy): Eukaryota > Fungi > Ascomycota > Saccharomycetes > Saccharomycetales > Saccharomycetaceae > Zygotorulaspora > Zygotorulaspora danielsina. The sequence continues at coordinate 240,314 of JAJMCL010000007.1, forward strand.
TGATGAACTCATACTACTCATATCATCTGCTGCACTCGTACTCGTGCTTGAGGCTGAGCTTGACGTACTTGTACCCATTTGCATACCGGCGGCCATAGATGATGACGAAGCGGTAGACATGCTCATATCCATGCTCTTGGACGTTGAAGAGGCCTTAGTGGCCGATGACATCTGCATACTAGAACTCATTCCAGACATGTCTATGCTCGTGCTTTTGGATGAAGCAGCTGAGGCCGACATGTCCATGCTTGAACTCATTCCAGACATATCCATGCTAGAGCTTGATGATGAAACAGTAGAAGTAGGCATTTCCATGCTGGAACTGGTAGTCATGTCCGTCATGTCTGTCATCGACATTGACTCGGAGGTCGAGGCACTATGGCTTGCCATTGCCATGCCGCTGCTCGAGCTCATCGCACTCGACGCGACACTTGACATACTCATACTCATACTCATTTAACGATATAGGCAGACAGTAGAAGGGCTTCTCGGTGAGTTGTAATGAGTAGTAAAATGGCGAAAAGACCAACTCCTCGATTCAGGGCCTCTTTATTTATCGAATGATGAGGTCCGAGCAGCCCAGTAATTCCGAGCTCATTAAGTATCTCCGTAACTTAGAGCTTCTCAAAAGGAGTGAAACGAGCAGATATGTCTTTCTACAAGGCTCTTTTTGCTCATTTTTTTCCACTTTTCGTCAATTAAGTGCAACCAGCTGGCTCAGCGCCAGGCGCGCCCACGGAAAGATTTTTGGGTGCAAGAAACGGAAACACCGTAGAACTTCGAATTCTATCTGAATGGTGGTCTACTACCACTAGACTTATGTTTTACGGGCATATTGTGGATATTGGTAATACTAGCTGGTGCTGAAACACGAGCAGGATGACCATTCAACATGGTGCTTGTGGATCGCACAGTAACCGGTCGATTAGGAACTATTCTCGTTGCGCCTCCAGCTAGTGATATTCTTGACTTTCCCATCAAATCAGCTACTCCTGTCGTGGCAGCATTTGGATCAGACGTAGTCATACTGTTTCTTATGGTGTGCAAAATGGACTTTCTTCTCATCTTTTTGGAAGCAGTCTTCGCACCATCCTTTATTGTGCTGTTGCTGGTCTTGTGGCGCTTAGCTGGCGTTTCCATGCCTGGATTGGACACAAAGGAGGCTTCACTGTTGTTGTCATCATTGTCCACTTCTTCAACTTCGTCCGCTGGAATTAACCCGTCGCCATTGTGATATACTTCATCGTGTATGTATTGCTGTTGTATCTGTCTTCCCGGAGCTTTCGAGCTTGGAACTCTCAACTGGGTAGATGTGAAGCTTGGTGAAACAAATTTTGTGCCCCCTGTTTTCTTTCTGAGATGCGACTCTTCCTTTAGAGTATGCAATTGCTTCAATAACAATTCCTTTTCGTTGGACAGCGCTTCTAGCCTCTTGGCGACTGTTAATTCGTCCTCTATGTCATGAGAAACATGTGGGAAATCGACACACCATGAATTACACATCAATCCATAGAGCAAAGCACCAAGTGACTCATTTAAATCCACCAGACTCTCATGTATAAAATTTAGCTGCGTAAAATTTGCATCCAAGGTGATCATAGAATCACTAAATTCTCGTATTTGAGGTAGGATATACTCTTTAACAAAATTCTCATCATCATCAGCATTCGAATTTATTCCATTTGCACGATTATTGATACTTGTCGACAAACCCTCATTGTTACTCCCCCCCAGCGATGATCTTCTTGATGCGGGATTGCTAGTTATTGAGAGCCGATACTCTGTAGCGGATCTCTTTATCGACGTTTTTGACTTATCTTGACTCATTGGTGTTAGTGGCCGCAAAATACGGCTGCTTAAATGATATATACTTCTTTTCCCAGTTAATCATCGTTGGTACTTTTCGTATCTCTTTGTTCCTTCATTCCTAACGCGAATCGGTAGGACAGGCTCCGTGAAAAAACGTAACACAAGTATTACATCTATATACATGGAGAGTGCGACTCCGATCTCTAGCCGGTTATTTTATTTACATAAATTTATTTGCGTGCTTTAACTTGTCTTTTCTCATTTGAGATTGAGATACTCCTGAGCCTTTTCTATATTTCCTTAATGCAACAACTAGAAAAATGGTGCTGAGAAATGAAAGACCATACCAAGTTACCAAATACTGTAAATGGTTATTTTTCAAATCTATTTTAGGCGATTTACCTATAGGTACACCTGCCTTTGTGAATTGCCATTCATTAAATTCGAAGTCCCCTGCCTTGGAGTTTCCTGAAGTCATGTCTGAGGATTCAGCAGTTTCCTTCGGATTCCCGCTACTGCCTTGCTGCCAAAACTTCCATGTCGAAGACGTCGAATTGGCACTGGAGGAATCTTGCGCTATTACTTCGTCACTTTCTGGCCAGTGATGATCTTTCATATCATAAATCGCCTGGAGATGGATCGGTGGGCAGCCCGAATTCTCAGTCATTTCATAGATATCAGGAACCTGCCATAGTCTCGAGTTCTTATCCTTTTTTTCCCATTGGAACACTCCACGCTCACGAGGAACACGTACTAAACATACAATTACAACATTATCTCCTCTCGGTATTGAGAGGTGTTGTAACTCTCTCGTAGTGGGCACTGCCTTGTCCTCGCTTACCCAACCTCTCTCAATCAGAAGTTTTTGGCCCGTATCTTTTCTGATGAAGGGCGTGAATAGTATATATCCTTTGATACCATTTCTTACACGGGGCCCAACAAACATCTCTTCATCATGTAGGAAGGTGCCTTTCAAAGTCACTCTGCGGTATTCCCAATTCTCGCACATATCTGCGGTGAAATTCTTAGGCAGCGGCGTTGGATTGTAGGTCAGTCGACTTTCGCACTTAGAAATCAACCTGGTTTTCCATTCAAGTCTGCGAACTTGCCACGTTCCTAGATAAAAAGAGATCAAAGGCATAGCAAACATTAGCCCCAACGCTACTTTTTTTCCATAGCCCTTACCCTTGGCCTCTTCTTCGCCTGGTGTTTTTGAACTTTTGATAGGTTTCCAATCAACTGTTGAAGTCACTATACTCCTTTTTAAATGTCCGTTAACCAGCGAGAGTTTTGAGATACGAAAAGGTGCATCAAAGTGAAGTCTATGGAGAAGTGTCATTGCGACTCTTATGGATCAAGCACCGAGTATATGTTACTATTCTGATAAGACTTGATTATTTCTCTTTTCTCTTGCTGCCGAGTGACGATGACGATACTTTCGGTGCCCTGTTAAAGCCGTAACAAAAACTAAATCGAAAGCACATTGCAGTTTAGGTAATTCTGCATTGACAGCTTTTAATATATATATATGTATGTATATATATATTCATGCATGATTTATTTGTGATTCATTCGAAGGAAGCTGCGAAAGGGCTAGTTCCTCAAAACCAACAGAATTTTGTATTGTTATCCCATATAACTTCATCATTGTTAAACCCCTTCGGAGCTCTGAATGCACTAAGAGAACTGTTCTTAACATAAACATTTGAATCATGCTCCATTTCTAACAGTAACTTCTTCAATAACGGAACTTTCTCAAGCTCAATCTCTTGATCCCAAAAGAGCAAACTGCTTAATCCTGTCTTTTTTGCCTCATTAACAGCTTCGGTCATCAGTTTTCGAATTGTCTCATGAGCGTCAGAATTTTCCTCTTCGATAAATAGCTTGACCACAACAAGGGAGTTTGCACTCCAATTATGGTGCCATATTATGTGACTATTGTCTGGAAGAGCAAATCCAAATTTCAAATCCTTCTGAACCCTATTGGTCTTTTCCATGATAAAAATATCGCGATGTGCAAACCACTTGTATAGATCAATATCGGGATAGACAGTGAACACAAAGTTGTCGGGATTTTTCTTGTGCAGTTTGTGTAAATTTTTTTCAAAAGCTTTCCACTGTAAAGCCACAAGGTCTTGATAGCCATCAAAGCCTAGTTGCCTGCCTTCCACATTATCATAACAATACCTATTTTTCATCTCATCTAGCTGCGTTATAATGTGTAGTGGAACATGCTCGGATTTGTAGCCTAATTTTGCGTAGTACTCCCCCACCTCACTATATAGAATAACAATCATATTTTTCAATAGCCTGGGAGCATTTGGGGCATCACGGATTGTATCCAGATAGTCATTTAGAGAATGTATCATTTTCTTGGCATAACCTTTGCCCCGATGTTTGGGCATTGTATAGACGCCACCTATTGTTGCAACAAGGCAAGGCTCTATGCTGCCGTGCGAGCCTCGGATACAATAGCCCAGCCTATTCAAAATTTCGCAGCTGCTAACAATTTGGTCTGTCTTGTCTTGTGAATCGACTCTAAGATCTTTGAAAGTAAAATACTTGATTCCTAAGAATTCATGCCCGTTAGGAAACATTTCCTTCATCTCCATAGATTTTTGTTTCTGACCTATTTCTGAACTTCCCAGAATGGCTTCCCTCTGCGCATATTCTTCTAATGATAGTTCACCTTTCCAAACGCTACCATTTTGCAAATGGGTATACTTGATAATATCACGGTTTGTAGTCTCTTCGAATACCAGGTTTGTTTCCTCGGATAGAATGGTCATGTTTCACTTCTTTAACTACGACAAGCATATGAAGGAAATAAAGCTTGCATTAAAGATTCATTTCATCTCAAAAATCTTTGATCTTTTATAATACACTGAAAATCTTTACCTGCCTGTTTGTGTCAACACCGTTGCGTGTAAATCTGTCCACTAACAACTAGTACAAGCGACACCGCCTGATCCCGATCACGAAAGTGAATATCGAGTATTATACAAAGATGCAAAATTACTTGACCGAAACATGATTGACGCACAATGAGAGCAGATTTGAAACATGCTAAAAACGTCAAGAAATAAAAAATAATATAGGCTCTGCAAATATGCACACCCGCTTAAGTTGCTATTGCAGGCTCGGCGAGGATCTTATGGCAGTAATAGAACAATGTTGTAAAGCATTGCAAGTAGTAGAGAGTGGGCGGGAACTTTAAGCTCGCCCATATTAAGTGAGGAAAAGTCCAATTGTATCGAACTAATTTTTGCTACCTCGCCTTCGCATGCATCTAACATCCTTTGATTTATTGTCTAAATAGTCGTCCTTAATAACTTAAAAATTACATTGTGAAGCTGCCTAAATTGATTTATAGACACCTATGTTATCTATTAACTTTAAAGAGATGGCAGGTTGAGCAAGCTCGTTCCAAGGCTGTACGGTTCCTTCTGAGGAAACTGTACGCGAGTACTTCAAAGAATGCCATGTCATCCTACCTATTTCTCTCAGTACAGTGCAGCACAATTTCCATGACTCATTTTTGGATTTGAATGACTGGTAAAGATTTTTCATTAGTAATGTAGGCTTGCCGTGCGAATTTTCCACAATTCGGTTAATCTCGTCTGACTCAATTACTAAACCCTTCATTTTCAAAAAAAATTCCAATTGAGCGGCCAACCTGCGATTTGCTAGCTCATCATCATTCATAGGACTTGTTATCATGACGGAAATCTTGCTTCTCCTCTTTGAGTAGATTGATATCTTTTGTTCGAAAAACTCTCTGAATTGTGGCAAAGTGAGACGACTAATGAAGCTCAGGTCAACTGAAGCTTCACCTTTACAAAAGGAGTGCTCTCTACTCAAAATGTGATTTTTCAGCTTTTTGTGCCTTTTCATGGTTTTACTATTCAGTACATATGAATCGCCATTTTGGAGGTTCGCAACAATTTCGTTTAAGAGATCTGCAGGGCCAGCAAGTTTCTGTAACTTGTCAATACAATTGCTTTCATACAGTTTGATATAAGGTTTCACATAATCCTGGAGAAAATGATCTTCTGTAAGTTCACTCAGCAATTTCGCTTCCATATATGCAAAATACTCATCAATGTGATTTTCTAAGGACATACACGGTCCTGCAGACATAACAGTAATGTGTAAGCCAACTGTATCTGACAGCAATCGAAGGCCACCAATCACTAGATAACCGATTTGCCTCTTATTTCGCAATTCTGAGACAATGGAAAAAGAAAGCAGATACTCTGTAAACGCACTTAGAGATACATTTTGAATATCATTGCGTTTGCCAGTTTGGATAAAGTATACTACACTGTTATTAGGATCATCTTGTTGACCTGAACGCTGAACATAAGCGTTCGTTCCCGGCTCAAGGACTCTAGTGGACGCAAAAGGTTTCTGTTCAGGTTGGCCAACCAGATCTCTACGAAAATGATACGTGAATGACTCATTCAAATAGCTGTTAAGCTCATCGGCACACGAAATATCACCCTCAACAAAAAGGTTGAGGTGCTTAGGTCCGTTTATGAAGCATTCACAAAATCGCTTAAGCCCTTGCATGTCAACATCTTCTAAAGCTTCCATTCTCTCTTCAAATGTCCACATATTTTTTTCTAGTAAAATTAACAATCCTACACTTGCCACCTTCGCACAATTGCCGCCAGCCGCATCTTCATACGCATTCCTCACCAAAATACGAGCTCTTCTTAAAAGCTCGTTGGATGGATATGTAGAGTCTATAGCAATCCTTCTTATGGTTGAAATTATAGCAACTAAAAGAGATTTCAATCCAACAGAAAACCCCGACATTGTGAGAGAAATGGTTACATCGCCTTTGCTTGAACAACCCAGCTCATATGAATACCCCAATTTTGTTGCTGGATACAATTTTGATGACAGAGTGACGAATAAAATTTGAATAAGGATTTCCAAATTCATAGTATTTTCAGGACTAGGTTCCATCTGCAAACTTAACACATCGATTGAAACAATAGATTTCAAATTCGGAAAATTAGGAGCATCATATGACAATATCCACATTTCGTGGAGGTCATTTTTGCTGACAAGCATTGGGTTAGTTTGAAGATAATCGTTATTGATGGCAAAACGTAGTGAAGCAGAATGTGATTTGTCAGATGAGCTCGTCAGAATTTTATGCAAGTTTGTATAGCATTTTGCCCATGATGGTTTATAGGGATTTTCAGATGGGAAATGAAAATCGTATATGCTCGAAGTATTTCCCTTTATTATGCTAAAGTCCCAACTATCTTCAAGATATTCAAATTCGTACGCTGAATCAGTCTTGAGAATGTACTTGACGGTCTTTTGCGGAACAATATGTTGGAATAAAGAGCAAGCTTCCAAATTGCCGAGTAGGATTAACCTCATGTTTCCAGTGGTGATAAACTCCTTGAGAAATGACTGAAATTTGATAGCTAGACCAATCCACCATGTTTCACTTCTCTTATTTTCACGAAAAAAAGACATTGAGTTTGAAGGATTCTGCACAATCATCGGTGATCCTTTGAAAATGCATAATGGATCTATCGCTCCTAAGTTTTCTTGCAACAAGCTACTAAGGCTCGCGCATTCTTCCATTGGGGAGTGCTCTGTTGGTTTATAGATGAAACGCATTATATCAATACCATATTGGTCACTAAGGAATTTGGAAAGATCCATTGTATCCTTTTCAGTAAATAGAGGAATTAACACAGAAATTATAATCTCTAATATCGAGCTGATTTCTTTCCATCCTATGTTTGTGAGAGACAGTTCAATTACCAGCCCAATGTTATTGGTTGCGAATTCTGACATGAAGGCATAACAGCCTGTTGCCCAGCCTTTCTCCATCAAATAATGACAAAAGGAGCCCTCTGACTCATCACCAAATATTTCATACCAAAATTGACTAAATATTAGGACGTCCTTTCTGGTGAATCTAGTGCTTTTGCTATTGACGGGAAAGAATATTCTTGCCTGTGGTCGTTTATGCGATTTCACAAATATGGTGTTATGCTTCTCATTTCTATCGAAACATAGATGATTGCCGTATGTTTCTTTCAAGGAGTCTTCAAGAATTTTCATGTTGTAAATTTCTTCTTCTCCTTCAGCTATTGGCGAATATAGTTTCGATTTCACAGGTGACTTTTTTGGAGACTTTATAGAAGGTTTAACAGATCGTAAAATTTTCCGCCTTGTATGTCGATACATTGGTATAGCTCCAAATTCTGCAACAGCCATCTTCGTCAATATATTCAACGATTGAGGACCTCTGATACAAAGTGTCATTTTTAAGCTAGTATAGTTCTCGTCAAAATAGTCTTGTAATTCGTCCCTAAGATCCAATCCTTGGGCCTGAGACATACCTTTCAAAGTGGACATATTCCCAGTGGAAAACCTGTGAAAGGGATGCTCCCTATTAGCTAATAGTCGCGTTGCATGGTAAAAGATCTTCGACGCAGAAGAAATGTTACCTTTGTGCTCACTTTCGATGGCATATATCTCCTTATTGATCATATTTGGGTGAAACAGAGGTTCAATAAAGAAAGAAGAAAAAATATGCATTGCCTCTACAAAGCTTATTTCATCCGAATTGTGAAAACTTGGTAATTCGAAATAAAAGGAGGTCTGCTCACCCGTAGTATATGCATTCTGAGATCCATTTGCCTTTGCAATCATCTCATGATAAGTCCCGGGATCGGGATATCCCTTGGATCCAGCAGCTAAAATCATATGTTCACATAAGTGAGCCAGGCCTGGTATTTCGGTAGGGTCATTATGTGAGCCAGTAGCAACAGTTAGAGAACAGCCACTTGAGTTATCTGTGGGATCGGATATCAATAGGACCAACAACCCATTAGACAATTTGCACAATTTATGTGTCCGGTTTTCAAAAGAGGAGGGTGTGTAAAAATGGAGATCATAGTGCTTGATGCCTGACCATGACATATTATGAACAGATTTGCATCAAATAAACAATTCTGAACCAAAAGTAAATAGCACAGCAGGATTTGAAAACCTTCAGGAACAAATCTATTAAATAATTTATAGCATAATCTGTTTCATGGTTTTATTGAGGCTTCCCATAGCAGTTGCCCAATTAGGCGATAAGCAGGAAGTTTTAGGCAACGACATAGCTCACAATGATTTAGTAACAAGGTGTCTGGCAGAGTATAATCGATGCATTGATCCATACACACAGTTTTGTCTCGTGATCTTTCTAAATTATCAAATCAACTAATTCAGTTTTCCAGGCATTTTACAAGACAAATTGAAATTGCATTGCGTGCAATATTAGCACTACAAGGTAGCGAAGCCCCCAAAGTACCAGTCTATTTATTGACTATCAGACTCCCCAAGCCGAAGTCATTTGTTCATATGTGATCCATTTTTGAATCTGCAAACCACTCTATTTTATTTGTCATAGTTTCGCATTGCACTTAAACAGTAGAACACATGGTTTCTTTGGAAATAAATCGAAACTTCACAAGCCTATCAATCTTACGAATAGTGATATGGAAAACTGTAGATCTGCTCATAAAGAACAGTGGACATAGTTACTGTAAATTTTGAAAAAAAATCTCCCGGGGGCGAGTCGAACGCCCGATCTCAAGATTACTTTGTTTCACACATTACAGTCTTGCGCCTTAGACCAACTTGGCTACCGAGAGCAATTTTACGCTGGGACGGCTGGGGGCTTCAATATATTCTATGCAAAAAATATACGGATGGCATGTTCAGTAACCAAGAAAGTTATGTGAGGTGAGCCTAATAAATTATTGTTCGATGTGGAAGAGAATCGAATGATATTTACTGCGAGACGATAACGATCAGGGCCATCACTACGACACATTCTATGGTCATTAATCAGAAATGAGAACTGTACTAAGGATTCTATGAGATCGAATCAACGATGAAAACATGGGTGCAAAAGTTACACTGATGACAGTGGTGAACGATTCAATAGGTACAATTTGTGACGTATAAATACCGGCACTTTTACCTGGTATTGGTTCTGTTCAATCCACATCTGTTGTATATTTTATATCGTAGAAAATCAAGGATTAATCTGAAAATTTATAAACCTATATACTCCACCTGTTAATTACTAATGTCTATTAACCCAAGTGCCAACGAATCTATCTAGAAAAATATCTTCAAACAAAAGGCGTATAATGATGGGATGTACGGAGGTGACTATATTAATCAATCTAACTCACGCTTTACTTCTATTGCTTAATTAAAGTCAAATTAACTGATAATGTGTCACATTTACCATTGTTCCTGAAGACGGCCCCCATTTTTTTGCAAAGAAGAAACAGCTCCTATGTTACCGTGTTATCTCACGCTCGGTACAGAATTCTATTAAGGCCAATAACAAAAATTAATGATTTTAGCAACATCTTGAAGTTATTTGTACATAGAAACCCAAGTAACGAAGGAAAGCGTAAAAAGAGCAAAAATGAAGAAGTTTGTATAAATTAATACTCGAGCAGTCCTCCTAGATTTTATTATATGATGCTTTGATTTGTAATATTGAGTACACGAAGAGTTTAAGTCTAGCCATCTTCTTTTTATTGATTTTGGCTCACTCTTTTGATATTGATTAAAATATTCTGGTGGAACACATTTTGGGACAAAACAATTTTTTTTGGAACAGTCATCGGTTGGTAGATCTATACTGAATTTTTCTGTGAGCATCCATGCATCTTCTTTTGGTATTGAATTTTCTGTTTTCATCATGACAGCGTCAATAGCTATAATTCGGCCAGTATACAAGTTTGTCATTGTGAAACAGAGAAGGGGTAGTCTAAAGAAAAACAAATATAGATAGCTATAATTCAGGCTGATAATCGAATGCTTAGTTTTTTATTTCATTTATTTATATTAAAGTATCTTCAGCATCTCTCTTTGGCATATTTGTGACGAATCGAAGAGGAGAAATGGAGAAACATCTTCAGTAAAGACACAATCAATATTCTATTGCGTAGATAAAATTTGAAGACGCCAGGCTTATTCAAGTTTGCAAAAATCGAGAAACAAATCAATATATATACCCGCATTTAATTATGTATTTTTTTAATATTTTTCTCCAGAACGTAAATTTTCAAATGACAGAAACAATTAATACATACATTAGCGAGGAGAAATCAAAAATACTATGAGTTACATATTTCTCATTTTTGTGACTATAGCTCCACTAAATGCCTATAATGATCAAGATAAAGATGATTCTCGGAGTTTGGAACGGTAAAAGTTCTGCTCCTTCTCTTTTCAGTCTTTTGGTTCAAGATTTCAGAAACACGTTTAACCCCTTTTATATCCATTCAATTACTTTCTCCGTACATCCGAAACCATTTGCAGTTACTTTTATAGATGCAATTAGTAGTACCTATGAACAAGTGATCCTCTAACGGAAGCCTAGGAGCAGCACCCTATCTCAAGGCAAAACTTAACAGATATTCGCCGGTCAAATAAAAAAATGGAGTAAGTAAACGACGCAATGCCTTAAAATTGTTTTTTACTTTCCAACGTGCCCTCTTGTAACATTTTATGGAATTTTTTGTAAGACTGACCACTTGTTTATTTCGAACCCACTTGCAAAGATCCGTACTCAAAGTAAATGGTGAAACGTTTCTATTCGATAATTTAAGATATCACCATGGGGGATGTGCATTGCCCAGTTTAGCTATAGCTGTCGAATGATATATCCCCGCAGGCGAACACATAACCATTTTTTTAAAATTACTTGGATATTTGGAAATGTAAAGAGACATCAAATACGCACCCAAAGAATGTGCTAGAATCATATCATTTCAAGCACTTTAATAGTCCTCTTTTTAAGAACCACTTGTGAATTTTCAACTGAAAATCATTCTTGAGCGTCATTCAACGTATCTTTTGGATGGCTGATGGGAAATTGGAATGAGAACAACTTCCATAACCTGGCATATCTATCATATGTATGCACGAATTATCATTCAATAATAGAATATTCTCAAAATTTCTTAGAAAAAAACCTGATCCTGGGTCATTACCATGAGTGAAAATGAGATTCGTCAAGCTATGGAACGGAACATCCGAGACTTTGTTAGGTTTGATACAAGACTCATCGATATAATTATCGACATCATCGACTTTTCTTTTAGTACTTCTGCTTTTTTTGATGAATTGCTGTTGGGATAAACTGGCAACGTCACAGCAGATCTAGTTGAAAAGCATCGTCAGTACCCAATCGAGTATCACCATAATCAGTCACATGATTTAATATCAACGTTGGAAACAGAACAGATAGCTTGAAAACAATTTTTGAAACGGAAATTGCAGTAGGTGCAGCTGAAACGTGCGAGCCGATGCATCTATACGAGAAGGCTTGGGTACTTGTGACATTTTAATTCGAGTAGGTGATTTACAGTAGATGACATGGTCTCAGATATGGATCTTATTGACATTAAATGATTTCTGTCTTGTTTTACAATAAGATTATCGTATCTTTGCCATCGGCTCTTTAGCACTGGAAGCAATAACACCAATGACTACCACGATCGCCCCAGATCTCTAGGGAGTGAAAAAAAATCATATATCGGATTTCTAGAGTCTTGATGTGCTTTCTTGAAATGTTCTCATGAGAGGCTAAATAGTATCAATACAGAGAACTAACTTAATTTTGTTTTCACTTTTTAAGTTTTAATGTAATTTAAAAAAAAAGTCTGAGTATATTGATACATAGATTTTTTTCGGGCGACGCAAAATCAAAGTTCGCTGTCCATTAATTGCAGATAAATCATAATCCATATGACAGAACTTTTTACCATTAAAGCCCCAAAGATAAAAGCACACACATACACCCTTATACTAGCGCACAACATCAGGAAAACACCTGACTTTACCAACACAAGGGCATTTGCTCGTAGATAACTGAAATCATTTGCTCTTTCTTCATTCTGTTTTCTTCTTTGAGATGAAATGGCGAAAGCCAAATCTTCTCCATCTACACCTGAAGTTTCCTGTGAATTAAAGTTTTCCATGATGAATCGATGTAAACCCTCCTTACTCGTAGTTTTCATGAGCTGTAATGTTTTGACCCCGGCTAACAATGCATTTCTGGAGCTCAGTAAACGCGTTATAACGTATGACAGACTTTCCGGATATGATTTATATAACAGACAGTCAGCGAAGAAGCTCTCTAAAGCATAGAGCTCATATGCAATAAATAGTTTTATCCCTCTACTGAGCGTCCTTTTGTGTAAAGACATAAGCGAAGTCCACCTTTGAATTCCCAGTTCATTCTTGAAAGCATGATCCAAGAATATCAACTCATCGCATAGAATCTTCATTGTTTGCAGTTCGCTAGGAGAAGCTCCTGATCCATTTGCGTATACCACAATTTCCTCTGCGCTTTCTATAATCTTAAAGACGACCAATTGATCTTCTTTTTTTGCATCATCACTTACAATTGTCAGGACCTTAAGAAAATTCAATGTAGAATTATGACCTTCTGCACTATCCAGCCTCTCCAATAGGCTTGCTGTTGAATCCGATGGGCGATAACTGTAGGCAAAAGCCTGAGTTAATTCTATCAGGGCAACTAGAGCACTATACCACAGAATGGTCCACCTCATAGCATTTCTAGATTTTGGGATAAATTTGTGTGGAAAAGAGTAATAAATTTTAATTTTCTTGGGCTCTGTCATTTTAGCGTCTCCTATAAATACTATTGAACACAAAACTCCCAGTATGGCAAGGGAGTACATGGCAGCTCCCAGATATTTTTACTTTATCTTTATTTTCCAGCTCGTATGGCGCAGTGGTAGCGCAGCAGATTGCAAATCTGTTGGTCCTTAGTTCGATCCTGAGTGCGAGCTGAATTTTTTAGTTCCCGGAGAAACCTAGCACTATTAAAGTATTAAAAGTACAAAAACATATAAAAAAATGTCAAAATCCATCGACGGCTAGATTTGATCGTCAATTACGGTGTGCTTTTCAGGAACAGTGATACCGTACTTAGCACTTAACACAGGAGAAATCTCTCTGTTGCCCGAAGAAACAGCGATCAAGTTGCCTTGACTATCTGGCATATTAGGCAAGTCCGAAACCTTTGGAGGGTCCTTGTAAGTCTCACCTTCTACAGGTGAAGCATCCTGACCATGCTTCCATTTAGCAAACTTCTTCTTAAAACTCTCCCAAAATGCCATTATTGGAATACTCAGTCTTGGTCGGGAAATCGTTTATCGGAAAGTGGAAAACCAACATAAGTAGAGCGAGGGCCATCTTCGGAGCTTATATATATATATTTATATATATACATGCAGAGCCACACCCACGAGTAGTTACATGTGCATCTGCGAAAGGGCTGTCAGATTCCCCAGTCAATTACTGTGATAAGAGATAAGGAATTTGGCGCCTGTCTAATGGTGATAACGGCCGCACAGAAGCCGAAAGCGAACGTCAACGCCAAGCTGGGCTTAAGGATTTAACGTAAAAGAACATAAACAACAGCTACTCAAGGTCAGATTACAGCTGCTGTTAATGGTGAACAGCGTGTTAGCCGTATCTGTAAGGAAAACAATAAAATTTAATCAGAGCTTAGAAAACAGCGTGCAGAGCCTCAAAGACGCCGACATTATCTAAAACAATGTCTTGGTTGTCTGTCCCAAATTTAGAGCCGTGTCCGTACCACGCGATGAAAGGGTGAAAACAAGTTAGGGCAAGTTTAGGGCAAGTCAGAGCAAGTTAGGGCATGATTTAATTGAAATCCGTTTGAACGTAAAGACACGTGACTAGACACGTATTTGCGACGCGTAGGGCTGATGACGCGTTGTTGTCCCTACGCGTCAGTATCACGAAACGCGAAACGCGTAAACATCGAAGTGCACAAGAGCGCGTAGAAGAGCTGCACTGCTGTAGCTGTTTAGCATTATTCCGTTTTGTGTCTATCAATGAGGGCATACGACAATGATCGTCACGCTGCAGAATGCTATACCGTAGACCGTGCTGTGCTGCACCGTGCTGGTGCAGTCGGCAATGGCGGACGCATTGAACCTTGATTGAGATTGTCAAATCGCGTTTGGGCGGTGGCAGATTTTCTTTAGTTTCCAACTCGATAGTATATTAGTGTTCTACATCGAGAACCTTTTTCATGAGCTCTTCACTTTGTGATCGCTCCCAAAAATAGGCATTCAAATCAGCAACAGCTCAATGACAAGTCTCAGAAATAGTACGAATAGCAGCACAAGAAGTAGCTCGGAGAATCTAAAGTTGGATGATGCAGTAGCACTGGACACCAAAGTTGCTATGCTGAAAAGCTCTTCATATGAGATCACTCCAAATACAAAGCCAAGGCGGGCCCTGAGCGAAGTCCCAGTGAATACACAACAGCAACAGCAATTAAAAGAACAAAATACTTTGGCGGCTAAGGTACGAAGAGACGAGAGTGAACTCACCTTTCAACCGCTGAGGAAAAGAAAGATATACAAAGACCAAGAAGACGAAGACTCAAAAGGAGATAGTGAGCTAAGGAAAAAAACAAAGTTCTGTGAAGACGAGCTGCAATCAGGAAAGCTATGGAAAGATTTAGATTCGAACGAGACTAAGGATATTTGCATGGTGGCTGAGTACACCAATGAGATCTTTGATCATCTTTATAAGAGAGAGAAAGAAACGTTGCCTAGCCATAATTATCTAATAGACCAAAAGTCAAAGAGCTATTTACGTCCATCAATGAGAGCAATTCTCATAGACTGGCTGGTTGAAGTTCATGAAAAGTTTCAATGCTATCCTGAAACGCTTTTTCTAACTATAAATGTGATGGATAGGTTTCTCTCTAAAAATAAAGTCACACTGAGCAAACTGCAGCTATTAGCTGTTACATCATTGTTTATAGCGGCAAAATTTGAAGAAGTAAACTTGCCGAAACTATCAGATTATGCATATATTACAGACGGTGCTGCTACCAAGAATGATATCAAGAATGCAGAGATGTTTATGTTAACTTCTCTGGAATTCAATATTGGTTGGCCAAATCCGATGAATTTCTTGAGAAGAATTTCAAAAGCGGATAATTACGATTTTCAGACAAGGTCAATTGCAAAATATCTACTAGAATGTATCATGTGTTCGCATAAGTTTGTTCATTTGAAACCTTCAACAATGGCTGTTATGGCAATGTTCATCGCCAAAAAAATCGTTAGCACAGACGCTTCCAAAAGTGTTTGGGATGAAACCTTTGAACACTATAGTGGTGGTATCAACCCTTATAGTGAACCAGAGCTCCAGTCTCATTGTAAAGATTTAATCAAAGAAATTGCATGTCCAACAACAAAATTGAATTCACTCAATTTGAAATTTAAAAAGCCAAGAAACGGTGCTATATATTACAAAGTATTTCAATGGTGTGAAAATGAAATAGCCAACTCTGAAGATCTAAATTCTCTATTCTCGCTGTGATCTATCAATTGCCACAAACATCATTATTATACTTAAATAAATGACTAATTTAAACTACTCTAATACAAAACTTATTAATATAATAATACTTTATAAGTGAACTGTAAAAGATTAAAATAACTATTAAAATTGAAAATTAAATTACAACTGATTAATTGAAAGGAATTAAATATATTTGGGTTAAGAACGTGAATTAAATTCGGAGCGTGAAAAAAGGGAGAAAAGTTTTCATTTTTGAAACTACTCATGCAATGTCATTATATCGTATCCATTCTTCCTAACTTTTAATGCCCATTGAACGGATATTATGGATGCTTTCATAAACCTTCTTGATTGATATTTTCTATGGAATTCATCATGTATTATAGGACTTACTAAATAATCCATCATCATATGACACACAGGTGCTAGCTGTTCCTTCGTGTAGCCACCACTATAATGAATTAAATTCCCATCCCACTTACCTTTACCCAACATTTTTCTTGATAGAAACATTGCGGCGGCTGCGCATAATGATGGTAATATACCAATGAATCTAAAATCTACCAATGAAATCTCAAGGAGAAACTTTGCAAGCGTTCGAGACTGTATATCGTAATCATCAGCTTTTGAAATTCTTCTGAGAAAATTCATTGGGTTTGGATAGTTAAGATTAAAATTCAAAGTCTTCAAAATGAATTTCTCACCCTCTTTGATTTCATCTTCTGTACAAGCACCATCAGTCTCTGAGGCGAAATGTTTTATGCTTGGTGAGTAAACTTCTTCGTATTTTGATGAGATAAATAAACATGAAGTCCCGACCAGCTGGAGCTTGTCCAATTGGACTAATTCCTTGCAAAGAAACCGATCCATAGTGTTTATTGCTAGATACAGAGTTTCGGGTAACAATCCAAACTTGTTGTGAATCTTTACTAACCAATTTACCAGGATATCTCGGTTTTGACGAATGTTTCTATGTTTATAAAGGTTTTCCTCTCTAGGAAGTGTGACGACCTCCAGATGACTTAAATAGCTAAAGATCTCGTCAACATATTCACTTACCATGAAGGGATCATTAACATCTTCGGCATCGAGGTCTTCCCATTCATATTCTTCTTCACCGTTTTCATCACATATTTTAAACTTTTTAGGTAACTCATGCTCCACTAATGTAGAGATAGGTCTTTTCTTTCCAGCATCTAAATCCTTGGTTCTTGCATTACTATTATTACCACTTACATTACTTTTATTATGACCTGCAGATTCTTGTGAACTTTTACATTCAAATTTATCACTTTGAGTACTAAGACTTGATTGAGATTCAAGTAAAATATTCTCTTCAACAGATTTATGACGCCCTTCTTCTTCTATGGACGGCAAAAGCCTTGATGGAGGATATGGATCTTGATTTTCTTTACCTTCACAAATTGATGATGTGCTTGCTTTACTTGTTGCAGGAGCTGAAGAAGAAGATGTATATTCAATAGAGCTATTACTCGAAACACTCTGTTGTTCGAGTACTGTTGAGTTGACTAAGCCGGGATGAATGAATGTCTCCTTACTAAACTGCGGAATTCTACTGCCGTCTCTTTTTGCTATCGATAAAGAACTTTTCAGGTTTCTTATCGATGACTGATGAGGAGCATTCTGCTGCGCCGTTATCGTATTGGTAACATTGTTCAATGCCGACCTCTGTTGAACGTTCCTTAAAATTTTAGCGGATCTATCATTTTGTGTATTCTCTATATTCTCTGAAGACGAAGACATGAATGTGAGGGCTGTCGAACTTGTATTGACAATATAGCAAATGCGGAAGAGCCAATTTCGAACTGTGAACTAAAGGAAAGATCAATTCAATTTAAAACACAAAAAATGGTGGACCAATATCTCCCTCCTTGTATTGACGAACAATAAGTGTCTGTCTGGTATTTGAATAATCTTCAGTGAGTTAAAGATCACAAAAATTTTGAGCCAATTCAAGTTCAATCAATACAGGAAAAAAATTACTCTCCCTGGATATATATCGAGTATCAAATATTGAAAGCTTTGAATCAGGATTGATACCACAACTGAATTCGAGGATGGGATAATACTTAAAAACGTTCTATCAGCCAAAAGCGTCTCCAATTGCTGAACAAAGTAAAAAATATAGTAGCCGAATAGAAGAAAATGCTAAATAGTATGGCAGTTGCTCAAAGGTATCTGGGCAAATATTTGTTTCCCTTTCTCCTGAATAGGCTATTGTTTCTAACAGTGTCAATCTGCCTAGTACTTGTTTGAGGTATCAGAGCAGCGATTTACCAATTTTTTCCTGGCAGCTTGGGAGAGCAAGAAATCTCTAAGAAAAGAGGTAGAGCAGCTTGGCTTCAGGTTGATGCAAAGGTGCTTCCTCGAGGTGAATTCCAGTCTCAATTTCTTCGTTCTATGGTCTATACCAACTAACACAAACAAAAACGTATTGTTGACATTTCCCCATCTGGTTGATATGTTTATCTTTATCCTAATGAGGATATGTCGAGCACGAGATCGAATCGATGAATTTCCTATTTAGGCAGTCGCATGGTGAAAAAAGCGAGTGAAGTTAAACAAGTTGAGAATCTCCTAAAAATTGAAGGAGTGAAACAACCTCAACCCCCTCCGTTCCTTCAATCTTCTAAATTACGATATTTTCCAATGATCGCGTGGCTATCTTATCGTTCCATGGTTTCCTTCTCTTGCTTCTATGATGGCGACTGACAGCACAATGACGCTTATAATAATTTTTCCAATGGAAATGAATGCATGCATCCATGCATGAGAATAAAAGCTTACTTGATTACTATCTATACTCTTTCAGCAAGCGATAGTGTTTAGCGATATGGAAGGCAAAGACAGCAATACATGACGATTTTACTTTCTATTAAAGGTCTACTTTTCTGTAGTATATTGTTCGCTCCAATCACGTGAATGAATTCTTTATAATGCGGTAGCGGCTAAACGGTATTTATCATTTAGCGTGGTTCATTTTAAAGGCACAGGGAGAACTAAACGTGAATTTACGTCCATATGTCTAGTAGTGTTTAAATCGAAAGTTGCTGAAAGACAAATGATTACATTTACCATCAGACCTTTTCAGATTATTTGCGGGGCAATCAGGTAAGCCATGTGAGGCTGAACACTAACAAAGTATCTATCGGTGTGAAAGAGGTTCGACAGATACTAACTGCTAGACGATTTAGATCAGGATCCTCACCACGCTATATTGTATGGTTATCGAGTAGTACTAACAACTATGATAATATGGGAAGAGGTTTTTATTCTTTGAGTTGTTGACACTTTGATTAGCAGACATTAGTAGTGATTAAGTGGAGTATATAGATTTATAAATTGTGGATTAGTCCTTAACTTTCTACCATATAGAATATTCAAGAGCGGTGAGTTGAACAGAACAAATACCAGGTAAGAGTGCCGGTATTTATACGTCTCAAATTGTACCTATTGAATCGTTCAACACTGTCATCGGTGTAACTTTTGCACCCACTGATCACATTGTCAATATCATCTCATAGAATCTTTATCTGTTAGAATTGAGAATCAGTAAGACAAAACAAAAGTATTTACAAATCTATATACTCCACAAGCTAATTACCATTGTCTAGTAACCCAAGCGCCAACGAAGCCATTAAGAAAAACATCTTATTACTTACTCGGTTATTCAGTATTTCATCCGTAAATGTCGGGTTGTAGACACTGTCGTTTATTTTTTTACGGGCCCTCAGTTTTAACAAAATTGGAGTTCAGCGTCAAATACAATAAAGCAATATCCTCACATAAAAGGTGTAATCAGAGCATATATATAAGTTATAAATTTCAGTGTTCCGAAGAACTCGTCCTTGTTAGCTCAGTTGGTAGAGCGTTCGGCTTTTAAGCTAAAGCGAGGATAACCGAAATGTCAGGGGTTCGAGCCCCCTATGAGGAGTTCTTCCTTTTTACTAAATTCTCCGAAAATCTCGCTGACTATCGTTTGTGGTTCTATATTTTTCATGCTAATTTGGTGGCGCTAGTACTTTGAGCAGGTTGATTTATTCGGCAAATGATGGTGATAGTTAACATTATTAAGCGATATTCCAAGTATTGTTTTATACACAGATAATTCTTGTAGATACTAGGTATTGACATATTTAGATATAAATGAACATGTCAGATCAGCTTAACCGTTTCGAAGTCTCTCATTTGATGCTTGAGTTAATACAGATAATTCGATTGTCTTAAATTGAATGTTATAATCATCATGCAAGAATCTGTTGCATCCCCTTCTGATTTTTTTACAACTTTACACTTCTACATCAATTCAGATAAACCAGAAACTAAATTCTTGGAAAAGCCGCCTTCTTTAGCAGCTATTTCATAATAACCGTAAATTGTAGTGGTAGCCATCAAAATTGAAGTACCAGAACCCAAGGTGCCCAAGAAATCGGAGCAGACGGACAAAACACCAATGGTTGCACCACCAAATGCAGCCGCAGTGGGAATAATTTTCTTCAGCTCTCTGTAGACGTTTGTCTCTCTCTTACCATTGATAACCATGCCTTGATCTTTGAATTGTTTGGCAATATCACGAGGAGAGGTACCAGAGACCTCAATCCACGTCTTTGAAAATAGGGCACAGACACCTAGAACAAATGAGATGTAAACAACTGTTTTAATAGGATCCAAGGGGATCTCCTTCATTGAAGTTGGTGGTTGGATATAATACGATAAGCCCTGCAACGCTCTTTGAGGACCTGGTTGTCCTGGTACAACACCCCAGACACCTATTAAACGAACAATTGGATTTGTTGGAAATTTCTGGAACAAAATTTGTGAAATCAAAAATATGTTGGAAGTCAAAGCTGCTTGCAGCATAATTGGAGTGTTTGAAGTATAAAACAACTTGATTGGATAAGTACCCATCTGACCTCTAACTTTGGTCGATCTAATTGGTAGCTCATAACGGAATCCTTGCAGATAGAGAACAAATAAGAAGATAAATACTGTTGCGATAACTTGGAACATATTTGGTAAATTGGATCTGTAAAAAGCCTCTACTAATGCTCTTTTTTTATCCCTTCTGACAGCTAACAAATGGAAAAATGCGATAACAGCACCTTCAAATTCTTTACCGCGACCAGATTCTAACGTTGTGGGAGCGAATGCCTTCCAAAAAATTTGTTCTGCGATATTAGTTGCGGTAAATAATGAGATACCCGAGCCAAGACCATAACCCTTTGACAACAATTCGTCCAACAATAGGACGATGATAGATGCGAACATCAGCTGGAAAATCAGCAACAAAGAAATAGCAATACCTATCTCACTTGGTTTACCGTAGTTACCGGTCAAAACCACCACGATTGCTTGCCCCAAAGTAAGGACGATGGCACACACTTTCTGAGCAATTTGGAACAGATCACGTTCCTGCTTGTTTTGCATATCAACCTGTAGTAATTGAGTACCTTGTAGAAACTGAAAGATCATTGATGATGTAATGATTGGGGAAACACCTAGCTCCATTAAAGTTCCACGATTTGATGCAAGCATAGCACGTAACCAATACAATGGATCTGAAGTTTCACTTGAAACAATGCCATATAGCGGAATTTGACCTAAGACCAAAAAAATCAAAAGACAAACGCCGGTCCATATCAACTTTTGGTTATATGGAACTTTTCTCTCAGGAGCAATCACCTCTGGAAGGTAAGCTTCGAACGGCTTAAACAGATACAACAGACCACCAGACATTCCTTCCTTTTAGCTTCAATGTATATGTTGTTGATGTATTTGGCTAGTCCACCGGAATGTTATTGTCAATAGATAATCAATCGTATGTTAGGAATTGGTATCACGATTCTCATGAGAGAGGGCCGAGGAATTATTTCAAGACACGTAACTAACTGTGAAGAAAAAAAGTAGCGGCAGGGTCGCGACGACCCCATGGAGTGAAAAAAAAAAAAATGAGGGTAACGTAACCCATAGCAAACCATAATAAGTGTAAGAGCGCGAGTTTATATTACCTGGTTTAAAACCTTCTAAGTGTACAGAGAGTGATCAGAAGACATATGGCTAGTTGAGTCGCAGTGATTTCGAACACTGGTGTGATGCAGGACGTTATTTGAGATCCTGCGGTAACACAGTCGTTATCAAAAATATCGGCGTAAGCCATACAAGACAAGACAGAACCGATTGCAGGCGCAATCATCATGCTGCCATAGGCAGTGCCGAAAAGCTTGTCGCCCCAAATGGCTAAAATAATAACAGGATATGCAGTAAATAGTCCACCATAGACTGTCCCCATCAATGCACCCATAAGTAAAATGTTGAATGATGAAATCGTTACTGTAGACATTGTGAGCCTTGTTATCAGTAATTGCGTCATTAATGACAGTGCCAGTAATGATATCAGAATCCATTTTGGTGAGACACTCTTGGTGGCGAAGAAATCAGTCAAAAATCCTGACGATAGTCTTGTTAGTGTATTAAATACCGAGTAAATCGACAGTAGCTGACTTGATAACGAAGAACCATCGCCTGCCAGCAGCTTCGTAAGAGATCCCATGTTAGCAACGAACATTTCAGAAGGCCCCAGAGATAGGATCATAGAAATGCCCACAAATAAGGCTATTGGGTCTGTGAAGAAGTTTTTTTGAGCAATGTGCTCTTCAGTTGGATGCACAACAATGAGGGGCTCATTTTCGTCTGAGCCCTGCTGACTTGTTACGGGATATCTGTGCATCGAAACGATACTTGTTGCGATCCAAGCCAAGAAACCAATGACTGCGTAGACGCACGCAAACGTATTGAAAACACGCCCCAAATTTAGATATCTTGACTCATCACTGACTGTCCAAAAGAAAGGCAATCTCAGCAACTGGGAGCCCAAAAATGACGATAAACCGTAACAAGTTGTTGGGAGACTTATCGAGAGAAGCTTTTTTTTTGGGTACAGTTTTGCACATGTAATCAAAGCGCTAAAATATAGGGAACTTGTTGCAACACCCATAATGGTAAAACAAAACAGAATCAAATGATAGCTATGAGAGTTGGAGAGTGCTGGGTGGTTGAAAATGAACGCGACGTACGAGTAACTGGGGATAAAGCCCAAAATCCCCAGCGCACTCAGCGTGATGGGGCCGTGGGTGTCAGCAAGGAACCCTAGCACTGGAGGTGTCAGATACATTCCTAAATTAGTGACGCTAGCAATCATATTGATCTGCCATGCTGAGTATTCCAGCCGCTTCTCCCACGAGTTTGAGTATAGTGAGATCATCACGATAAAGCCCGACGAAATCGCAGACAGCAGGGAAAAAACATATGCCACCTGTTTGGAAGACCGCTTGGAGAGAACATGCGGCAGCAATTGGCGTACGTGGTATGTGAGGTAGTGCTCTACTGGAGACAAAGCCATGCTTGCTGTTGCGACCGACCTATGGGCTCAATCGTGTGATTTACGGTGTGCTCATTTTAGTTTTTTTTGAAATTGTCGTGCGAACTCCCCCTTCACCACACGAAGGTGCGAAAGTAAAAACGAGTCAAGCCTTTCTCGGCTGCTTGCAGTACTTTAAAATATGTATCGAGTTATATACGGGGCCTAATTCAAGAGTGCTTGGGCAACTTCGTTGATGCAGCCGTATTTCCTGTTCTTGTACTTGTTATTGGTTACAGTGCCCCAGTTCAGGGACTTGCCTTGTCTATTATTCTGAGCCATGTTCCGATACGTGGACTGATTCGACGCGGCGGCCGAGTACTGGTCGAACATGCCCTTCATGTACTGTTTAACTTCGTCCCTATTGTAGGTCTGTTTCACGGGCTTTTTCTTGTTGTTCTTGCTGTCGGTGTTTGATGCTAATGGTTTGGATGATGCTGGGTTTGATTGCGAGCTCGCTTTTTGCGCTGTCGAGGAGGTGGGCGACGCAGTATGGGATCTGGACTTCTGCAGCTGCAGCTGCTGTTGCTGTTGCTGTTGCTGCTGTTGTTGTCGCTGCCGTGTCTGTGTCTGGGACTGCGATTGCGGCTGTTTGGGCAGCGACCGAGCAGCAGCCTGGGCCCATCCGGTCAATTTGGTCCTCTGGACGCTGCCGGCATTGTTTGGACTTGCTGTGCTGGTCGATATCATCCTCGAGAAACTGGCAGACTACACCGCTGGTTGCAACCCAGTGGCTGACCGAGCAGTTCAAGATACGCAGTTTTAAACCATCATCAGATTTACATTTTCATGCCGCACCACTCGGACACTGGGACTGGGAACTGGGCACCGGACACACTATCACACGATCACACGATCACATGATCTAAATGGGCACGTGACCACTCGGACACTTTTGCCAGAATCTTTTCGTTCGGGTGACCGCAGACGCCGTGCAGAAGTACAGCCCCGATCCCGACCAGCGAGCGCATGATTTTCCCGGAGTTTCCAACCCGCCCCTCCCCGCTTTCTCCAGAAACTCCTTGATGCAATCCCCGGGATTGCACTCAAAAGGGCCCGGGCCATGCAAAGTGGCCAAGCCCGATGGGCGGCACCGTGTGCGGAGCCCCGGGACATGAAGACGCAGACAGCAAAAGGCGCTGATTTGCCACGGGACCATTACAAGCCTCGAAATGACATCAATTCGGTTGGTTTGGCGCTGATTTGGCGCTGATTTGGTGCTGATTTAGCGCCGGTGTCGTTTTTGCCGCTAAGTATGGTGCTAGGTGTGTTTCATTATGTCCGCGGAGATGGTCAGGTTCATTGCTGCCATTGAATCCTCAATGCATGTAAATACATATAAATGCATATAAACACATCTAAATTCATATAAAAGGACATCGGTCTCTTAATTGGTCTAGTCTGCGTGGTACAGACATAGAGAGAAGCGACGTACACAATGCCAACTTCTACAGGGCAACCGTTGAAGGAGGACTTCGATACCGACATCGTCACGTTGCCAAGATTCCTTCTGGAGTCACAGAAATGCGCAAAGAATGCTACAGGAGACTTCACGTTGCTACTGAGTGCGCTACAGTTCGCGTTCAAATTCATCTCGCAGACTATCAGAAGAGCAGAGCTGGTGCATCTGGTGGGTCTCGCCGGCAATTCCAATGCGACCGGGGACGAACAGAAAAAATTGGATGTGCTGGGAGACGAAATCTTCATCAACGCGATGAAGTCGAGCGGCAATGTCAAAGTGCTTGTATCGGAGGAGCAGGAAGACCTCATTCTGTTCCCCACGACCTCCGGCACGTACGCGGTGTGTTGCGACCCCATCGACGGGTCGTCGAACCTGGACGCCGGCGTCTCTGTAGGCACCATTGTGTCCATTTTTAAGCTGCTGCCGGATTCTACCGGCACCATAAAGGATGTCCTGAGGTCTGGGCTGGAAATGGTGGGCGCGTGCTACGCGATGTACGGTTCTTCGACCCATCTGATGCTGACAACAGGCAAGGGCGTCGACGGATTCACCTTGGACACGAGCATCGGCGAGTTCATTCTTGTATACCCTGATCTGCAGCTGCCCAGCCACAGGAACATATACTCCATAAACGAGGGTAACTCATACTATTGGCCTGCTTTGATCCGCTCCTTCATCGAGGAGCTGAAGAAACCGCATGCTCAGGATAGTAATAAGCCGTACTCCGCGAGGTATGTCGGCTCTATGGTTGCAGATGTTCACAGGACTTTCCTATATGGGGGCCTGTTTGCTTACCCAGCTGACGAAAAACTACCAAATGGCAAATTAAGACTGCTTTACGAGGCGTTCCCCATGGCATTCCTTGTCGAGCAGGCCGGCGGTGTTGCCGTTAACGACGAAGGCAAGCGGATTCTGGAAATTATGCCAAAACACATCCATGACAGAACATCCATTTGGATGGGCTCCACTGACGAAGTCAACAAATATTTGAGGCATATCGGCAAGCCGGAATTATGAAACAGTGTATGGTTATATACCTATTTAAATTCTTTAACGGCTTCCGTCACTCTTTCTGCACTGTTCTCGCTCGAAAGAGCTTCGCTAGTGTCGTCGCCGTTGCTGCTGCTTACATCTTGTTCTTCACTATGCTCTGACTGTCTTCTTTGTAAAAGTTTAACCTCAGGTGGCACATCCGTGTCAACAATGTAGGATGAATAACCAACCTTTTTCAGTTCAGTAATCATCAAGTCTCTGACGTCCTCACTAAATTTGCCGACTTCTTCCTTCGTTAGATCGGCAGTTGGAATTGGTTTCAGCACCCTAACATTAATGCAACCTCTGTTGAAGATTTTCCATTTCGGGTTCATGACGGTACTTGTGTTTGACACAACAACGGGCACGATTGGTACGCCACCTTGTTGGGCGAGATGGAATGCACCCTTTTTGAATGGTAGCATTGTAAGCTCAGTGGTATAGGATCTAGTGCCTTCGGCAAAAATCCACAAAGATCTTTTCTGACGTTTCATTTTTTCCAAGCCTTTATTTAAAACCTCGACACTCTTGGCTCTATTCGATCTCTCCAAGAATAATGTGCCACTTAAAGCCATGAACCAACCTAAAAATGGGACATACTTCAATGATTTCTTGGAAGTAATAGTACATCCTCTTGGAAAAACTCTACCCAACATGAAAATGTCGAGTGCACTTTGGTGATTTGCAACAATAATAAATGGTTGGTTATCCAAATAATGTTCATTTTCAACTTTCACATCGATACCAAACACTATTGCCATTGCATAGTAAAAGAATCTTGCCGTCACCCATTGTGCCAGATATTGTTTGCCAATCAGGGTACATATAATGGAAGCCACAGTCCCATACAACCCTCCGGTACAAAGAACGAGTGCGGCTAAGGCTGACCTAGCATAATAAATCAAACTCTTTAACAGGTACATCGAAGGAGCGAAAATAGTTTAGTCTATAATTTTATACTGGGTCTTGTTCAATTAAAGAAGTTCGGCGACATTTGCCATTCAACATTTTCTCAGATATTATATATTGAGATTTCGCCTTTTCAAATATCAACAAAAAAAAGCTCGAAGGTTTCGCTAGTTGGCGAAATAGATTTCCGATGAAGAAAAAGATCAACTTACGGTAGACTAAGAATATGGATGTTTTGGCTCATTGTCGTATTTATCCTCTTTCTAAAGTATGTGAACGTCTAGTTAATATTTCCTCGTCCTGCTGTAATTATTTCTTTTTTACTAATATCTCGTATAATTGTTACAAGAGTTAACTCTCTTACTTGTAGTTCTACCGTCCCATCAAGCAATTCGTTACATTACCAGAAAACAAGACCAAAGGTCTGGTCTCTGGTAATAAGATTGGATTTTTACACATTATAGAGCATGATTTTAAGCTTTCGACTTTCAAGAAAGAACTATTTCTGAGCTGTCAAGTAAACGATAAATCCACAATACTACTAATTGATATCCTGTCAATTTGGAAAGAATTTGTTCGCAGCACAGATGTTGAGCTCTTCGTAATGAATTCCGTCTCGATATTGAACATGGACGGCCTAGTGAATTTTTTATTACATCTGAACGAATCTCCGCTTAATGCACTGAAAAGATGCCAGAGACGCGATTCCTTTGATAAACCGCTTGGCGGCATTATCATTGATAATATATCCTATTTGACACACGATACTACTTCCTATGGTCTGCTAGTTAAAGTCCTGAAAATGCTAAGGGAGACCTTCGGATGTTGGGTAGTGACGGTCAGTTATGGACTAGAGTACTATAATGGCGTGGAAAATGCGACATCTCATATTTACAAAACTGGTTCATCAACTAGACTTCCTATAAGCTACACAAATGAAATGGATGCAGTAATTATTAGAGATACCGACACTGTCGCAAGATTGTGCTGTTCTACCAATGGCTCGACTGCGCTCCCTTAAGGCATAAGTGTATTTTATTATTATTTCTCTGATGGCATCACAATACTAATCCATCCAGGTGAAGCTGCAAGAGCGGTTTTCGTAAGAATCCAATATTTACATACATCCCTAGGATTCATCTTGACCAGTATCTCGAGTGGATTGTCGTCCTTAGGGGCCTGATAAGATAAGGTCAGCTATCACTGTTCTCTACATCGCAGCTTGTGGCCTCTGTCATCTTTAACGGACGTGGGTCATTGTTGAAGCTCATCACGTCGCATCGACATATGATTGAAAAAAAAGAGTAAAAAAATGGATTCGATGAAGAGCCTGGAAATCCATATTAAAGCAGGCACCGATACGATGTCTTCTACCAATGAATCCGGACAGGAGACACAGTCGAGACGTGGCTCCTACGTGGCGATTGAATTTACACCAGAAGTTTCACAACAGTGTTTGAAACAAGTCGAATTCTATTTTTCAGATTTCAATCTGCCATACGACAAATTCTTGCGTATCACTGCTGAAAAGAACGATGGCTGGGTTCCTATCACTACCATTGCCACATTCAACAGAATGAAGAGATTCAGACCAGTGGACAAAGTCGTTGATTCTTTGCGCTCGTCAAAAAAGCTTGAAGTCTCTGAAGATGGCGAAAACGTGAGAAGAAACGAACCGTTAGATTTGGAGGGTGCTAAGAAGGCGAAGATGGAGCAAAATAAACGTACTATAGTTGTCATGAATTTTTCTCATGAAGACGATACAGACAAACTCGAGTTGCAAGACAAATTAGAAGAGTTTTTCACAAAGTTTGGCCAGATCAATCAACTGCGTTTGAGAAAAGATCATGGTAAAAAATTCAATGGTACTGTTTTGGTTGAATTCAGAGAGTTGAAAGACAGTGAGGCTTTCCTCAAAACTTATACAGGCGAGGATGCCGAAACGCTTTCATTCGAAACTCGCAAATTAGAAGTTTTTACCAAGAAACAATTTGACTTGCAAAGAGAGGCAACTAGATCTAAGAATTTTAGTGGATCGGGTCAAAAGGCAAGATCATTTACTGGACATAGAAAAAATATGCCAAAAACATCTCGTCGTCGTTCAAGCAGTAAGAGAGATTCTAAGCCCGTCGTTGAGCAAGCCGAACAGGCCGAGCCAACTAAGACAGAAGGAACTGCTTCTGAAGCAAAGAAAGATGATTAGTTAGCTTCACGCATATATAAATCTATTAATGAATACAATAGAATAATTCTCATAAATTTCTCTTCCTCGGGGTTAGAGATTGCCTCTTCGAAGGATGATACCAATGTCCATTTTCTTGTGGCATTGGGGCGGGTGTCGCGAAGTTTGCTCCTGTGCCATATTGATACGATAAACCTGGTGTAATTGTGGTTATCTTATCAACGGATTGTTGTATTGTAGAGTAATATGTGAAGGCGCTTGTCTCATGGATCCTTCTCCAAGAAGTCGCTGTCACCTTTGTCAATGGTGGCTGCTGCATCGGGGCAAATTTTGCCCTGCCATTCTGCTGATTATAAGGTATTGTAAAACTTGCGGAGTTTATTTCAATAGGCGCGTCCATTGTATTCATCCTAATTTCGGGTAGAGGTGGCCGTCTGTCATTACTATTGACGACTTTCTTTTCGCCCACCATACCAGTGAATAAAAACCTGTTAGAATACAGTATACTGAAGCCTTCATCAGTCATCGCGAGTACCTGGAAGTAATATTCACCATCGGAACCAACGGTGTTCGATATAGCGAACACCCTTTGCAGATCTTCTAAGGCGCTTGCTGCAACCGTACCTAAAGAACTCATAGCCTCAATTTTAGCATTTGGACCTGACACTAGGGTAAAAACATATTCTGTAATGTCCTCCTCCGAGAATCCGTCCTCAGTAAGTAACCATTCTAGTCTGACATTGGCTGACCCGCTTGATAAATCGTAACTCAATCCTGGCTTGGGTTCCACAATTTGCACGTCGCAGCTTATTGGAATACTGAAGAAAGCGATCAAAAGAAGAACCAGGTCAAAAGTGAGCAAGATTTGCATTGGAACGTACTTTTTGCTCTAGCATCTTGGTTTCGAGAGTTGGCCACCATCCCCTCTATATATGAACGGCAACATTCATGTTTCTCCAGAGTCTTATTTCTCTAATTTATAGATTTACTGTCACTACATATTGCTGTCTCAAAAAGTACGAAAGTGACATCTCCGCCCATGCAAATAGAGCAACACAAATCGCTCTCAGAAATCATTCTTAGAAATCGATCAGAATAACAAACACTGCTCTTTCTATATCATAGATGTATGCGTGACCAGTTAGTTAACTGATCATCTGACTAGCCGTTATCCTTAGTCAAGATGCACATGACCTTAACTTGGAAGCCTCCCACGTGATTCACTCACTCGCCACAAAGTTTTTGAGAAGTCGTTTAATTTCTTCGTTTAGTTAAGTTTAACGATCATGTCGTTTAGCATTTCCTGCTAAACGGGATTTGCTTAAACGAGGTACAGAGTTCTCCCAGCAGTGAAAAATGGTCTTACTTTTAGACAGAAACACGATAGACTAAGTTACCAGGTGGGATAATGGTGTTAGCAACCAAATTGATATACTTTAACGCATGAGATTGTACGAATTTGCCGGTATTTTTCCAGTTCCTCCTACGATGTATTTTCAAAGCCTCTAAACGATAACATCTTTAGTATATATATACATGTAGATGTTTATTAGCCTTTTACCAAGGGTCTCTAGAAGGTATTCGAATAGTGTTCCTTCCAAGTGGTCGCTCTTTGTAACAAGACATTTCGAGACTTTGACTGGTACTGAAGATGTCTGCCGTTTTTACGAATCAGACGTTAGTGGAACTAATCCGTGACACATCATATTCAGAGACGCTGAAAAATGTGTACAGTTTGCAGCCCCAATTGAACATCTTTGAAAAGTACTGGGCTGCTTGGTATACATATATGAACAATGACGTCTTGGCAACCGGCCTAATGTTTTTTCTTTTGCATGAGTTCATGTACTTTTTCAGGTCATTACCTTGGTTTATTATTGATCAAATGCCATATTTCAGGAGATGGAAGATTCAGCCGACAAAAATTCCAAGTGTCAAGGAGCAATGGCACTGTTTGAAGTCGGTTCTTCTATCACATTTTCTGGTGGAAGCCATCCCTATATGGACTTTCCATCCGATGTGCGTCAAGTTAGGTATCTCAGTTGGGGTTCCATTCCCATCCATTAAAAGAATGGCCTTGGAAATTGGCCTTTTCTTCATCTTGGAAGATATGTGGCATTACTGGGCTCACAGATTATTCCATTATGGAATTTTCTACAAATATATTCACAAACAGCACCACAGATACGCGGCACCATTTGGCTTATCAGCTGAGTATGCTCATCCTGCAGAAACAATGTCTTTGGGTTTCGGTACCGTTGGTATGCCAATTCTTTATGTGATGTACACAGGTCAATTGCATTTGTTCACCTTATGTGTCTGGATTACATTCAGATTATTCCAAGCAGTTGACTCTCATTCAGGCTACGATTTCCCCTGGTCTTTGAACAAGTTCTTACCTTTTTGGGCTGGTGCTGAACATCATGACTTGCATCACCATTACTTCATTGGCAATTATGCATCTTCATTTAGATGGTGGGATTTCTGTCTCGACACTGAAGCAGGTCCGGAAGCAAAGGCTGCTAGAGAAGAAAGAATGAAGATTAGAGCTGAGAACAACGCAAAAAAATCCAGCTGAGGATTAATGCATCTATAAAAATAAATTAGAAATGCTATTTAACGTTTTATACAAATGAAATTTTTTTTGAGGTTCGAATACTTTTTTTTCTATTAATTCTATTTATTAGTGCGTGCGATTATAAGTTTACAAATGCCGTTTCAACCAATCCATCTTCTTGCAGATCTGAATAGCCTAATCCACGGTCCGTAGCCTTCCCACTCTTCATATTTCTCACTTGGATACCAGGAATTTGCCTCCAATCTACAAACTCTTTCTGGATGAGGCATCATTGCTAGTACTCTTCCGTTTGGAGATTTTATGCCAGCAATACCGTTTTGTGCACCATTTGGATTAAATGGATATGTTTGAGTAATGTTTCCGTAGTTGTCAACATATCTAACAGCACACAGACCTTGTTCTTCGAACAACTGCTCTTGCTTTTTGCTAGTGAAATGTGCTCTACCTTCACCGTGAGCGACAGCTATTGGTAGCTTTGAACCAGTCATACTATTCAAAAACACACTCTCAGTTGATGTTTCTTGAAATATCTGAACCATACTGACACGAGCCTCATATTGCTCACTGAAGTTCCTTTCAAAACTTGGCCAATTCTCGCAACCAGGGATTATATCCTTTAATCTACTCAAAAACTGGCATCCATTACAAGCACCAAATGCAAAGGTATCATCTCTTTCTTGGAAGAATTTTACAAACTGTGCACGGACACCTTCGTGGTACAAAACAGATTTTGCCCAGCCAGCACCTGCCCCAAGAACATCACCATATGAGAAACCACCACAGGCCGCAAACCCGACAAAATCATCCAGATTGACTCTTCCCTCTAATAGATCTGTCATAGTGACATCGATGGAATTGAAGCCAGCTTGCTGAAAACACCATGCCATTTCCATTTGGCCATTAACACCTTGTTCTCGTAAAATCGCAACGTTTGGTCTAACAGAAGAAAGTTCGGCACCAATTTGTAGATCATCGTTGGGATTGTAGGTTAAAGAAAAATGTAAACCTGGATCTTTGTCATCTTGTAACGCATGGAATTCTTCACTAGCAGCCTTTGGATTATCTCTCAGTTTTTGCATCTCAAAGGAAGTAGAGCTCCACAGTTGCTGCAAATCACCTCTCGTACTTTCATAAATTCCTCTTCCTTCATTGTCAACAATACTGATGACCTGCGAATCAAAATCAGGTTTACCCACAACAGAAACATATTTTTCTGAGACACCATGTTTTCCAAGAATAGACTTAAACTCATCTAGGTTTGATTGAGATATTTGGAAAACAGCACCTAGCTCTTCGTTGAATAAGGATATCAATGTTTCATCTTGGGCGCCATTCACCACTGCGACTAGACCACATCTGGAGGCAAAAGCCATTTCCAATAAGGTGACTAATAAACCACCGTCTGATCTATCATGATATGCCGCAACGATATTTGTCTTATGAAGCTCTAGAAGAGCTTCTAGGAATCCCTTAAACGTGACATTATCAGGAACTGTTGGAGAAGTGTTCCCAACTTGATTATAAACTTGTAATAAAGCGGAACCTCCGAGGGAAAGTGTCTGATTCAACGCAGCGAGATCCACAAGTACCAAAATGGAGTCCTCAATCTGCTTGTTTAAAAGAGGCGTCCAAGTATTGCCTGTGCTATAAACAGGAGCAAAGGCAGTAATATCTAAAGACAAGGGAGCAGTGACTTCTTTATCACCCCACTTCATTTTCATGGACATAGAGTCTTTACCAACCGGAATGGACACACCTAAAGCAGGACACAAGTCCATACCTAATGACTGAACTGCTTCATACAATTTAGATCCCTCACCAGAATGAGAAGCAGGAGACATCCAGTTTGCAGATAATTTTACGTGTCTTAATGATTTAACATCTGCAGCAAATAAATTGAGAAGAGATTCTGCAACCGCTAATTTCGCAGATGCTCCAGCAGATATCAAAGCATTTGTTGGCCTCTCACCCATAGCCATCGCTTCACCAGCTGAAATGATAGAATCTCCTAAGGAAGTCGCAGTAACACCGACGTCAGCGACTGGGACTTGCCATGGGCCAACAAACTGATCTCTATCAATTAAACCTGTAACTGTTCTATCACCAATCGTTATTAAAAAGGACTTGGAGCCGACAGTTGGTAATTTAAGTACTCTTTCAATAGCATCTCTTATTGATGGAATGACAGTCAGATCAGCTGCTGGCAGCTGCAAATCTGCAGTGATAGTGTCCCTAGACATCTTTGGTGGTTTTCCAAATAGAATTGACATATCAAGGTCAATAGGAGTTGTTGCCAGCAGAGGGTCCTCTACTATTAATCTTTGTTCGGCGGTAGCAACACCAACAACCGCATAGGGAGCTCTTTCTCTCTTACATATATCTTCGAAAATGGAGAGGTACTTGGGAGAAACACCGAGCACATAACGTTCTTGAGATTCGTTACACCAAATTTCCATCGGAGACATACCTGGTTCCAAAGACAGCACCTTTCTAATGTTGAACTTAGCACCCAAATTGTTATCATGAACCAACTCGGGTAATGCATTGGAAAGACCTCCAGCGCCGACATCATGAATCGATTGAATTGGACTATTGTCACCGAGGGCAACACAAGCATCAATAACTTGTTGACAACGACGCTCCATCTCAGGATTTCCTCTCTGAACAGAGGCAAAATCTAGTTCAGCAGAGCCCTCGCCGGCTGCAATTGAAGAAGCAGCACCACCACCAAGACCAATTAACATAGACTGCCCACCTAACACGATCAACTGGGACCCTGGTGTTATTGGCTTGTCCTTCAAGACAAACTGTGGTCTTACAGTACCAAAACCACCAGCTAGCATAATTGGTTTGTGAAAACCTCTGATTTCCTCCTCACCCTTTGCATTTTTTACCTTAGTGGTTAAAGTTCTAAAGTAACCGTTAATACATGGTCTACCGAACTCATTATTGAAAGCAGCTGATCCCAATGGTGCTTCAATCATAATGTCCAAAGCTGAGGCAATATGGGAAGGTTTACCAATATCAATTTCCCAAGGTTGCTTATGGCCTGGAATTAATAAATCGCTAACAGAAAAACCGCTTAAACCACACTTTGATTTAGAACCTCTTCCAGTAGCACCTTCATCTCTAATTTCACCACCTGAGCCAGTAGACGCTCCAGGAAATGGAGATACTGCCGTAGGATGATTATGAGTTTCAACCTTGATTAACATTGGAACAGATTCTCTTACTGAGTTCCATTTCTTCGTCTTTGGATCAGGTGTAAAAAAAAACGCCTCATTTCCAGTATCTAACACTGCCGCATTGTCGGAATAGGCACTTAAGGTATAATCTGGTGCTAGCTTATGAGTATTTCTAATCATTTGAAATAAAGACATATTTTTCTTCAATCCATCGATTGTCCAATCAGCATTGAAAATCTTATGACGACAATGTTCTGAATTAACCTGGGCAAACATAAAAAGTTCAACATCAGTTGGATCTCTCTTAAGAACCTCAACAAATGCTCTTACCAAATATTCGATTTCACCCTTATCTAGTGCCAGACCCAACTCTGTGTTGGCCTTATTTAAGGCATCCCTTGGGCTTAATTTCAAAGCGTCTGATACCAATGGAATATGAACCAGTGGCTTTGGTGAGTCATGAGTGAATAGATCGTCAGATGTTGGAGGCTCGTTCAAATATAAGTGCTGGGTCATTCTGTCAAATACGGGTTTTAATGAATCGTCATTCAAATTTTCTAACAATGGGAAATTTGGGACAGTTTTAATTAGCAAAGCCAGGCCTCTTTCTATACGCTCAATCTTGCCATCCAAACCACATACAGTACTAATGTTAGTAGCCTTGGAAGACCATGGTGAAATTGTACCTGATCTAGGAACGATTCTGATCAAATAAGTATCGTCGCCAACAGAAGAACTAGCGACGTCTCTGTCGATAAAATCGTACAGCAATCTGGATAGAGCATCATTTTCGAGATCCAGAGCAGTGTCGTAGGTTAGCAAAACTTCCAATAATTTCGAATCTTTCTCACACAGCTCTGTACATTTTGTGTCGATGTAATGAATATAACATGAGCGTACATCCGTTATAACAGATGTGCTATTGGTGTATTCTTCGATACCCTTCACCAGAGTTTCCACTCTGAAAGGAGATAAGGCATTAGGCCCAACCAGTATTCTCATAGACATCTCCAAAACCTATTCTAGTGCGATTGTGATGAATGAGGTAACGTAACAATAACGAACTTCTCCTTGGGTATAAATGAATACACTCTCAAGTTTCCTGTCCTTGGATAAGATTGGTTTAAAAGAGTCAATGATGACCAAAAATTGGAAAAAAGCCAGGACAATCGACGACAAGAAGAAGACTGATATATAGCTTCTAATGATCAAAGAACAAGAATATAAATGAAAAGCCAGATAAAATGAAAATCAAGATAAAATAAAACTGAACTAAGCTGAATAAAACTTCAATTAATTTTTTCTTCAATATTTGATGAAAAATGAAAAAAGTGACTACGAAAATGGATAACAGCCGAAGAATTTTACTGTACACTGATTGGAATCGAGGGTTTGCGGTTTACGGCGCTTGAACAAACTCAATTCAAGACAATGATGATTCATCACTATCAGATCAATTTATTACACAATTAGGTAGTTACTTTATTACTTTGATATCTAATCTGACTCTTCTTCACCCAATCATCCTGAAAACTTTTCAGCGAAAAACTTCATCTCATCGCATCTTATGAAAATATGAAAGACACACATTAGAGTCAAAGTATTAGGGTCAAGGAGAGACGGAAGACACCTAAAGCTATCAAATAGATTAAGCATGTCACAGAAGGCTTTAAAGGTAACCAAAAAGGTAAAAGATCCACGTCGAGTGACAAAGAGACAAAAGAATTTGCGTAAAGGTGCCCCACTGCAAATCAAATCCAAGAAGAAATCTCTTCAACATTTAA
Organism: Zygotorulaspora danielsina; assembly: GCA_030572985.1. Lineage (NCBI taxonomy): Eukaryota > Fungi > Ascomycota > Saccharomycetes > Saccharomycetales > Saccharomycetaceae > Zygotorulaspora > Zygotorulaspora danielsina. Next base: position 277,132 of record JAJMCL010000007.1, read on the forward strand.
AGAAGTTAAATAGAACAGCTTCTTTGACTGAATCTACAGAAAAACTTATAGCTAGCAAAGTAGGACATTTAGAGATTCTGAAAGGAACAAGGAGGGAATTAGCCAAGGCTAAAGATAAATGAAGTGTGATAGAATAAGATTTGGATCAGTCAGTTTATTTACAAATTCATGTGTACAGTAGATTCTATTATTGTAATGCATTAGGAGTAGGACCTTTTCGTTGGTCTGGAGGTTTGAAACCACTTTGTTATCTTTGATAAGGCCACAGCCAATTGAGTATCATATTTTGCACAAAGGAGTATAGTTGCGAGCTTACCCAATAAACTGATAAAAGGAGCGGTGCTTGTGATGAGACACCTATCATGAAAATGCAGCTGAATCTTGACATATTCAAGATGCTATTCATACTTCGAGAAATCCTTGAATGATTGTCTGTCGCAACCTCAATTCCGGCACCTGAAGTCGATGTGCTTTTAAGCATCCTGCCATTATATTCCACATTCGTCATGTATAATGTTCCCAGGACGAGTGGTACAAGCATTGGCAGAGAATCCAGAGAAAGGCTCAAATCAAGCGTCGGTGGAATGACTTCACCTAACCAGTAGCTATTAGTCTCAAGCAACTGTTTCCCAGTGAGCTCTCTAATACCCATGGATATAGTAACCCATAATGGTATCTGCACAATCGGTAGCACAATATTCTTCCACATTTGTACATTGTATTTTCTAAAAAGCTTTTTCTGTCTATTTCTTGTTTCCTTCACAGCTAGCAGTGTTATCTGTTGCGGTGTCAAACTTCCCGTAGTATCCTTTTTCGTATGGTGTATTTCATTAGTTGTACTGCCTGCTGCCGTTATGGAATCATTAAAAGGTGTTCCCGCAGTAGTTGCAGCTAATCGCAATCTAGTGACGGGCGTAATTGCTTGAACCAATTTCCTTAGTTCTTGTTGCTTGACAATTCTCCTCCTTTGCCATATACTCAAAGGCAATGTAATGATTGTTCTCAAGCCTATTGTTGTAAGCGGCACTAATGCCACCCACGTTAGACCTGATGTATTGTGCATTGTCATTAAAAGATCGGCGACATTCTGAAAAACAGAGATATGTCTCCTCCCAATAGATACAGGAAAGGATTGCGGCCTTAGACCTGTACAGGCTGTCGATCGAAATAACCTGGCACTTCGAGGCCCTCCGCCTGAAAACATTTTGCTACACTCTGTCTCTTCAGCTCTTTAAATCTGCAAAGTAGCTTCAAATTATCTTCTGAAAAACTTTGAACATTAACAGTATACACATAAATATGTTGTCTCAAACTTCATAACCAATAACACATTACACTTATTTAAGAAACTATTCACAGCATGCTATAAAGAACACAGGCTATTTTACAAATTATCTAGATTGAGGAGGTGCTACTCCACTTGACTACCATCTCTCGGCTTGTAGTATGGCAATAGCTCGATAACTTCGACTGGCAGTCTTCCGTCTACCTTCACTGCGTACATTCCAGCAATATATCTATCCACACTTAGCCATTTAGCTACCCATGACTTGCCCGGTTTACACATGCCCACGAGACCTTCAAATGATGGTGAAGTGCATTCTATAGTAGAGACACCGGCTTCTTCAAAAATCGACTGACAATTCGGGCATCCCCCATTGGTAAACTCATTGGCGGAAAGCACAATACCACAGAGCATGCATGCTCTCTCACTTGACATCACAACCTACTATCAGAACCACAGTTCCACTGTTGATGTTCCACTTCACCTACCAATTTCTACTTAAATTAATCTACTTGTAATTTTCATGTTAAAGAAAAGTGCATCACATGACACGATCGGCAGCCAGATTTATGCTTACTTTCCTGAAATGATTGCAGGCGAAAGACTCATATAGTATAGAATGCTTTGTAAATTGCCTACACTGTTCGAAGTTATTATCTTGAATCTTGTTTTTAATCTTTGAATTTTAGGTTCAGAGTATCATTTTTCCGCAACTGAGTAAGAAAGTAGGTACAATATACAATGGTTGATTATAATAGCGAAGTAAAAAAGTTGGTTGCTGCTCACGACTTCTTCTTGTTCTCTGCATCCTGGTGTCCCGATTGTAGATACGCCACTTCCGTCTTCAAGAAATATGGCGTGGAGAGCAAAATCTATAATTTCGACATTGCATCGCTATCTACAAAGGAACAGCAGGAATGGAGGAGTGCTTTTCAAAAGGTCACTGGAAGTAGAAATTTACCAACTTTATATGTGAAAGGAGCTGTTTGGGGTACCGAGTCTCAATTGCATCGATTTGAAAGTAATGATTCATTGGCTGAGGAATTTGCGAAGATCGGCCTATTGAAATAATTAACTTCGGTATTAGGATTAGCGTTATAAATTACTTAAGAGAAATAAAAAATATATATTCTTCAGTTACTGCTCCTTCAAGTAATAATATTCGTCCTTCTTTTCCATATCTGTATGGACAAATTGCGGGATTTCATCACCTTTGTCGCTATCATAAAGAATGATACCATTGCCTAATGCATGTTTCTTTTCATTTCTCTTATAGAAATACAGCACGACAAATGTCCATAGACCATATATTATACCAAATATCATACTGACGGTATAACCGGTTTTGAACCTTGGTGATTCGATAGTTTGCCAAGCAAGAGCGGGAATCCATGCATACGTTGACTGAGAAATCGAATATATGGCGATCCAGGTAACTGCCTTAACTTGAGGATCCAACCTCAAGAAATCATTGATAAAAGACCATAGACAAGGTGATGCACTGACACTAAAGTATGTTGTTAAGAATGCAAACCATTTAGTAGGCCTGGAAACATCCCATTTAATAAGGATGGCACAGGAGACTGTGTTCATGATAGCTGCGAAAACCATAAATATCCATTTGCAACGGAACAAGTCTGCACCGAAAGCGCAAATAAAGACGTAAGCGAACCCTAAACATGCTGGCAAAACACCTAGATTATTGACTGTTTCAATGGAATAATCGACATTACTTTTTAGCCACAAAGAATAAGACCCGCTAAATGCTGTCATATTATTCCATGAACACGTATCGAAGACAACTAAGACCCAAAAGGCAGGCGTACAAAATACTTTCTTCCAGATATCCAAACTCCATAAAGGCTTCAATTTAGATTTATCAACATGATCCTTGATTTGATTTCTTCTGTTTCTGGCACGAGCTATTCTTATCTCTTCGTCGGTCAAGAACAAAGAATAGCATTTCGAAGGGACACCTGGGATTACGAAAAATCCAATGATTACAGTGGGAAAAGAGACAGCAACGGCATCAATCAAGAACATCCATCTCCAGCCCGCTAGCCCATGAACGCCGTCCAAACTTTTGTAGATACGTGACTGTAACAAACTGGAAGTCACACCACCCAACAACTGACCACAAAAAAACAGACAGACTCTTGAACTGATCTCATCAGGAGCATACCAGCAGCCAAGTAAATACTGAGATATCGGATAGTAGGCTGCACCAAAGGCGCTCAAGATGAACCTATAAGCCTGCAGCTCTCCTAAGGTTTTGGCCCTGTAACAGGCAAACGTGAACCAAGTCCAGCCCATATCCATTACGGGTAGTATGATATGGGATGGATATCTGGGCAGTAAATACATAAATGGCAGTTGGAATACAATACTTCCAACATTCGCAATCGTGGAGGTATAAATGTAATCGTTACCCTTCATATTTAAGTCCTCTTTCATATTGGAGACATAAGCACTTGTATAATTGTTTAGATCAACAGATTTAGACCAGCATAGCACAAGTAGATATAGTGCAAGAACAAGGTCTATCTTGTAAAGCAACCTTCTTTCAGCCTTTGTTTGTGTAGCATGATTCGGATACAAAAACTCATACCATTTACGAGACGCCCTGTACTCCTTGTTTAATCTGTATTCGTATTCATCGAAATATTTGTACCATTTACGACCGGCTTCATTTCTCAATTCATAGGGCATATCCTTCTTGAGTCCATCAATAGATCCTTCATCGGATCCTTCAGATGACTTATGTTCCTCCAAAACTTCGTCCTTTACGTCTTGCTTGCCCTCAGGAACAATACAAGATCCCACAGACAAAGAATCATCTGATTGAACGCTACTATCTTCAGATTGGAGATCTTCTGGCAAGACTCTTAGTTGAGGCAAATACTTCCTGAAACCTGTACGCCCTCCTGTATTTGTCATTTGTTACTCTCGTCTTGCGAGGAAAATATAGTCACCTTCAAGCAATACGACAACTAATTCAATTAGATGCCCTTTATATATGTCTCATTCAACAAAATACCCAACAACCAACCATGAACAGATGCGCCATCACCCTCTTGACATCATTCACTTTATTGATAGTCTAAAAATTTTTTCTGCTCCAGCCGCTCCACGTCGCTTTATTGCGTCAAAACGAGTCATCATGAGATGATTCAATTTCAAATACATAGCACTGCCAAAACATTTCGCATCTTTAGACGTGCCAATCTATACGCGATCTCAAATGATCTCCAGTATTTTCTAGGAACCACAGGACAAAGTCTTAATATGATTCACATCTTTGTTGGAAGAAAAGTCGTTTTTAAGTGACCAAATCAAAAGCTACATGATAATTCTCGATATTTCGTGTATGGGATTGGTCCGTCCTTCTTGAAACAATAAAAAGTTTGATGGTTGCAACTCCAACTATATCGTCACCCGTACTGTGAGACTTATAGTATTTAAGTTTATTGAGTCATCTTGCAAAAAAAGAAGTATTTTCGACATAGTGCAGCATGTTTCAGCCATCAGATAAAGGAATACGTGCAACAAAAATGTTGGATAGATAGCCATGGCCTATCGACCCTCATGACATACCCTCGCGGCATCTCCTTACCTCAGAATATCATGAATCAAACGTCCCTTCTTACCAAGCATGTGAAAGACCGGGTAATAAAAATTCCTCACTTTTATAAGAGATGCTGAAAAATTTTTCTGTTCTTTCCAGCCGACAACACTGTTTTGTATGACATCTAAAGTGGGATACTCAACAAAAACAAGTAAATTTGTATGTGGGTTGATGTCATCTGTGGATGATAAATCACCGCCTGCTGTTGGAGATGGGCGGCTGGCTTTTTCCGATCTGCTCTCGATGTAGGTCGAGCAGCGAACAACTTAGAGTGCAAGAATCAATGATAACCATACTTGGTGACACGAGACTTTCGAGAAGTAAGTATTCGGTAGTTCTGTCGAACACGGATAATCTTACTGAGGTATGGTCATTGATACCTTTTAGCAATCTATTTTCCCTATCTGGGAAACACGGCCTTAAAATCCCTTGCATTGAACAGTGGGATACTTTTGGCCTGGTATATTGTTTTCGGAATGAGCCTGTCGGCCGATGAACCTCCAGTTTTTTTCCAACGTATACTAACTTATTTTGTCGCCTAATCAGACTGACTCATAATGACTCGTACTTCCGTTTTGGCCGATGCTCTGCAAACTATCAATAACGCTGAAAAGACTGGTAAACGCCAAGTTTTGATCAGACCATCCTCAAAGGTTATTGTCAAGTTTCTACAAGTTATGCAAAGACATGGTATGTTTTTTTTATTTTATTACAAATGTCTTCAAATCAACTTTTTTTTTTCATGTTCCCGGGCTGATAACTAGATGGTTTGTCGGATAGTATCAATTACTTTTAGTCTCATGCTGTTTTTTAAGTGTCCGGGAGATCGAATTTTATGTGGAAATGCTTCTTACACGGTTGGAATTGTAATTTTTTTACAACTATATGTGTTCTAAACCGTTTACTTTTCCTCAACAATCAAAAAAAAAATACATGGAAATAAAAAGGTTTAATTGTTGGCATTTTCCTTTCATTAAGTTTTTTTTTAATTTTACTAACGATTGGAAAGGCTATATTGGTGAATTTGAGTATATCGATGACCACAGATCAGGTAAACTAGTCGTTCAACTGAATGGAAGATTGAACAAATGTGGTGTTATCTCTCCAAGATTCAATGTAAAGATCAGCGATGTGGAAAAATGGACTGAAAATTTATTACCAGCAAGACAGTTCGGTTATGTTATTTTGACCACTTCTGCAGGAATCATGGATCATGAGGAGGCTAGAAGAAAGCATGTTTCCGGTAAAATTTTGGGTTTCGTGTACTAAATAAATAATGTGTAAACTATATAACGTAACAAGTTGAATTGCGTGTCCAATATAGCCCAAGGTTAAATTCATATTGATCATAATGTATTCTAATAAATTTCATGTGGAGGATACACTGAAAAGTTCCGAAGGTGGTGGTAAACGAACATTGTTAACGTTAAAAGTATGCTGAATTCCATTGTAAGAGGGCGGCGATTCACTGGAGTTATAAAGAGAGCCTGCTGATGTAGCGCGTATGTTCATTGGCTGCATGGATGAAGACATCGGACTTGCAACGGAACCTGCATGGCCAATGAAGGGTGTCGTATATGTCGGACTCATCTTTATATTCTGAGGAATAGTCTTTGGGGATATAGGCTCTGGTCCATAAGAGTAAATATTACTGACGTTGGTATTGTTGAAATTGTTTGCGCCATTCGGATTGCTAAAATTTACATTATATTGTTGGTAATTGTGTTTCAATAGAGGTGGTGACTGTAATGGGTAGTCCAAACTCGATCTCCTTCTCATTGGGTCAAAATTCAATGGCGGCAGAATTATATTTGATTGTCTGAAACTTGCTGAGTCTACACTGCTTGCTTGTCTCATGCCAACACTTTGAAAGCCATAGTCATTGGCAGGTGACGATAACGGCGGCCTAATTTGCATTGACTTAATCAACACTGGGGAGAATACACCCTCGTAGTTGAATTTCCAAGGTTCCGTAACTCTTTGGAAGCTATGTACCGGTGCAGTGTAAGAATTAATAGCATCCAATGCTCGTTCGCTTAATCTCGACTTTACTTCCCGGCTAAAATTAGGAATATCTAACAACATCTCCTCAATAACCTTTTCTTTTATATCCTCTATGATCGATTTTATCAATTCACAGTAGCCAGTGAAAATGGACGATTGGGCATCTAGAAAATTGGATTGGATTTTCCAGAAACTGTCGTTTTTGTTTTGATTTAATATGAATTCGTTTACGAAATGATCAATATCAAACATATTCTCCTCCGAATATCTGAAAATTGTTAAGTGTTCGAAAACCAACAACGCTTGAATTGATTGAAGCGATAGCAACTTGAATATCCGATTGGGACGGAAACTTAAATTGCTGATTGATAACTCCGACCCGAATATTTTCAACAGGAAAGTTATAACATCCGCAATTAATTGATGATATCTTGGAACTATGTTTCGCTGATTTTGCAAATGTAGCATTGCCAAGATAGGTAATGCGCATATACTCAAGTTTTCATTTATGGCCGAAATATCGATAGGCGTTATAGTCTCCGTGAACCAAATTTGATCATGCGTATTTATTTCGTCCATGAATTCGAACCAAAATGTCTCCAACAGCAGCCAATGACCATCTGACTGTATGGGCAGCGAGTATCTGTTTAGCAAAGCCCCAAAGGTGTGAGAAAGTGGTAATCTGTAATGGAACCTCATCCTCAATTTCCTTTGTTTTCGCTGTTGTCGCTTTTCTTGGCCGACCTTGTAATAATGGTTATTCACCATTACCAATGCATTGTGGAATTCTGTTCTGTTTTTGAAAATGTGCGATATCTTGAATTTGTGGAAGATAATCCAGTCACAGTACAGAACCTCTGACAAGTAATTGAGCAACTTCAATCCAAACCTTTGGGAGCTGCTAGAGCTCGCCGTCAAGATGTGCTTGGCAGTACTGCTGCCAAAGAGTTCTGAATTTACAACGTTTTCTAGTATCAGACTGGAAACGCTGTCTGGTTCAGCCGTCCTTCGCAGAAGCTGGGCCCAGCAATCCAGAGTCCGCAGTTGGTACGCTTTCGAAACCCTTGTGTCCGAATACACGCGCTGGAACTTTTGAAAAAAAAGTCCCATGTCCGGCGGCACGTGATCATAGAGGGCAATGCCTTGGCACATCATGTCCAGCGCCACGATGTCGCGTATATTGGACCAACAGATCTGCCATATGTCGTTGCGCCGCTGCTCGTTGACGAAGGAGCCAACGCACACTATGGCCAGCAGACGCTCGCTGTGAGTTTCCTCTGTTGTCTCGCTCCACGGGTCTACGGATAGCAGTTTTTGGAGCCCAATGTTGTAGAAAAAGCGTATCTCTCTCGTCGTGATATCGGCCGTGCTGGCGTACTTGACGAACAGATCCAGCACCTGGTCAGCGTTTTCGCCGTCGAAATCGAAGGTCTTTTTTTTCCAGTCCCGTCTCTGCGCGACGGCGCCTGCGACGGAGTTCGGCGCCTCATTTGTGACGCGGATCATGGAATTGACCAGCAATTCTAGATACAGGTCGTTTTTTGCGTCGCCGCTGCATTCGCAATCCCGGGGCTGCTCCTGCTGGGTCTTGCGCTTCATCAGCAGCAAATCTCTATGCACCGTCTTGATGTGTCGCTGCAACAGGTCGCGACGTACAAACGCATGCCGGCACACTTTGCACTCGAACGGCTTGACGCCGGTGTGTGACCTCTCATGTCTGGCCTTGTGCTCGGATCTAGAAAAGCTCTTGGAGCAGAACAAACAGATGTAATTTTTCTGCTTGGTGCCCATTCTACTTTGAAAGTTGCGGTGTTGTTAACCACTCAAGACAGAAACAATTAATGCTGCTGGCTACGCAGGGCCCGATGGGACACCACTGCCTGTGAAACACCGTGGAATATACAATCTCTTATATACCAGCGCTCCCTGGCGCCAGTGGCGCCAGGGGAGCGGAGGGGTGCCTCACCCCCCCCCTTTCAGAAATTTTCAGAAATTTTCAGAAATGGGCCAAAGCGAAAAACGAAAAAGATCTGCTCATCTCAGAAACTGTGGAATGCACGAGCCAGTCGAGCCTGTTAGGGGACGACAACATGCGGGGTATTTTGCCATTAATTGCATTGCTGTCCTCCCCTCCGCGCTGCGGCATGGCGATCCGTTTCAGGTCCATGTTCCGTGTTCCATGTTCCAGGTTCCAGGTTCCAGGTTCAGGTTTCTCCGGGATCAGTTTTCTTATCTGGCGCGCTCGGCCCCGGCTGCAGCGTTTCGGCACTAATCTGGAAAAGACCGAGAGGGGAGAAGGCGGAGGGGCGAGCGGAGAGGGGCGAGCGGAGAGCACAGAGTGGGGAGGAGAAAACAGAAGCGCGCGTGCGTGCGAAGACGCAGACGAGCGCGGGGGAGCGGCACGGGGTGTGGGGGTAGACAATAGCACGACATGTCATCCCGCAATCAGCGTCTGTGCCTCCGACACATTCTCGACCCGGGAAAACGCCGCACGCGGGCTGGGCGCCATTCATCCGGAGACCCAGAGGCGTTCGGGACGCAACGCAACGCAGCGCAACGCAACGCAACGCAAAACAGCCTCACCCTGGGTAGAGCTGCATGGTTTGCTCATACGACGGCACTTGGCACCTTTCGTCCACCGGAGCACTGTCGGACGTCTCCGGCGCCGGGGACGGCACACCCTGTGCGTCTTGCACTGGCGGCACGACGACCGTCTCGCCAGAATGCATTGCGAAATAGTGGTCGTCGGTCACGTGCGACAGCCGAGGCGACACCGGCGCCGACTTCGCCACCGCGCTGTTCAGCAGCGAGTCCTTCAGGCGGTCCCTGTAGTTCGGCGGCGGCACAGACAGAGCTGCAGGGGACGGCGACGGTGCGTGCGAGTTCGTGTTCGAGGTGTCGAACAGATCGACAAACTCGTTCGGTCTGAAGTGGATGTTGCCGTTGTTGTTGTCCAGGAGCACCAGCCTGCCTTGCAGGGTGGTGTCCGGCGAGACGTACAACAGCACAGGGAGATTTGCTTTTATCTCGAGCGTTTTGTTCTCGTTCACGTGCCTCAGCATGACCTGTATGGCGATCTTGTGCTTCACGTGGATCAGATCGCTCGCGCACTCGACGTCCTGAGTGATCTTCTTCAGATTGTGGGGTAGCTGGAAAAGCGAGTTTATGGTGGCGTTCCCCAGAAGCAGGCTGTCTTCCACGTTCTCGACGTCTCCGAACGCCGTCATCGACTGCTTGTTGAGGACCATCTGGTCGTCGTAGCGGTTGTCGCTCGAGTCGCGTATGACGAAGAACTGGACGAGCGACGCGGCAATCTTCTCCAGCCGGTAGCCCTTCTTGAACGGAAACAGCTCGATGTTGATGGGCGTAGCGCCCCCCAGCGGCACCGCCTTGCTGGGTATGCTTATCTTGTATTGCAGCTTGTCCACGTAGGTGTTGCCAACGGCCACGTCCTGCTGCAGGGTCAGGTGATCCGCGGTCAGCGTGCGAAAAATCCGCAGGTACTTGTAGGTGGTGAACCCGTGACCGTGAAAATACATCTTCGGCGGGCGCACGATCATCGCCTCGAAATTGTAGAGCACGCTGCCGCTCTGCAGGCCCTCGATGGTGTCGGGTATGTCCGGGGGAAGAGTAGCTTGAAATGGCAGTTCGTAGTTGCCCTTGCGCAAATGGAAAAGATGCGACGTCTCCGGATCGAGATTGGTAAACGGTGTGCCGCTGCAGCCCTCGGATGGCAGCTCTAGCAGATGCGGCGAGTGCGATTTTTTCTTTATCAATCGGTTCACCACTGGGCTGGAAAACGAGCGCATGGAGTGGTTTAAGGCTTGCTTCTCGCCGTGCTTTATCACTTCGCCGTGCGGGCTCACCAGCAGGTTGTTCCAATTCGCTTCAAATATGATCTTCTGATCCTTGACGATACTTGTTACGCCGCTGCCATGGTCCAGTTGTAAAAAATCAAGTTTGAACCTGCCAATTAGTCTCATAGATATCTTCTTGACGACGAGATCTTCGTTTATCGACATGACCAACTTGCCGTTCAAAAGGTACTGTTGCGTTTCCAGCTGAGATTCAGCTATCAAGATCAGATCCTTGTAAGGAGAGTTCACGCGGACGTCGAAGTACACAATGGGACTCTTGCTATTTGCGCCATTGATCCCGCCTCCGTGTAGATACGATTTAGGCCCGAACATCGTACCCTCCTCGCTTTGGCTTTATCGTGGTGCTGATCTACTTGGTTTTTTGTTTTCATGTTGAAAACGGCAAAATGAGCGAGGGTACCTCACATAGGCCCTTCTTCATCACAAGACGGAAATGGCACGTCTGTGGAAACAGGTATGCTTTTGAAGGATATAAACTCTTTGCCCGACGAAATATGGATAGAAATTTCCCAATACCTGACAATTGAAGATTTATTTCGTCTCAGGACCTGCTCCAAGAAATTAAATGCAAAAATCTGCTCGAGAGCAATATGGAAGCCTATATGCTATACGTATTGGCTAGACCATCAGAACAACGACCCGTTTATCAGAACAGATACCGAGGACAATGCTCATTTCCGGAAAGACGATTGGTTTTCCTTCTTTCGATACAGAAACGGAATAGATAATGAGATCATGAGGCATCTGCAGAGTGTCATAGAAGAAACGGATTCGAAAAGATATTGGAACAAGTTTCAGACCTTAATGAAGTTTAAGAAGAACCATGTCATTCCATTGCTGCACCGAACTGTTAATAGACGGTATACAGGCGATACTTTCCCGTTCCATTTGCTTACATTATGCCAAAAGATTATAACATGCTATCGACACGAATACGTCCTTGATCTGCTCTCAAACAATGCCGATGACACAGAATTTGTCCATAATGCAGAAGAAACTATTTTCTTGAAACTCGCTGCTATGGATCAATCATTTGATCAACTGCTACAACACAGAAAACTGGTTTTTGACAACATACATCTCATGATAAACAGAGATTTCAACAGTTGTTTGGATGATTTCTTGACGCTTCCCACTACCTTGCGTGTTGATAAGTTAATTTCTTACCTTATTGATATTCTGAACCCATTTGGTAAAGACAGACATCTGTTCTTGGAAGACTTTATAATACTGAGGATTTACGCTGGCGAAGCCAATGGCCATCCTTTGCTCCTATTGTCGATTATACAAGCGCTTGCGGCCAAATATGAAGTCGAGACTATCTTATGCAGTTCATACCTCATTATTCGTGATGATCGCCTGAAGGATCGTGAAACGTATCTCACAATTTCATCTGCAGGGAAACCAAAAATATTTACCAGGGGTAGATTGATACATTCACTCAAACACATAGTTGGTTCTAGCGACTATGTCATTCAAAATGAAATAATACCGACCATACTGCAACCGCTAAAGTTTAAGGATTTGATCTCAACGATTTTCAAGGAATTATTACCAATGTATAACAAATCAAAATGGTACACAATGAACCCAAAGACTATTGAGGCTGCTAAACTGGTATTTCCTCACAGTGGGCAGCCCATGTCAATCGACGCAGTAAACTTTTTTCTATGTATTTTCAAGGCAGTGGAAATAGATTCGAGGGATGAGTTACGCATTTCCACATTACGCACCATAACTCGACGAGAAGTATTTCGTTTAGTATCAAGACTATACCCGGGTGATCTTAATAATGTAAAATCGGTATTACTTCGGGATAGTGACTCTTTCGTTGAACCCTTCCTCCCGTACGAACAATGGCTTCAGCAATTGCACAACATATCCTTGGAAACAATGGAAGGAATGGGACTTTTTGTTGTCTCGGCAAGAGACCTTCAGTTGATGTGTATTGTTGGGACAAGAGAGTTTGGAAATCAGCATATCTATTACACACTCATGAATGCATTGGGAGAATTTTACATAGAACTGGACGAAAATGTCGAGCCATGCGATTGGGAATGTAATGAAGATCTAATTTGCGATTTTCTAACTATGGCTTCCAGATCAGATTTGGGTTTGGTTTTCTCTGGCATCGATACATCATCGCATAAACTAAAGGTTAATCGTATGGTACAAAACATAATTGATAAAAAGCAACCAACATCAGATATAAGCTTCTAATAGTTGGTACAACTGAAAATACGTATCCTTTATAATAATATTTAAAGAGTGATTAAATCATCACATAATTTCGATGTTCTCCTGTGGAACTTATATCGCCGAGCCTAAAAAACCATCCTTCGCGTAGTTGATATGAATGACTGACAGGAAGAACAGGGCCTGTTCTCAACCTGTTCCCGCTGCAAAGGCATAAAGCTCGAAGAACGATCTGCTCAGAATAGCATGCTTACTCCATCGAGAATAACTGGAATTTTTCGTAAGACTTTTTTGAGGCAGCTTAGCGGAGGCAATAGCTCCAAAATTATAGGTATTGACCTCGGAACTACCAATAGTGCTGTAGCATACATACGAGACTCTAGTGATAAAAGATCTGCCACGATAATTGAAAATGATGAGGGCCAGCGGACTACGCCATCAGTAGTAGCATTTGAAAAAGGTGGAAAGGTTATTGTTGGTGCTGCTGCCAGAAGACAGGCGGCTATTAACCCGGAAAATACCTTCTTTTCCACTAAACGTCTAATAGGCCGTCTCTTTGAAGATAAAGAAGTTCAGAGGGATTTGAGATCCGTGCCTTTTAAGATTGTGAAATCAGATCTGAATAGTCAAGCTTACCTCAAGACAACTTTTGGTGATGTCAAATCTCCTAGTGAGATTAGCTCTTTGATTTTAAAATACCTAAAAAAAACAGCCGAAAACTACCTGAGTGAGTCAGTAGAAAGAGCAGTGATCACCGTACCAGCATATTTCAATGATTCACAGAGACAAGCTACCAAAGATGCCGGCAGGCTAGCTGGATTGAATGTTTTACGAGTGGTAAATGAGCCTACAGCGGCAGCTCTGAGTTTTGGTCTAGATGATACGAAAAATTCTGGGATAATTGCAGTCTACGACCTGGGTGGTGGGACATTTGACATTTCAATTCTAGACATCGAAGACGGTGTTTTTGAAGTCAGAGCTACTAACGGAGACACGCATTTGGGTGGCGCAGATTTTGATAATATTGTTATTGACCATATAATGAAAAGCTTTCTAACTGAGAATCCAGAGGTTGATTCAAATGATATTCTAAAGAATCGAGAAACAATGCAAAGAATAAGAGAAGTTGCCGAAAAGGCAAAAATAGCATTATCCCATGTAAGCGAGACAAACATAGAGATTCCTTTTTTCTATGAGAACAAACATATCAATACAACGATGAAAGAGTCTGAATTGGACGACATGACCATGCATCTAATTGAAAGAACTGTAGGACCTGTGAAGAAAGCTCTAAAAGATGCTGATATTGAACCGGAAGATGTAGATGACTTAATACTTGTGGGCGGCATGACTCGTATGCCAAAGATCAGATCTATTGTCCGTGAAATATTTGGTAAAGAACCAAATACATCCGTCAATCCTGATGAAACAGTTGCATTAGGTGCAGCGATTCAGGGTGGCGTTTTATCAGGTGAGATTAGAAATGTATTACTATTAGATGTAACACCTTTAACATTAGGTATTGAAACCTATGGAGGGGCATTTTGCCCATTAATCCCTCGTAATACTACCGTTCCTGTAAAGAAAACTGAGGTGTTTAGTACCGGAGTGGATGGACAAACTGGCGTCGACATTAAAGTTTTCCAGGGTGAAAGAGGCCTTGTCCGTGATAATAAATTAATAGGTGACTTCAAGCTTACTGGTATCACACCGATGCCAAAAGGCGTGCCTCAAGTATGCGTGACCTTCGACATAGACGCAGATGGGATAATAAACGTTTCTGCTCTTGAGAAAGCAAGTGGTACAGAAAAATCTATCCAAGTGGTACCAAACTCTGGATTAACAGAGGAAGAGATAAGTCAAATTGTGGAAGATGCAAATAAAAACAAATCGATCGATAATCTATTAAGACAAAGATTAGAGCTTATCACAAAGGCTGATATTATGATAACTGATTCAGAAAATACTTTTGACAAGTTTAAAGATACTATTTCAAGCGATGAATCGTATCCAGAAGTAGTCAAAGAACTCCAAAATACGCGAGAAATGATAAATAAATTTAAAAAGAATCAATCAGATTTGAGTTACGATGTTAATGACGTTAAAAGAGCCACGGATAACTTTCAAAAAAGAGCATTAAAACTCTTCCAAAGCTCCTCTAAAAGGTCATCTCAAATCAAGTGAAAAAAAAGGGCATTTCATTTTTTATACGACTGGTTCCTCTATGTTTATAATAATATAGGTTTATATGTTTGTAAATACCATTCCAGAAAGTTTTTCTTTTCGATAATTTTTTACACTTACAAAGACTTATTCATAAATCTCCTTCTAGTGAATGCTAGCCAATATTTTGAGGGGCTCTCCTTCGAGTCCGTATATAGTCTTTCCAAGAGTCTCATGGCCAGTTCCTGGCGGAATTGCTGAATATATGTCCTCAGCAAATCCATTGAATTATGGTCTGTAACAGGAACCGAATAAACAGTATTTAGCGGGAATCCCGGAGTACCTGGAATGCTAAAATTATCGAGCGCAACGTTTGTCAGCACCTTCAATGCCTCGTTATAGCTGGTAGAAAGTTTCAAATGAGCCAAGCAATCATTGATAAATAAGATACCATAAATGAGCACTCGATCTGCTGGGGATTTTATTTCAAAGTTCTTGAAAAAGGAATTAGCACGAAATAAGTCCAAGCACTCATCTATGATATCATAATCAGCATTGGCAGGATATGCAGGTCCTCTGAACTTTGTGTTTAGTGGTAGGAGTACAAAGTTGCCCACCATACGATCATTCTGTGGATCAACTGGGAATGTAGAATGGTATGCCTAAACTTATCGTTAGTAAAAAAAAAGCCTTCTGACATCAGAAAAGATTGAAAAAAAGAACTCGCACATACAGGCATTGGAAACTGTCGACAGAACTGGTAGTTTGAGGGTCGCTCAAATTCGTATTAATAACAACACTTAGCTTGTTGTTCGCTTCGTTAATCACTTAGTATTCTGAGGGCTCTAAATCATTTGCTGGGACCCCTTTTAGTTCATTGTCGAAATCGTGAACATTCCGTCTGAAATGATGTACATGTTCGCAGATGCGAGACAAATAAGAACTTAAAGAGAACAGACCTTAATAGAAGCCGAACGAGTGGAGAAAAAAGAGGAGCAAGATCTCGTTGACACGGGGATTCAATCGCCTAGATCCAGTGTGCTGAAAAGAAGCGACGCCTGCACATTAGTGGAGGAAGAAGGAAAGCTGCGAAAAGTCCCTGAAGGCTGTGCATTTGCTGTTGAAAGTTTGTTTTACAATACTCTGAACCAATTTATTGGCAGAGAATTCATTAGCAGGATGGACAACGTTGACAGCGTCCAAGATAGGCGCTCTGTTTACTCAGAGATCTTCGGAATTGAAAGAAGATTAAACTCTATAAGCCTAGATCCCAATTATCATCGCGGCAACATTAGTTATGATAACGAGGAAAATTCTCATAGACTGAGACTCCCTAATAGAATTGAGGATATTGAAAAGCTGGATGAAGTCGTATCGGAGGAAATATCAAATGATGTCGTGCCTAGGACGGAACAAGTCCAGGGTAAGGATAGCTACATTCTTTCACACAAGACACACATCCGGGATGTCTCTGATACTCAGAGCCTACTCAGTGGAGAATGCACACCGCAAAGCAGCCCAAAAAAGGGCGTGTCATCTACTGCCGCACTCTCGCCGACAGTTCAAAAGAGAACACAACACCCTCAACAAAAACCGGCATCACTTTCAATTGCTCCAATGACGGCAGGTAATCCCTCTATGATTTCAGGAGGCACTGAAGCTCCCGTTGCATCCCCCTATCCTTCACGAGTAGCATCAGAAAATACAAAAAGTGAGGCTGCTCCCAGAAGAACTCCGTCCCTTCCTCAGCTATCGATTTCGGGCCTTAAAAAGCAAGCAAGCTTCTCACATTCTAATGGCGGAACACCTACGTTCAAAAAATCACCTTTGCAAAGTTTTGGATTTTTCTCCCGTCCGAGTTCTCGAGATTTACAAGAGCAGCAGCAGCATCAGCACCATAGTTATCATCAGCAACAGCTGCAGGATCATTCAGTCGATCCGCATCAGTTTCAACAGCTGCAATCTCAGCAGGCACAGATATCTGGGGGCTCATCCAGAACAATGTCTATCAACTCAAATACGCTCAAAAGCTTTGCATCTTCTCTTCAATCAAAAACCGCTAGTGGAAGAAAGATTCCCCAAAAATATGATACAAACTCGAATCCCTTCTCGGATCATTACAACAATCATCCATCTAGTCACCCTCAGGGTATTTCTGGACCGGCGTATCAAGGCCACGGCAATTATACAATAAGCAATAAACACAGCTCCTCTAACATGGGCTTGGGCCTCAAATCACGCACTTCATCAGCATCGCTTACTTCCAAAAGGTTTACTTCTGCGTCTGGTACCTCCATATTATACGAGCATCGCAACAGTGGGCCTATACCTTCCTCCAAACCGATACTTAGTGCATCAAGCAAAAAGCCACAAGTGTATCCAGCACTACTGTCAAGGGTTGCGACGAAGTTCAAAAGTTCTATTGACGTTGGAGATCATAAGAAGGATGGATTAATATATCGTGATGCCTTTACGGGACAACAAGCCGTGGATGTCATTTGTTCAATTATCAGAACATCAGATCGTAATCTTGCATTATTACTAGGTAGATCATTGGATGCCCAAAAACTTTTCCATGATGTTGTTTATGAACACAGGTTACGCGACTCTCCGCATGAAGTGTATGAATTTACGGACAACTCAAGAGTTATTGGTACAGGTACCACAGGAGTTGTTCCACTGAATGCACGCGATCCCCTCATGCTTTTGCCAAGTTCCTCTCAAGTCAATAGTTTACCATATTCTGGATCAACAATTGTAAATTCAGGTTCTGCATCCTCTTTAAAAAGTGATCAAACAAGTTCGCAGGAGAATAGTAAAGTCGAGAATAACCCTGCTTCAATCCATAACGTCAATGGTGTCTTCACTTTGTTAGTTGAATGCTATTCTCCGACTTGTACAAGAGATAGACTGTGCTATTCAATTTCATGTCCACGGAGATTAGAGCAACAAGCCAGGTTGAATTTGAAACCAAATGGTGGCTTGAAACGCAATATATCTATGGCACTGGACGATGAAGAGGAAGAAAAACCTTCCTGGACTAGTTCTGTTTCGAAAGAAATTTGGGAGAATTTGCCCAAGAGTGAAATCAAGAGACAAGAGACAATTTACGAAGTCTTCATCACAGAAAAGAACTTTGTCAAATCTTTGGAAATCACAAGAGATACATTCATGAAAACTTTGGCTGAAACCAATATAATCCCAGCTGACATTAGGAAAAATTTCATCAAGCATGTGTTTGCCCATATAAACGACATTTTTTCTGTCAATAGAAGATTTTTGGAAGCACTCGCAGATAGACAGAAAAGCTCACCTGTAGTCAAAGGTATTGGCGATATAATCCTTCGATTTATACCGTTTTTCGAGCCGTTTGTGTCTTATGTCGCTTCAAGACCATATGCAAAGTATCTAATTGAAACTCAAAGATCGGTTAATCCATATTTTGCTAGGTTTGACGATGATATGATGAGCTCATCTTTGAGACACGGTATTGATTCATTTCTATCGCAGGGTGTTTCCAGACCTGGTCGTTATATGCTATTAGTAAGGGAGATCTTAAAATCATCTGATGCGGAAAAGGAGAAAAGAGATCACGAAAACCTTACAAAAGCCATGGATGCCTTACATGACTTTATGAAAAGAATCGATAGAGCAAGTGGTGCTGCACAGGATAGGCATGATGTCAAATTATTGAAGCAGAAGATACTGTTCAAAAATGAATA
This sequence comes from Zygotorulaspora danielsina, assembly GCA_030572985.1. Classification (NCBI taxonomy): domain Eukaryota; kingdom Fungi; phylum Ascomycota; class Saccharomycetes; order Saccharomycetales; family Saccharomycetaceae; genus Zygotorulaspora; species Zygotorulaspora danielsina. The sequence goes on from JAJMCL010000007.1 coordinate 296,005, forward strand.
CGTAAACTTGGGATTAAACGACGAGAAACGGAAAATTAAACATGAAGGCGTATTGTCCAGAAAAGAATTAAGTAAATCAGATAGCTCGGTGGTAGGTGATATTCAATTTTATCTTCTGGACAATATGTTACTATTCCTCAAGGCAAAAGCCGTGAACAAGTGGCATCAGCATAAAGTTTTCCAGAGACCTATACCGCTGCCTCTATTATTTGCTTGTCCCTCTGAGGATATGCCATCTTTAAAGAAATTTATCGGGAATAAACCGGATTGTTATGGTACAGTGCTGCAACCAGATCATGCACAAGCCAATCCTAAGAATGCTATGACATTTCTGTATTATGGGGCAAAACAAAAATATCAAGTTACGTTGTATGCGGCGCAGGTTGCTGGTTTACAAACATTATTGGAAAAGATAAAGCAAGAACAAGCCAGAATAATAAGCGAAACGAGCATGTTTAACGTCATCAAGATCAGTGACCGATTTTTCGACTATACTAATAAGATCAACAGTGTTGCCTCTTGTGATGGTGGCCGCAAACTGTTGATTGCCACAAATTCTGGTTTATACATGAGTAATATTAAAAGACAAAAGAATAAAGACACTGGTAAAAGGAGCACCTATTTTTCGACTCCCGTCCAGTTGGTTCAAAGAAACAACATATCGCAAGTGGCTGTTTTAGATGAATTCGAATCGATTCTTTTGTTAGTTGACAAGAAACTTTACAGATCACCACTATCACTGCTGACAGTTGAAAGTAACGGGACCGGTTTTTTCAAAAAACACAGTAAAGAACTGGTAAATCACGTAAACTTTTTCGCCGAGGGTGATTGTAATGGTAAGAGGTTAGTTGTCACAGCACACAGTTCATCACATTCGATCAAGTACTTTGAACATGATCACCCACTATTGTCTGAGAGAGACGGTAGCGGGAAGAACACCAAAAAGAAAATAACCGAGGTTGTCTTTGATTCCGAACCCGTTTCCATTTCGTTTTTGAAGGCCAACCTATGTATCGGTTGTAAGAAGGGGTTTCAGATCGTCGGGGTGTCACAGAACGCACATGAGTCATTACTGGATCCAGCAGACACATCGCTTGAGTTTGCACTACGAGACACACTAAAGCCGATGGCCATCTACCGCGTTGGCGATACGTTTCTACTTTGCTATACGGAGTTTGCCTTTTTCGTCAACACTCAAGGCTGGAGAAAAAGAGATTCGCACATTATACACTGGGAGGGAGAACCACAAAAATTCGCTATTTGGTACCCATATATTTTAGCTTTTGACAGTAATTTTATTGAAATTAGGAAAATTGACACCGGTGAGTTGGCGCACTGTGTCCTTGGAGAAAAGATAAGATTGTTGCAGAGAAGCTCGCAAGAAATACTCTACGTCTATGAAGACTCTCGCGGTTATGATACAGTCGCATCGCTCGATTTTTGGGGCTAGGAGTCCCAAAATTACATATATATCACCTCATTTATGCAGAAATAACAAATGACATTACATACGCGAAAGCGTCTTTTTTCTGATTTTTTTTTTTGTTTTTTTCTCTGATTTTTTTGGCTTTTTCTCATGTATCGGACGCGTGCCAATAAATTTTTCGGCAAGTTGGAGGAAATTTTGTTTGAACCGTATCATTATTTCTCGACAATTTCCAAGTATTTGAGAACAGAGTGTGTACACTGTTCGCAGGTCTGGTGGATTCGTAAACAGCTGCTTTTCTCCTTTCATTCATTTTCAGATATCTTAGAATATCCATTTCCGCACCATGGACCAAGTTGTTGACCAAGTCGCCGAGGAGATCCTCGTCGAGTCGACAGTACCATCGCTGTTACAGTTTATCGACAGCATTCCATGGATCCAGTACCACGTACCATCGGTCGAGTACCCTTTTGGACTGGAGCTATGGCCCATTTTCTCCTTCGTTTTCGAAAAGATCACGGGTTATCCAGCCGAGGACTTTGACTTTGTTCTGCACGAGACCTTCATGGCCAACGGGTACCACGCCGTCGGCGTCATCATTGTTTACTACGTTGTAATCTCCTCGGGCCAGGCAATTTTACGTGCTGCAAACGCGGCTCCTTTGAAGCTGAACTTTCTGTTCCAGTTGCATAACCTGATCTTGACGTCCGTTTCGCTCGTGCTGTTGTTGCTGATCCTGGAGCAGCTGATCCCAATGGTGTCCAAACACGGCATTTTCTGGGCCATCTGCTCGAAGGAGGCCTTTGCCCCCAAGTTGGTTACTCTGTACTACTTGAACTACCTGACCAAATTTTTGGAGCTGCTCGACACCGTGTTTCTCATTTTGAAGCGCAAGAAGCTGCTGTTCCTGCACATCTACCACCACGGTGCCACCGCCTTGTTGTGTTACACCCAGCTGACCGGGAGAACCTCGGTCGAGTGGGTTCCGATCTCGCTGAACCTGGCTGTGCACGTGGTCATGTACTGGTACTACTTTTTGAGCTCGCGCGGGATCAGAGTGTGGTGGAAGGAGTGGGTCACGAGATTCCAGATCATGCAGTTTATGATCGACCTGGTTTTTGTGTACTTTGCCACCTACACTTTCTACGCCCACAAGTACTTTGACAAGATCCTGCCCAACAAGGGCACTTGCTACGGGACACAGGACGCGGCAGCCTACGGCTACCTGATCCTGACCTCCTACCTGTTCCTGTTCATCTCGTTCTACATCCAGTCGTACAGAAAGAGCTCGAAAAAGAACGCGGCTGCCAAAGCTGAGAAGAGCGGAAACAGCACTGCCGGCGCCGCAGCCGCACCCGGAGCCACCTCCACTTCCAGTTCCACCGCCACCGGTGCCAGGGCCTCGGCCACCAAGGCTGCCTCGAGAAAGGCCTGAGCAGACATGTTTGTACGCAGCTGCGAGCATGCATGTACGTACGTACGTAAGTATGTATGTATAAGTCGAGTGAATTGAGGATATACCGCCACGTGACCTAACTGGCGTTTAGAAGCCGGTCTTGCGGGCGCCGGAAGCCGTCTTCTGTGCGTCCTGCGTTATTTTGATGGAAGCCGCGGCGCCGCCGCCGCGCGTGCTCCGCATGCACATGCGCGGGTATGTCCCCACGCACGTCCGCGGGGCGCGCGGCGGGCGGGTAACACCGTCGGCCGTCCGTCGCGACACCGAGAGCACCGCCGCCGCCGCCGCGCCAGACCAGGCCGTGGCCCGGCTCCGCATTGCCGTAGACCCGTGCATGTCGCCACACATCCCTTTGGCAGCGCGTTCCCGCGGAGCGGACGCTGGGCGAATGCAAAGCCACGCCACTGCAGGACCGTGCGACCGTGCGACCGTGCGACCGTCCGACCGTCCGAAACCTGCTCGGCCCGGACATGTCGCCGAAACCTGCTCGGCCCGGACATGTCGCCGAAACCTGCCGCACAGAGTGCCGCATTCCGAACCTCGTTCCGATTGCGTCGTTTTTTTCGCTCCGCGCCATTCTCCGCGCTGCCAGCGTGCTTTGCGTAATTAAAAACCTCTTGCCGCACGCTCCGGGTCCACGCGTGTCCGGCTGTTGCAACTGCCACCGCGACCTTTGCGCCAACAGCCAACAGCCCGCGGCTTTGCACCCGCTGTTCAGCCCCCCCACCACGGCCACCACGCCCACCACAAACGCGCAGCCGCGGCAAGCGCGCCCTGCGCGCTTGCTCTTGCCGCGTTCCTTTTGCGATGTACAGTCCGTCTCAAGCTTCGATCGAAAACCGGGCAGTTGATCAATCCCTTTTCGGTTGCTACTGTGCCAGGTTTATTGTGCTTGCCAGGCTGCGTGGATGACAACTGTTGGCACTTTCAGGAAAGCTTAGCTTAGGTAATTGCTTATATCCGACGCCAGTTTTTATCATCTGACAAATGGTGTTCCTTTAGTAATAATCCGCATCGTAAATCAGAGGAACCAAATGCCACTCAAACTATAAATATATTGGACACACACATATATATATATAGACGTGTATGTGCGTCAGGTCAGTCACATACCCACGGTATGCATGTTTTTTAGGTTGTTTCGGGACTCAGGGATTGTCCAGGGTGCAAGTGTAAGCAATGCATGCGATAATGTCTGACAACCGAGCCGACACAAACAGGCTGAGACCCGTGTATGGGTTGGTGCAGCAGTTCGGTATGATGGGAGGCGACAACACACACACAGGCGCGGGCCCGGAGGCCGGTGGGAGTGGGAGTCAGCGTGGGAGCGCGAGTGGGAGTGGAAGTGGAAGTGTGAGCGGGAATGGCGCTGGTCACGTGGCCGGCAGTCACGTGACGCTCCCCCCCATCTCCTCCTTCGACAACCTGATACGAGCCGCCGAGAAGCAGTATACCAACGCCGGTGCACCACTGCCCGGCATGCACGGCGAGATGGCGCTGGCGAACAGCCCCGTGTTGCTCGGCTACCAGCTGACGTCGCCGCAGGGCGGCGCCGTCGCACAGCGGCGGCTGTCGTCGGGTTCGTCCGGGTCATCGGGCTCTTCCGGGTCCATGGCCAACCACGTGCCGGTGCACTCCATGGAGCCGTCACTGTCGCCCATGCAGATGCACTCGCCGACGTCTTCCGTCTCGCTGTCTTCGGCCAACAAAATAGGGAAAAACCACAAACCGCGGAAGAAAAAGGAGTGCCCTATATGCCACAACTTCTACGCGAATCTGTCGACTCACAAATCCACACACCTCACTCCGGAGGACCGGCCCCATAAATGTCCGATCTGCAACAGAGGCTTTGCCAGGAACAACGATCTCATAAGACACAAGAAGAGGCACTGGAAGGACGAAATTATAGCCCAAAACACAAAAGACGACACCAGTCAGGACCACACAAGCGATGAGGACGACGAAAAGCATCTGCATCAGGATCAGCACCAGCACCAGCACGAGCACCAGAACCAGAACCAGCACCAGCTGGACGAGCAGACGACCTCTGCTCCGAATACTATGACCGAACACGACCAACTAAAATCTCTACATCAAATAAAGGGCACTTTCAAATGCCCGTACAACTCGTCACTCATACAACTGGACATGGAAGTTTATCCGTACAAGTCAAAACCGTTGAATTTCGAAACTTCCAACTGCCATCAGACGGGTGTTTTCTCGCGCTGCGACACGTTCAAAAATCACCTGAAAGCGCTGCATTTCGAATACCCGCCGGGCACCAAAAAGAAGGACCGCAGCATCGTGGCCGGCAGATGCAAGCATTGCGGTTTGAAGTTCCCGAATGTCGACGTTTGGCTGAACGAACATGTGGGCAAAGCTTGTGGATATTCATATCACTGACTAAAGAGCAAAAATTAAAGGTATCTAATGGAGTTTATTTTATTTTTTTTTTTTGTGCATGCATACATTAAGGCCTATTTCATATACATGATCTCACTCTATATACGGCGTTGAGTATACCGACAGCTCCATTTTTATATTTATCTTGTTTTCTTGGATTCGTCGCTTGTAGATCCAATTCCGACGTTGTTCAAGTTTCTGAACATCTGCACGCCATTGTCGCCTTCGAGGTATTGACATGACTTTGCTGCCTTCCAGAGTGACTTCCACATATTCTCGTCCGACGATCTATAATGCTCTCCCATCACTTTTTTGATAGCCGCTGAAGCTTCGCGCGCGTTGTAGAACGGTATTCTGGAACAGTAATGATGAGCCACGTGAGTTTCTATAATATCATGAAAGATATGTGGGCCAATAAAACCAAATTGTCTGTCCACAGTGGCTGCAGCGCCCTTGGCAAAGGTCCACTCCTCCGCGTCATAATGCGGTACCGTAGCGTCCGTGTGTTGCAGATAGGTTATGAAAACAAGCCAATGGTTTGTCCATAAGTACGGTATGAACCAGTTGATGAAAACTGACCAGCCACCAAACTTGTCGTACCAAATTTTGAGAACAAGTAACTGGGTCAGTATGCCAACATCGCTCAAAAAAATGTAAAATACGTCCTTTGTGTCGTAAAGTGGCGATGCTGGATAGAAATGGTTGACCTTCCACTTGGCAATGCCAGCGTACTCCTGACCTGTAACGTTTGTGGTGATATACGCAACCCAACCGCCCGCTTGCTGCAAAAACAGCTCGGCTAAGGTTCTAATCGGGGAATCACCACTGTGATTGTACAACATGTCGCCGACGATTCCGCGTCTTTCCTTAAACTGTTCTGCCGTTGGTGGAACAAAAACCGTGTCCCTTGTCAAATGATTTGTAGATTTGTGATGCTTCGAGTGCGAATATTTCCACGAAAAATATGGCACCATCAGGTACGAATGCAGCAACCATCCAACGAAATCGTTGACGACACCATAATCTGAAAACGCCTGATGTCCACACTCATGAGCCAAGACCCAAATACCCGTGGACAATAACCCTTGGATCACCGTATATCCGAACCAAAATGAGAATTTCGCAAACTGAATGCCCCAGCTGTCATTGGAGATGCCATCAAACAGGAATGGATATGCGATCTTGTGGGCAAAAAATCCGATCGAGGCGACGCACGCGATGTCTCTGAACACGTAGTACAGACTCTCGTAAAGCCTCCGCTCGTAGCAACGCTCAGGAATTGCATCAAGAATATCTTTGATGGTATAATCTGGAACCTTGAAAATGTTACCATTGGTGTCAATGGCACATTTACCACCGGTCACGGTCGTTGTCGCTGTGGAGCTGCCCCCAGTGGTTTCAACTTTCGACATGATCTGTACCTTCGATAAAAAACGCAGCCTCTCAAACTGTTGAGTCCTTTGGTATGAGCAGATGATTTTGCAGACCGATTGTTTTATTCTTTAAGTATCACTGGCTAAACTCTAACTTAAAACAGACGCATGTGCGAGGAAAAAAGAACTTCCGATAAAATTTTTCTTCACGATGCGGCTTATCAGGCGCCAGATTTGGGCCCTTTGAAGCTACGTGCGGGCAGGCCAGCCGCTGAAACAAGGAATAATGAGATCGAGCTGATCAATGAGATCAACGCGAAAGACAGGAGGGCTCGACAGGCCTTATTTATGATGAAAGCTTTCTTGATACATCCATGTCAGATCATGGTAAAAAAAAGCCCCGCGTTTTCTTGTCCACAAGGAGGTGCTCAGTAATATCTACTTATATCTGAGACGATTCATCGGAAGTATGCTATTGCGTATGCTGTTGCGTATGCTGTTGCGTGCTATACATCTTCCCGCACAAGAGGAACTGGACCATCACATATTTATACGCATGTAGCATTCATTCGGATGGCATTCACCTACGACCACGATGTAGCTAAGTTTGCGTCTAAGAAATCTGCAGTGCCGTGTGTCCTTTGCTGTTATTGTGCATTCAGGAGTAGTGCAATATAAGAAACTTGATAGAACTGACACTATGATGGTCTCTCTCACAGAGTGCAAGTCGGTGTTATACGTAAATATTTGTCGTTAACAGCGATATTAATCCTAACTGAAAAAAATATCAATATGCATTTTCGAGATGGCCACAGACGGGGATCCGTTCGTTCAAGTGAATCGATAACGGGAAGACCTTTTCTCATTAGATACTCTGGTCTAAATCTTAACGGGTTACAAAAGGTCTAATATCCCATGAATGAGTATAACTTCATACTCGATGCATCGTGTTTCGAAAAAGGACTGGGTATTGTAAAGAGGTGGCTAAAAGAGTGCCCTGAAAAAGTTAAATTAAGGTTGTACATCCCAACATACACTCTAAATGAACTTGACTTTCTTAGATTCAGAAGAAAATCGTTTGTTGCGAAGGAGTCCCTGAAATTTATTGACGCTGTAAGTACCGGTAATAACAATTCGAATCCTGAATTTATCATTGAATTTCCTGAGATTCTGGATCTGGTGGCCTGGTCAGAGGTTTTAGAGGTTGTTACTGATGCTTCCAAGAGGGACTCATTGAACAGAATTCCAAGGCGTTACAAAGATTTGATCAAGAGCTGTCTCTACAAGTCACAATTCGACGATGATTCAGATGGCTTAAAATGGATTTTTATTAGCGAAGATGTGCAAGTTCGTGACCTCGCAAGTATTTGCAACATTCCCTGCTGTTCCATCGTGGACGCAGATTCAATCCTCAATAAGGACATGAACACTTCCGTCTACAAAGCAAATCAAAAGTTCAACAATTTGGTTACTGAGAAAGGTATCAAAGAGGAGACTTCGATGAGAGGGAAAAAAATAGTGACTACGAACTTTCAAAATTCTTTTTATGCTTCAAGAGGCTCTGGTAAATTATGGACTCCTTAATTGCCACCATTGGAATTATTCCAACAATCACATATATGGCAAAAAACTCTTGAGATGAAGTATTAAGGAATTTATGTCTTGTAGCCGCTTCCCGTTCAGAGAAAGGAACCTGGTTTTGGTATTCTTCACAAATCAGATAATAGTCAAATTATTGTATTCATCGAATGGATAGTACTTAAACTCCACATTCTAACATTAGAGATGCCAGAAAAAAATATAGGTAACAAAATACATAAAGTATTTATTCATCATATTTTGTAAAGAAAACCGTTTGTTTACAGGGTACTTCTAGTGAAGCAAAAACGCCCATTAATACTTTAATGAAGCGATTTTTCCCAATAGACATCCCCTGTTTAAGATTATACTTTCTTGAATCTTCTTTCGGTTAGCTCTCTAGTTTTACAATCGAAACTGTTCGAGTCGCTTTTATATTCCGTTGAAAATTTTTTTCAAAAAGATCCGGGTAATTCTTAGTCATTAACTGCCGTAATAAAGATTAAATTAGGGCTGCAATAGCACATATCGTTATAGGTAGGATATAGTTTCCATGGCGAGACACCTTTTACTCTTGGCGCAACAAAAGCTGGCTTTCCATCTCGGTGCACTGAACTTGCAGAAGCTTAATTTTTTGGGCAATGATTTCAATTTCTTGATTGAATTCCAATTGCAGTTTGAAGAATGATTCGTTTTTCTTCTCGTATTCCTGATCTACTCGTTTCATCATTTGGCTCATCCTTCTTTTTAATTCCAGCACTCTCTGAATAAAACCAGGATTTTTTTGCATCATCGATAAATCCATGTATTTCTTGTTAAATATCTCATAGCAGGAATAATTCAGTAGCCTATTGTCATCTACATTATCAAAATTCAACTGCCTTATTATGTCCAGAGTGCCGACCTTTATGACTGGTAAGGGGCAATCTGCATACTCTAAATATTGTCTCGCTTTTGAAATTCGATCCTTAAGGAATAAGGCACGGTATCTTGCATAGTATGACTCCATACTTGTAATAAAGTCAAAAAAATGATCATCAAAAATAACTTTTTTCAGCTGATTGAACTTTGAAGTCGAGGGATCTTCTACATTAATGGATCCCCATTTATACTTTCTACAGCGAGTATAGTTACCACAACCACTAAAAATCTTTTCGTTGGATGATATTATATCAAAAGGATATTCGCAAAATATATCTGCAAAATCAGAATCCTTGGAGTCGAAGAAACGACACACATTGATATCGTTATTTTGCAAAATATTTCTTATCTTCTCTTTAAAGTTTTCTAGCTGGACGCCATTAAACGCATCCGCCTTTGCTATAATTGGAATTAAATTCACACGTCTGGATAGCTCTTTCATAGTGACAATATCCAATGCACTCATACCCCTGTTGGTTGGCGGTATAAAATATAGACAGCAATGTATCCTATTGTCTCTGAGAAGTTCCCTGTTGGGCTGCTCCTTTTGGAAGATAAAGGATCTAATTTGCTCATCGATATAACTGACTAACGGAATCCACGCAAACGAATTATCTAATTTGCCACCATACTCAGGGGGTTTCACTACCCTCAGATTTAATCGGGTCAAACCAAATGTTAAGTTTGCCTTATAACATTCAATAGCGGCTATTTCGGGTGAGTGAATGCCATTATGTTTACTCCTTCGGGTGCTCGGTATAATAATTGTATCAAATAAACTGTTAATGAAAGTCCTTTTTCCCATTCCGGACGGTCCAGCAACCATTAGGTTAAAATTAAGACCTTTGTGTACCAACAAGCGTTCTTGTTGGCGAGGCAGCTCATTCAAATCCATATCATAATCTTTCAGGATGCGCGATAGTTCCAGGACAGGTATTGTAGATCCTTGCCCTAATGGTGGTTCTGATAATACAGAAAAATCCACTTCTGCCAGCACTGTTCTTTCAAATTCGAAAATATGTCTTCCATCGTTGAATATATCAATATCTTGCTCTACCTGCGAAGTCTCATCTGACAAAGACATATCAAGAAATCTTCCCTGACGTGTAAAGTAAAAAATCGATGTATTGGATTTGATAAATAGTACGTATACAACCAACTAAAATGCAGAGCATTTTTTTCTCTTCGATTGATGAAGAGAATAACAATCAATCGTTTAATTTTGTGTCGTTTTTATCGTCGGTATTTTTTGTGTCTTGTTCCTCGACACCACATAACCTACTCCTGTGCGTGAGCCAAACAAGCGATAACAACAACGATATTTCATTTAGATTGATATAAGGTGGAATGATATAAGGTGAAATGAAATGAAGAGGTGCATTATTTTTTAACGAGGCAAAAAGCGTCCTAGATATAATGTCTCATCAATAAAGTCTTTGTAATGAATAGTTGCCACACCTTCCTGGCTATAGTCAAATTTTCGGAAAACTTTAGTGAGTCGCATTAACCAAACTAGTGCCTCCACGAACTTATCAAATTTCAACTCCTTCCCGTTTACAGTTTGGTTCATAAATTCTGCATACTGATCGAAAAGACGCTCGCTAACTTCAAATGGGACCTGATATCCAAGTTCCTGTAACGAATTGTGAAACTCGCTGACAGATATCGTGAATGACCCATTAATGTCATTGTCCACATAAACCTTCCTCCAATTCTTTACTCTTTTATAAAGTGAGACAAATTCTGACTGATTTATTGTCCCAAATCTCGAAGCACCAAACAGATTGATCAGAGCATCAATAGCTGATATGCAGAAATGCGTGTTGTCGTCATTTTGTAAAAGATTCTGTAACTCTTCGGCTGTTAGCCTGCCCTTGCTCTTCACATCATGATTTACAAACAGTTGCATGGCTATTTGAAGATCTTTAGACTCTTCCAAGGCCTCTTGCGAACTTCTAGCGGAAGATACTGTCGAGGGGGAGCTCAATACAGAAGGAGAGCTTACAACACGTTGTGATGGTGGAGTCATTGCCGATTGTGAGGAAATAGGAGGTGGTCGAGATCTTGGCGTTGCGCGACCTGTCGGGCTAGCTCTCTTTGCCTGTATAGGTAGCTGAGGCGGTATGCCCTGCCTTGGTACATAGTACGGGCTCGCACTCGGTGGATATTGCATTATATTGTTTTTGATAGCTGACGAAGAATGAGCAATTGGCATGGGAAGCGGAGCCATGTGCATAGAGGGGTCCACCCTTTGATTGGAGGGCAATCTTGTCTCATATTTTTGTTGCCTCCTTTGCTTCTCCTCTTCCATCTTACGTCTTGATTCCCTCATTGCTTCTTTCGGTGTCGCATATAGCTATAGTAGATTTTTGTTAGTACCTTTCCAAATTCATGATACAAAGATCCTTAAATGCAATTAGACCATAAAAAATTGAAATTCATACCATTAAATCATCCCCAGCAGCATAATTTAATTTTTTTGGGCACATCGACAGCACTTAAAGTTGTTATTTCGTTCTGCTATTAGTTTGTGCCAATTACTGGACGAACCTCATCGTTCTAGATTTTTTCAACCATTCAAGTTTCTTCCTGAAAGCTGCACGTGAAAAGTAAAAGTGAAATATATATTTAATACGCAAGAATTTAACTAGACAAACGAGGTCGCGAGCCACTTATGTTGCAGCAGTTCAGCAGCGCTAGGCCTTTTCTTGTAGTCGAGCAGAAAAGCCTCCTCTAGGAAATTTTTACTTTGCTCCGTTGCCCAAGAAGGAAACTCTGGAGTTGTGCTTGTCCCGATCTTGAAAATCGCTTGCATTTGCGAGAAATCTGGGAAAGGATGTTTACCTGTAAACATTTCGATAACGACACAACCTGTTGACCAAATATCCGCTTTCTCAGTCGTTGCCGTTTGCTTAACGACTTCTGGAGCCATCCAATACACAGAGCCTTGTAGTGAGGCTCTCTTGTTCTGTTGTTTGTTTAATGGAGAAAGTTTTTTGGATATACCAAAATCTGTGATCTTGACACATCCCTTTATATCAATGAGAATGTTTGCACCTTTTATATCTCTGTGAATGATATTTTTTCTGTGCAAATATACAACACCGATAAGAATTTGTCTTGTAAAATTGGTGATTAAAGATTCTTCAAATGGACCATAGCTATTAAGCATTGAAGAGACAGAGCCTCCAGGGACGTACTCTAAGAATATGTTTAAGTTTCCACCTTCTTGAGAAGAACCGTAATATGTAACAATATTCTCATGATGAAGCTCCTTCAACAAATTCATTTCATGCTGCAAAGCATCAATCATTTTTCTATGTATACGAGAGGCATTTTTTACTTTCTGTTCTTGATTCATATCCCAATTTTCTTGTTTTTTAGGACCTGCTGTCAAAGCGCTGGCCTGCAATTCAACTTGTTTAACAGCCATTAGTTCACCTGTACGTGCATTCATTCCCAGATAAACCGTACCAAAACTTCCAGATCCAATACGTGCACCTTTAAGCCATGTTTTAGGAGTGGCGATTGTGGTTGGCAAAGACACCATGAAATTTTCTCCATCTTCATCCATATTTTTATCAGAGCCTGAATTCCATAGTTCAATGCGATCATTATTGTCATTATCTTTCTCTTTTTCCTTGAAAGTTGTCTCCTTACTTTCTGTAGATGAGCTAGGTATAACATGTGTTTGGTCATCTTTTTGGTTTACTTTGTCTTCAACATCCAGGCTTTGCAATAAAGCTGTATCAACGGCATTCGAATGTTTTAGCAAGATATCACCAACATTGTTAGAGTCAGCACTGGGAACCCTACCCTGTATTGCCGATAGCCTAGCCGACTGACGAAACGATTCCTTAAGAGTTTTCTCTAACCTTTTCATATCAGCATGAGGAAAATAACCAGCCAAATTTGTCGAGATAAACTCACTTGGTGGTCTTTGATTGAAAATTTTACGGATTCTTTCCCTGCTATTTTCTATGGGTAGTTGATCCCCTGGTATGATTGAACCGGCAGAAATGTCAGCAGTCGACGCCGATATTACTGGTGCTCCTTGATTTGACAAATTTTGTTGCAGATTAGTAACCTTCGACGTTTTTAAGTACAGTTTCTTGGAAGTAAGGATAGCTTTATCGCTAGGAGTCTGGTCCTTGGGAACAAACATTAGACGGTTCTTCTCGGGTCTGTCACTGGAATGACAGATTGTCACTAACTCAACATCATAAAGCAAATGCAAAACATTTTTTATATAGTCCACAACGAAAACATCATAATCCTGTACCGAGTGACCTTCATTAGAGTCTGTCCTTGGCGAAAGCCGTTTCAAAAGCCTCTTCTTTATAGAGTCCGCGTTGAAACAGCCATTGACATTAACTTTTTTAGCACTTCCATCATTAAGAATAAATATCACGGAATGTTTTTCAGTAGCTAGCTCTTCATGGATTGCCACACCACCTGTAGATAAAGTGCTAATTTTCTCGATCATCTCGTTCAGAGCTTCAGTGTAATTCTCTCCTCCTTTTTTAGAGTTAATAGCATGAGCTTTGTGTAGAATTCTTAGCTTGTCCCCCAATTTCTGAACACCCAACGCACCAAGCACCTCCTTATCCAGATACTTTATCTCCTCCGGTGAGGTTAGTTTGCATTCTAAGAATTTGTCCAAATACTGTTCACAATTGATCTCCCCCAAAAACTCCTCAACAAACGTTGCCTCATTCATCATTTATGGTAACACACAAATTCCACAATTCCAAGTGAACCTTTCAAGTCAACACTAAGATGTCTTCTAGGATCGTTCTAAGTTTCACCTAACTGATGATATTATAGCGTAGAATTTTGAGGTCACCCTGCTCGCATTTGCAGTTCGGTGCTGATTATTATTAAGTTGAAACCCTTTAAGCTGAGGAAGAGAGCGGTGTAAAAATATATAGCAAATCAGTGGAGCTTTCGTGATAAGTATAGTAAGTAGCATATCATAGTAATTTCAAGATGAGCTCTGCGGCTGACAAAAATAAAGAAAGTGCACTTCAAAAGGATGCCAAGCCTCTTCAAGAAATGGAGGCAGAAATAAAAAATGTAAAGTTATCCATGCGTCATAAAGGCCAAGACGTCGAAGTAGATCAAAATCAAATTTCGAAGCCTCATTCGGTTTCTGTAGCTAAAGGTTTCCCAGGAAAGATTATAAGTCAACCTAACGTAGCTAGCAATGCTGGAGGTCTCCTGAGAAATGACGGCCACCGTCCTTCCTCAAAGAACAAATAACAGAGCTTAGTTTATTCAGTGTTTGTGCATTATTTATCTATTTAACATTGATTAGGAGCTTCACACTTGCTTTGAGCCCATAAACATTATCTCTGTCCTGGAGAGGTTCGAATGGCCGAAGCTGATTGAGTTCTATTTCAAGTAATATCAAATATTGACATAAGCAAAAGCCGGGATGCAGAACCAAGAATAAAGAGCAGCTTCTCCAGGGCCGCTATGGGTATCCTTTCGAGGCGATATTTAAGGATGCTATCCTATCTGGTTTTAATAACAATCGTGTTTTTTTCTTTCCGCCGATTTAGAAGTTCCACACAGTCAATTGGCCCTCTGGGGTCCTTTGATACAAAAGATCTGCGAGAAGAGGCCTGGCTTAATACAAATAACTTTGAACAAATACATGGCTCTAAAAAATTCATCGTAAATGTTGGTAGAAAGAAATGTTTCCATGTAGGCAGATTGTGGCAACAATGCTTTACTGGACATGAAATGGGCTCAAACATGATCAAACAACGGGAAAGAAAAACCATTAACAAAGATCTAAAGGGATCTTATGGTTATAGTTGGTTCGGCTTCTCCGAATATTTATTCTATGATACACTCCGGATAGATATGCTTTCATCAATGAATTCGGACGAACAGGCAAAACTTTTGGCAGTGCATTCAATATCCAACGTGGAAACAACCAATGCTTATAAATTACATGACAATGTCTATATTGAAACAATGAAGCTGCATGAAAATTTAAAAAAAAGTAATTCAATATTGGGTGAGTTGAACATTCTTTTCGGTGAAGATTGTGTTGATCCAAGACCTGCCTGGCATTTAGACAAATCGTTCAGACTATCTGAGGGAAGATTCCCGAGCTATATCAGCTATAAATACCTAGATCTGAACGAAGAAGAAGAATACATAAAAAACTTGAAAATTAGAACAGACGGCAAATTTAAAATCACACAATTAGCAGACCTTCATCTCAGTGTAGGCGAAGGTGAATGTCGAGATGAATTTCCTCCTACCGAAAGTTGTGAAGCAGACCGAAAAACTTTAACTTTTGTCGAAGTTGTTTTGGAAATTGAAAAGCCGGATCTTGTTGTCTTTACTGGAGATCAAATAATGGGCGACAGATGTGTGCAGGATTCAGAGTCGGCCCTTTTAAAAGCATTAGCACCTGTGATAGATCGTAAGATACCCTGGACCTTGATATGGGGGAATCACGATCAAGAGGGCAGCTTGGATCGGTGGAAGTTGTCAGAGTTCACAGCAAATTTGCCTTATTCACTTTTTTCTATCAGCCCAAGAGATACAAATGATAATAGCTTCGGCGTAGGTAACCACGTTATTCAGATACAAGATTCGACAGAAGCGGATACTTTGGTGACGTTGTATTTCTTCGACTCTCATACTTACTCAAGCGCTGGCAAAATATACCCCGGCTACGATTGGATAAAAGAAGCTCAGTGGGAATATATGAGAGACAAATACGACCAAGAATACTCCAAACACATATCGAAGGATTCTCATTTATCTATGGCGTTTTTCCATATTCCAATACCAGAGTATCTCAATTTTGAGTCTACAAAATATCCTTCGAATAAAAATGCCATGGTTGGAAATTTCAAAGAGGGAGTAACCGCTCCAAAATATAACTCAGATGGCATACTTACATTGGCTTATCTAGCTGTTGATGTTACCAGTTGCGGGCATGATCATTGTAATGATTATTGTCTATTAGATGATTCATCTCCTCGGGATATATGGCTCTGTTTTGGAGGTGGTTCAGGCGAAGGAGGCTACGGTGGATACGGTGGCACAGAAAGACGTATTCGCATCTATGAGTTTGATACTACTGAAAAATCTATCTATACATGGAAGAGATTGAACGGCTCCCCCGACCAATTGTTCGATTATCAGACTATGATATCCGGCGGAGTTCCAAATGCTGTATAACCTGAATTATATCTTTATTAAAGTAATCGACAGCCTTTGCAAAATTTTCGGTGTTCTTACTCGCAATTGATTCTTCCAGGTATAAAGGGTGATTAATTTCCACTATCGAAGTACTTCCGTAGAAGTGCAGGGAATAAGGCAAAGGGATTTCAAAAATTTCTTCAGCCATCAGAACAACAAGGAATAGATAGTATCCTAGAGATGTATTAGTATAATTTTTTGCTGTTTCTGATTTTGAAGCCATAGCAAAAATTCTTTCTTTGTTTAAAAGCTTCAACTTCAATCTGTTGTAAATCGATGAGGAAGAGGAGCCTTCTAACTCCACGAATCTGACCTCTGTACTGAACAAGACAGTATTCTGAAGAATGGAAACCAATTGAGTAACCTTCTTTTTTCTTATTGCTTCCAGACGGTTTTTGGACTGAATAAAATCAGAGTACGTGTTACCATAGTAATCATTTAATGACGGATTCTGTGAGACCAGAGAAGATTGTCTAGCTTGTTTTGCTGAGCGGAAATTATCAATCATATCTTTTTGCGACTCTTTTTTTCTCTCTATAATACTTCGTAGATTGTCATTTGAGTTTTTAATGGTGCGAATATTCCAACCAACCTCTTTGTGTGCACATCGCATTAATTTGTCAAGTCTATGTGAAGTATATGCACTTTCATCTTTGACTTGTCGCATATATTCTACTATCATGGTCAATTTCAATACAGCATTGAACGAAAATGAGTTTTTAACTTTATAATTGGATGGTGTTCTCCTGTGCAAACTTGTGTTAGAGACTATTGAGACAGTCGGTACATTGGGCATCACGTATAATCCATCTAGTATTTCAAATATGGGCACATTATTACTTTTTACAATATCATCCTGATCTATACGCCTCAATTTACTCATGTCTATAACAAACTTTCTGTAGACTATCCATACCTGCTCATCGCCGCCGCAGTTCATATCACATGCTGATGCTACAATGTTATCAGGACCACCTATGACAATCTTCAGAATAAAACTTGTGGATGGGTTGTCTTGACTGGGAAATTCATTGAATTGTATTGCATGCAAAGATGCTTGTTGTACCTCACTCACATATAACAGCTGGCCCTTGTGCGTTTCTAACGTTATGAAGCAGGACAGGAATTGAAATTGGCTGGGAGGGAAGTTCTCTGTCCTAAATGCTATATTGCTCAATCTTATAGATTTTATATGTCGTAGCCTTCGCTTCAAAAGATATGGAGACATGAGATCATGAGATCATGAGATGTTATGTATTTTCAAAATTACTTCTTTAATTTGATATCTAAAAGGTCTAAACAATCTTCAAGGTCAAATTTCAACAATGTATCAACATATTGCAAAGAAGAAAATAAACTTTACGAAAAGAAAAATACCCAACACTCCAAAAAGTCGGCTGACTTCAAGACCATGGTGCCCGTGCTCATTTCTTTGGGCCATTTTTGTGATAAGCATGGCCCAAGAGTTCTGTTAGTTACTCAAGCGGGAACTCCAGGATCGACTGGGGATGAGTTACTCCTCCCAGCATACCCAACAGACTCATATTGCAAATCATGCTCTCTGAACATTCCAGATGGTGCAAGGAATGATGTGAGGTCACTGAAAAGCAATATTGGCAGTAGAAGCTATGTTACCACTCAATACTCTTCGATACGGTATCAGTTATTGACGTTAATTGTTAGACGATGTTTTTCAGAGGAGACAATGATTTATGACGGGAGACCTTTGGTGTTTTACGACGATTTAAGAGGACTGAATCTTGCCATTGGTTTCAAGTTGAATGATGAAAATGCCCGAGGAAATGAAAGGCGATACTGTTGGATACTGACTGTTGATTCTAAAAATCACGAATCTTCCATGAAGTTGCTTTCTGAGCACTGGAACTTTATAATGGATGGATTTGGAAAAATAATTAAATATATCGAGGAAGCTCATCGAAAAGAAACTGAAAGACAGAATATATTAAAAAATGAAAATAATATAAAATTGATGGAAGGTACTTATCTTCGTGGGAATAAAGCGAAGATGCCAAAAAATATGTGTGAATTAACTAATGACAAACTTGTATTTGTTCGAATACATAGTTGGAATTCATTCATTCTGAATTCGATTATGAAGGTTCATGACTAACGAATAATACCTCGCATCCATGATTAGTATGATATATACGATCGATTAGACGTTCAATTTAACATCTGCATCATTTATATAATGAGTGAATGGTTTGAGCGCATTCTTAACATCATTATTAACAAATTTTTCAACTTGCTCTGGAGCTCTACCAACAAAAGTTGATGGATCCAAAAGGGAATCGAGTTCGGCATGAACGGGCTTAAAGAAATCATCACGTTTAACACGTTCGATCAAATCATTATCACCACCTTCTTCTTTAACGACAGCAGCGGCCTGGTGCGATAAGACTCTGATGCTTTCGTGAACTTCCTGTCTCGAGGCACCTTTCTCGACCATAGCCATAATAATATTTTCGGTGGCCATAAATGGCAGTTCACCCTTTATTCTTCTTTCAATAACTTTTGGATAAACGACCAAACCAGAAGAAATATTCAATAGAGTCGATAAAAGAATATCAGCAGTCAGGAAAGCACTAGGCAAAGAAATTCTTCTGATGGCTGAGTCATCCAAAGTCCTTTCAAACCATTGTACTGAGGCAGTTTGAACCGCATCGTTGAACAAGGAACCCAAGTGTCTAGCTAAGGAGCAAACACGTTCACAACGCATTGGATTTCTCTTATAAGCCATAGCAGAAGAACCGATTTGAGACTTCTCAAAAGGCTCCTCCATTTCCTTTAAATTGGCGAGTAATCTGATATCTGTGGCCATCTTATGAGCGGTGGCAGCAAATGATGATAGTGGCGACAATACGTCAATGTCAATTTTCCTTGAATAAGTTTGGCCAGTCACGGGATACACAGTGTCAAATCCGAGAAGTTCTGTAACTCTTTCATCTAGTGCCTCTACTTTATCGTGATCACCATGAAATAAAGCTAGAAATGATGCTTGAGTACCGGTAGTACCTTTAACACCACGTAAACCGATATCATTTCTTGCTCTAACAAAATTTCTCAAATCCCATAGCAGTTCTTGTATCCATAGAGTTACCCTTTTGCCTAACGTTGTCAATTGGGCAGGTTGGAAATGGGTCCAGCCCAGCACAGGCAAATCTTTGTATTCCATCGCAAATATAGCCAATCTGTTGATGACATTTACCAGTTTTGGAATAAGTAGATCATAAGCATCCCTCAAAAAGATCAAGTCTGCGTTGTCAGTAACAAAGCATGAAGTAGCACCCAAATGGATAATACCTGCTGCTGCAGGGCATGTCTCACCAAAAGTGTGAACGTGAGCCATGACATCATGTCTCACAATGGCTTCTTGAGCAGATGCCTTTGCGATTTCATCATCAGAGATGTTTAAATTATCGCGCATTTCCTCGATAGCTCTGTCGGTGACAACGGAAAGACCCAATTCTTTCTCGGCAATAGCTAGATTGAGCCACAGCTTTCTCCAGGTTGAGAACCTATTTCTCAATGAGAAAATACCAGACATCTCTTTGGATGCATAACGTGAAGATAGAGGAGTGCTGTACTTATCAAAATCAGACATTGTTGAAGCGGATGTGCAAAGTGCTTTACCTAGGGGATTTTTATCTGTAATTGACAGAAAATTGGAGTCCAAGATATAAAACAGTTACCAATGATAATATTTTTACATCCTAACTATTATTAAAAAATACATTTTTTTTTCAGTTCATTTAATTTACCTTATATCCCATCGCGCAGTAAATAAACAATTATTTAAAAAAGAATCAACCTGACTCTGTTTCAGTATGATCACGTGAGGAAATTTTGAACGCCATAAATTTTGCAGATGGCCTTAAAGCCAATGGGAAGGTATCAGGCAGGTCCTCTTGCTCGTCCTCCGAGTCAGTTACATGTTCGTTATCCTGCTGTTGGTCTGCAACAGTTTTTTGTTTCTTATTTTTAGAGAACCATCTATTTAACGCCGGCTGCAGATATTCGTCCCCCGAGTTTAGTAATCTTTCTTCGATAGCAACACTAGGCCCACGAAACCAGATGACTTCGCCTTTGTTTCTTTTTCTTCTTGGGACTTGGTCTTTCCCCAGCCTTCTAACCTGACTACCATAGTCTGCTCGTACTAGGCCATCAACATTTTTGGTGATACTTATTGGCAATACATAGGCCCCCGGAGCATCTATCGATATGTGACCTAAACTTGTTTTCGAAGCTTGGGCTGCTAGATTATTAACGATAGTCGTCAGACTGTAACCGGAAGCTTGCGATTTCTTCTGTTGTTGTTGTTGCTGTAGATGTAGTTGCTGTTTATTCAATTGATGCTGTTTTAAACCGTGTACTGTTAACTGTTGTCCAGGAACTAATCCGTTTGGCGTCCCTAATCTTGTACCAGAGCCAGATAATCCTGTACCGTTAGCAAGAGTAGCAGGGCCCCCCGTTCCAGGCGAATAAGTACCATTCCGAATTGAATTCAGGCCTGTTCCGGATCTGTTTTGCTTCATGGAGGCTAATCTTGGGTTAGAGAGACTTGTTTTTGGCAACGCCGTCGTAGTTGGTGCACTAGTTATAATGGTACTCGTTTCAAAGTCCATTTTACCATCCTCTGCTGGATCACCTGGTCGAATTATGTATCGAGGACAATCATCTGAGGTAGAATACTCACCTAGATCATCACGTTCCAATTTTGATCTCAAATACACGCCACCAATTAATGGTGGTGCGTTCACTGCTCCTTCTGTCGGTTGTGGAACGGGATCATTTGGAGAAGCATTTGGCGGTAGAAGATGTCTTAAAGGAGAGGGATACTTTAAAAATTTTCTGCCATTGACAGGTATGGTTGCTTCGTCTTGGTCACGAATTTCCTCAGGCAAACATGCTTTCCAAGTTCTTATTTTATTGAAAATTTTCTCATTTTCGTTGTAACGAAATTCACATACGAAAAGAGGACCCTCGAGTTTGATATCTGGATCACCACGTTGGAATCTTGTAAAGTGAACCACGTAACACTTGCCCACAATTTCCTCAACAAGATGATCTCTATATTGACCCGATTTTACTACCTCATTTTTATAGAACAGTCTATCAACTCTGTGGACAGTTTGCTCCGGTCTTAAATACCAACAAGCATTCAACCATCTTTTGCCATCAGAAGTACTCCACAATCTAAATATTTGGGCAACAGTCGGTTTTGTTGCATCGTTAGGATTTTCTAATAATACCCAATCGCCAATTCTATAGCTTTTGTCATTAAGAACTAGTTCATCAATAGGGTATCTTAATTCACCTTCTGGCATATAATCTCTATCGGATTTCGATAACTCATGGCGCGCCATTGCATTGTATTTTTTCTCTAGCACAGTAGCACGCTTAATATACTGTGGTTCAGCACGATGGTATAACCTATAATTAGCCAACATCAAGTTGAAATCGTTTTGAAAACTTTGAAAATCTTTATATTTACGGGTTTTGATTTTTTTCCTAATATCCTCCAGGCAAACTGGGTTAGAGACCATCGAATAATACTTGGGGTCCCTCAATTCGTCAGGTAATTTTTCAAAAGTTGCAGTTAGCGGTTCATTTTCATCGTCAATTTCTTTTTTCAACATCTTAAGAATATTCTTGATTCTCTGTACATAAGGCAAATCAATAACAGGTGGTCTCCCACGTCTCATATGAGTCCTTTGCTGTTGGTGTCTGCCATACGAAGGCTTGGGTGTTGAGGATTGAGATCTCGCACCCGATGTGCTATTGGCCATACCTCTGTGCAGATTTATTCTCAAATTAGGCAGCTTCCTTCCCTCGGTATATTCGTCGTCGTCTTCCTCCTCGGCCTCACCATCACCTTCGCCTTCCTCTTCTTCACCTTCTCCGTATTCTTCATCGACATCAACAGAATCGGAACGACTCGTTTGTTGGTCCTTACGCGCTCTTAATGCGTACGTGCTTTTTGTAGGCTCTGGTCCCGACTTCAAGTGAGGTAAGGCTCTCTTCGAATCAACCTCATCGGGCAACGGGCCCATATAGGGGTACTCAACGCTAGGGTATTTTTTCTGCAATCTCGGAATAACTTCATCCTTGACATACTTTTCCAATATGGTCGCGTATTTGTAAATTGCAGACTCTTTTGTATTGTAAGTCTTTGCATTCCAGGGTATTTGAACCAAGTCGTTTATAAAGCTCTGTACATCTGTGTAGTGCGGAACACGCTTCTTCAAGGTATTGAACGATACTGGGCTTTTGATTAGCGCATAGTAGTCAGGGTACTCTTTCTTGGCGGGTAAAACGTTGAAAATTGGATATATCTCCAGACCATTATCCTCTTTCAATGAGAACAAAGCCTCGTACTCTGCTCGCAATGCGGCTTGTAATTCCTTTGTAGAATCATCGCTCATAGCAGCAACCGCTTCGACCGACATGATACTCTGTTGAAGCGATCGTTTTCTCTTTTAACAAAATCTGCTTCTGTCAATATTTTTGTTGTTTTCGGTGATATGTTCTCTTTGTTTTCCATAAGCAAAATTGATCGAGTACAGTACAGAAGGTAGGGTAACAACTTCAATTGCACATGTATAATCCAAGGTTAACATTGCTCAAAGAGCAATTCTACAACAATTTACGCAGTCAATAATCACGCCTTCTATATCTTGCGCTAAGAAGGCCAGTAAGAGGAACAAAGCTTTCCTGCGGTGTGCAAGTACGAATTCTCATGTGCACTAAGTCATGGAAAGCGAAAAACCTTCTTTGCTGGGTTATCAAATATTTTGAAGAGTTCTACGACAAGAATAGACGATCAGATCGGAAATACTCCGAGATCCTTTCGTACAAGACAAGTAGGCTTGAGTTTTACGGTCTGCTTGTCATCCGTCTGTCTTCGAGCCCAGCCTGCTTTACATATTTCCCTTTTCGGCATGGCTGGGCAATCAGCCGCACGATGAAATTCAACCTGGTTTATGTAAATTGATGGAGACAACATTTCCGAATCGATATTGACTGATCAGGCAGAATTCATTCAGATCAACATGCTCCATCGTGCGTAGAAAATTAAATGACGTCGAATTAAAGCAAGCTATTTCTGTCAGAAGAACGAGATTGTTTGATCATATTTTTAGTAGTGAAAATTAGTGAGAATGCCAGCCATTCATTCCAGGAATTTATGATCGGGATCAGACACTATATATAATAGGCGGAAATATTTAAATACTCAAACATGAAACCGTGTTTGTGTATGTGTACTTCTGGCAAGTACTTGAGAGTGAGAGTATCACGAAACCATCAACAGTTGCGCTAATATGGATTATATAGCGCCTTTCCTAACCTTAATAGTACTTTGTGGAGCTATTGTAAACGCTAGTAATGGCAATGAAGGTGCCTTCTTCACAAGCATACAGCTATTCAACACTTTGAGTGGCACATATAATTGCACGGACCCCAATCAATTGTTTGTACTTAGCGCCAGTTTGTACGTCCCAGCGGGAAAAGACGAACCAATATACTTGAAAGTGCCGGACAGCTTTGGTAATCTACCCAACGGAAGTTTTCCGCTGAAATCAAATTCGGATGTGATCGGAACTATTACGAATATGGGCTCGAACAACTTTTCGTTGTCATTTAACGACGTTATAGCCCAAAACACAAGCGCAACGTTCAATTTTTTGACCAAATTAACTGCGGTTGCTCAAAAAAATATTTCAGAGCCTCAGCTTCTCGATTACACATTCGATGTATCGTCTGGGAGCTCATTCACCAGTTCTATCAATTTCATTCCAAAGGATATTAATAAACTCAGTTCGAACGGAGGTATTTTCGCTGAAAACAATACTGCTTGGTTTGTTGCCGATCTTCCACTGAATGCGTTGACTCAAGCTTCAAGATTTTCGTCTATTCCAGCGATTAAATCATCATACAGCTTCAATACTTCGTTAACCACATATGAAATTGTGGTAAAGGTCGACGCTCTCAATAGACCGCTCGCTAGCGTACCTTTTACCGCTCTACAGGACCAATCTGATTCTTCTCAAATTAGTATTTATATTAATACAAAAGTTGACGGTGGAAAATATCTGAGAATCAAATATTACAGCGAACAGCTAACATCACCATCGATTGCTAATACAATATCTTTGCAAGCAACTAATTCGGAGAATACGAGATTGGCAAGAAGAGATACTACCTCGCAAACTTTGACATCAAATTACTATTCAGGAAACGAAACTAATATTGACGATTCGAATGGCAGCGATACACAAGACACGCAATCGAGTTCAATCAATGCATTGTACTCTAATGTCACTAGTACTCAGACTGAAAGTGAGACATATCAAACATATTCTATATTGTCAGTAACAGGGTCAGCATATGTGAGCGAAATTGGTACGTGGGTACCCATTTCAACCTTGACTAACACCTCTTCGACTCTTGCAACATCCACAGGGGCTTCCTCATCTTTCACTAGAAGTATTGAGACGGATCCATACTCTACTGCTGCTAACTCTACTTCTCAAAATTCGCAAACAAAGGCTTCTTCATCTGCGGGAAACTCCACAGAAGCTGCGCAATTGACAAGCACGATATCTTCCGCATTCTCTTCTTCGACCCCTATGCAAAATACAAATGCGTCTGCGTCAATTTTGCATACCACATCATCCATTATATCTTCTTCCTTATTTGAAATTACAAATTCTTCCAGCTCACTAACGTCGAACTCTCCAGTATCTACGTCATCAATGAGCAGCGGGTCTAGTACAACTAGCTCTTCATTCACAGGCTATAATGAATCAGACAGCTATATAACATATTCCGTTATATCGTTAACGAGTGATGGCCAACTGACCTCATTCACCAGCTGGTTTGCTGTTGCGACACAATCTTCGTCGATTTCTGCCAGGCCAAGTGCTTTGACAACCACATCAGATTCCAGTGACTCCATGTCAGATTTATCTATGACTGTGTCACTACAGTCTGCATCATCAACAATAGACGATTCTGATTACTTTCAAACTTATACGCTTATCACAAGGACACAAAATGGCCAAGAGGTAGTATCCACTAGTTGGTTCCCCATTCGTACAATAAGTGGCACTTCTAGTGTCACACCTCCAACATCTTCTGGAAGAATTGCAAGCCCTACACAAGCCATTTCTTCGATAGATGATTCTTTTCTAACGTACTCTATTGTTACTAAAACTGTTGACGGAACAGAGGCAATATCCACTAGTTGGTTCCCCATTCGTACAATAAGTGGCACTTCTAGTGTCACACCTCCAACATCTTCTTCTGGAAGAATTGCAAGCCCTACACAAGCCATTTCTTCGATAGATGATTCTTTTCTAACGTACTCTATTGTTACTAAAACTGTTGATGGAACAGAGGCAATATCCACTAGTTGGTTCCCAATCGATACTGTTAGCACTTCAAAAGGCTCTCTTTCGAGAGAAACCTCATCACAAGAAAGCTATTATGTCACATACTCCGTTACGACGGGAACTTTTTCCGGAGGAGAGACAGCCTCCACTAGCTGGTTTCCTCAGTCCTCCATAGATATGATGACAATGAAGGCTAGTAGCTCTGATTACCAAGCCTACTCTATAGTGACAAAGACAAGGAGTGGGCAAGCTGTAATCTCTACCAGTTGGGCAGCTGTTTCTACAGAGCTATCTTACGCCACAGCAATTCCACAAAGCTCATACACACCCAGCAGTGAAACTGAATCTTCAATATTGACAAGCCAGCAAGTTACATCTTCTATCAGTGCTCAAACATTACTGCCGCAAGTGAGCTCATCGACGGCGTCGTATAATACTTCTCAGACTTCTCTAATGATCTATCAAGACGAGGCCAAACGGGCTTCTATCAGTATGGGAGGAGTCCTTGCAGGGATTTTACTATTTTTATTCTGAAACTTAGAATAAAATTGTCATGTGTTTCACAATGGAAACATAGTTTGATAGATATCATGAGAGTGCCAATTCTTTTTCTCTCTATAGCATTTAAAATTTATAAAAGGTTTTTTAACAGGTTAATGAATAATTTACGAACAGAATGATGAATCCATGTCTATTGTTATGTGAGAGATGTACTCCAAATTTATACATCAAGTGACGAGCGGGGTGTAAGTCTTCTCAAAAGTCTATCCTGTAAATTCAAAGACTCGAGTATCCTATCATTCATATCAGCTCTGAGGTCAAAGAAAAGGCCCTTCTCATTAAAAGAGCGCCTGTTTTTGACAGATTTAGAAGTTTCGATAGGCAGGGTCCATTCCAACCATGTTGATCCCATGACATCATTCCAGTTTTTCAATGAAGAACCGAGATCGAATACATTCTCATGGACTAAATGATCATTGCCCAAAATGGCAAGTTCTCGCCTATAACGCCGAAGACTGTACATTTCTATCGTGGTTTGATTTCTTGTAGTTTGCAGTATGCTAAATGCCGTAAAACAAAACATGGCAATTGACATACCAAAAGCTAATAGCCAAACTGAAAGAAGCAATAAATCAATCAGTTCTCGCTCGAAGACGCCGTCATGAAACCATAAATATAGCTGCATACTAGTGGACACCAGTATTATTGTGGCGTAAATGGCTGAATAAAGCAGAAATTGAATGAAGTATTTTTGGTTCTTAAAGCCTACACATCCTGGAATCCATGGACAATGATGGTCCATTTTTAAAATGCAGCGATTACAGGTTGAGCAGTGATGACATCTATCGGGCTTCCAAACACTGCATGTCCTACATAATCGGAATCTCCCGTCGTTCTTGGAGGTTATGGATCTCTTTGTTAAGAAATTAGGAGGTAGTTCAGCGCCTGTCTCCGCCGCCCGTAGATCATTGATATGGAGCTCTGAAAAATCCAGTGGACTTCCCGTTCCGGTCCATATTAATTTAAAGTAAGTGTAAAGCCCACAAAGAAGAGTACTCAAGATCAAAACTCTAATGAACACCTGAGGAAGTTGGCTTGATCGCGATAGCGTAACAAAAGCCGTCCAACAGTAGAGAAAGACTACCAGACATCTGGGGAAAATCACTGTTATGGGCGTGCATGAACTGCCCATGCTAACTCTTTTAAACAACTCAACTGATGTTTTGCGCAGCCTATCGCGCTGGTTAGCACCACTAACTTTTGTTACCTTTCTTGACCGGATTTCTTTACCCGGCGCGTCACACTGAAAAGTTTCGGCAATGAAAAAAGTTCGAGATGAGGAACTTCAATTCAAATAAGAAGATCCTTATTGGTGACTAGCGTATAAACCTAGCGAATCAAGCGTTAAATATGTCCTCAATAGTTCTACCGGGAGACGATATACATTTTAATGTAAGCCAATCGATTTCTTTGGGACCTGGTATGTACTGTGATCCTGCGACAGAGGAAATCAAAACGGTCAATGCCGGTGTTCAGATCTTCTCTGAAAGCAAGAAAGGGCAGGCAATATATGTAGACTATGACAGCAAGCGATATTCCCCTTCCGTAGGAGATTTGGTGATCGGTACAATTGTGGGGCAGTATTCTGACAGTTACAAAGTGTCCTTGTCCAACTTTTCCTCTTCAGTCTCTTTATCATATATGTCATTTCCTAATGCATCAAAGAAGAATAAACCTACTTTGAAGGCGGGAGACTTAGTGTACGCCAGAGTACTTGCAGCTGAGAAAGAGCTTGAATCTGAGATTGAATGTATGGATTCAACCACTGGACAGGACTCCGGATATGGACTACTCGACGGAGGAATGGTTGCGGATATAAATTTAGCATATGCCAGGAAGCTAATATTCGATCAACAGTTTCCCCTGCTGCAGCTACTAGCAAAATTCACACAAATTGAGGTTGCCATTGGAGTTAACGGAAAAATATGGATAAAATGCCAGACTATCAAAGATACGTTGGCATGTTACAGATCCGTATTAGATTGTCAAAAAAAAAATATTTCTGAATATAAAACCATAATAAAAGAAAATTTTCGTAAACTCGTTGACACAGTTCAAGAGCATGATGAATAGGCTGAATGGAGCCGTGAGGTGTTTAATGGGCAAAATGATAAATAATTAAATAAACACAAAATCTTTCCGTGTGATGGATTCAAACTTTTGATAGATGTCTAGGTCTACCGACGACACGGCTGTATTGCAATCTGAAAAATTGTCGGAATAGCTGTCGTTCGGCGTGTAATCGTCAATTTTATATAGAGTGTCATAGTAATTCCGGTCAACTTGAATATGATCGTAGTAGTTTCTAGAAGAGTTTTCAATATTATCCGATACAACTTGCCTTTTATCTTCATCGTTCGTCTTTTCTTCATAATCATTATTAGTGGTTCCTTCACTTGGATGTGGTGTTCTGTTGTCAATAAATACAGGAAATTTATCTTTAAAGGGCGAATTTAAGTTCATTCTATATTTTGATTTAATTTGAAGGGCCATATCCAAGTTATTATTAGTTAGTTGTAGCTCATCATTGGAAGTCAGTTTTTCTTGTCCCACATCTACAGTTTTGGAATCACCGATTGTATTGCTATCTAATGTAACTGTCCTTAACTTGTTGTTGATCCAGCTCTGTTTTCGTGAAGCGAACGGAGATAGCTCTTTCTTGTTCGATCTCATAGTGTGGTATCGTCTCGTTGAATTCATATTGTATACAAACAAGTCATGCATCCAAGTGACGCTCCTTGGGATATAATACTCGTTCCAATAGTTATCAAAAGCTCCTGGGTATCCTCTGACATTACGAAGAACTTTTTCTATTGTCAAATCGTTGCGTTGATCAAGTATTTCTCTTTTTATTAGATCCGATATCCCAATGATGTGATAATCATTCCACCAATGAGTGTAGCTTCGCCGTAAGGCTCCTGAAGAATGTTCGCTGTGTAAGTAAACGTCGCTATTCATTTCCCATAGAGCTGGATACCCCTTTTTCCAGACATAATGCCCAAGGAATAAATTGATAGCATCTTGCCTTTGAGCATCGATAAATGAGTTGCTGTAAAATCTTTTGATGCTTTCTATCATGTCTCTCGAATGCGATCTCCATTGATTAATTTTTCTATAGGTTTCCATAGTATTAACCAAATGAGAACCACCATATTGTAACGCAATAGTGTCACCTAAATCATGAAACAGTTCTGTCAAAATGTTTACAATATCCGAATCGTATTCCAGATAACTATCATCAATTATTCCTAAGGCTTTAAGCTGTACTCCTAGGGCTCTTTTGCCAATCACAAACTGTGCTGCATTTGTACGATCTAAGCAATCGATACAGTTGCTTCTACAAATTCCTTTCTGAAACTCTGTGGCCCGAAAGGTACGGTTATTATGAAATATGCCTGACCGAGAGACAGTACGAGCAGCATAGGCCTCTAGAAACTCAATAACACCTTGTCCATCTTGTTTTGAAGCCCTACTCATGTCCCAGGAAGTATAATCTATTTTTTTGGAATCCGGTAAAAACTGGTTTAAGTAAGATATACATTGTTCAAACTCTCTCAATAATTTGGTTTCTCTAGGGTTTTTTTCCTTAGTCTTGATCAAATTTAAGACCTGGACATTACCATATCTCTGAAAAAGCATGTCAAAATGTAGTGCTGCGGAACTGAAGAATGGATCAACTGAATTTATCTGAATTGGCGGTTTAGCAGTCAAATTAGAGGCCTCTTGTGTCCAGTATAAAGGTATGCTTCCTCTGTGTTGAATGAAAGAAGTGTACCTATCGCTATCGTAATAGCCATTCCCCGGTTTATGGAAAGAAGTTAATATCATATCTGTCACAATTTGCTCTGTCTCGACCTCATTTGCAACATAACCTTGTTTGTTAACTCCTCTTTTCAAAAAACGTGCACCTGCAAATTGATGAGATCTCCTGGCAATAAGTGTGATATAGATGCTTTTTCCTAACACAGAAACATTGACTTGATCAATAAATCCATGTATTACAGGTTGAAACCAATCATAAACTGTATCAATGCATGATAAGATTGGTTTCAATAAGTAGTTATTCCAAACAAACATTTCATTTATGTCGGGAATACCACTCGGTATAAAAATATCAGATCGCTCCACTGCTTTTAGCTTTTCTCTTAATAGGTGGGTTTGGAGAGTGTTCGTTATGTCATAAGTATTGCTAAAATAAAACGTTTTGGTTAGATCCAAGTTTTGGAAGGTGGAAATCAGGTTAGCTTCTGTAGAATATTTATCTGGTTTCCTATAATTATTAGAAATTGGTACCAATTCCGTACCATCAATATGAAAAATGAAGTGGCCAGCTATGACTGCCACTTGACTAAATTTCGTGACTGCTACTAGATAGTAGCATCCAGTAAATCTAATGAAACCCATGAGACCGTAACATGTCAACTTTTTCTGCAAACCTTCTTCACTTGCTTCTTCCAAACCAGAGAGAATGTTCATTATTTCACTTCTAGTGAAAAACACATTATCTTCCAATACACTGAGTTCATCCTGTGGAATACTCAAGTCTATTTCAAGTATTCTGAACATCGTTTCTCGCTTATTGCTACCCACAATATATATCCTTTCCTTGGTTTCGTAGATAGTAAATTTCCCCAGTACGAATTTAGTGGTCTTTTTTTGCTTCTGAATTTCAAGAAATGGTTTCTGTCTTGCAAAGATATCTGAAGAGCCTGCTCCTTGATCGAACGTGCTATTTGCCATGACTACTTGTTTTAATATTTTTTTTCTATTTCAATTGCATAAGAAAACTTTGTCCTTTATTTTCAGCAGAAATCACTGGAGAGCTTTTGCTTTGGATGGCATAAATGAACTGTTGATGGAATACACTATTTAACCGTGAATCAGATTGTTATTTGGGCTAAAACGATACTTTGTTTATCTCCTTATTTTTCGTCCTCGCTCCTCTACAATGAATTTTTTACCATCGCGATGAGATGGATGAAAAAGAGATTGACAAATGCAGCAAGTCAGTACTACAGCTCACTTCAAAACAGTTGTCAGCATTCTTTTAGGCTATGTCGAAACCTCTCATAGAATCTTCATTAACAGATAAACAACTAAAACAGCTGGAAAAGCAGCAAAGACGTAAAAAGTATGCCGACCTAGCTATTCAAGGAACAAACAACTCATCAATAGCGTCAAAAAGGTCGGTTGAGGTTTTATATACGAATCAATTGCACAAAACTAATGGAAACCGTAAGACTAAGGAATATTTCAAATATTTCGTTCCTAAGGCTCCTAAACGCTCCCCTTGTATTAATAGAGGATACTGGCTAAGATTACACGCAATCAGGTCTAGCCTAAACATGATTGCTCATGATACTGAGAAAGAAATAATTGTGATAAATTTGGGCTGCGGATTCGATCCGCTGCCATTTCAAATGCTCGATGAGGACAATGCTGAAAGTCGAAAATATTCTAAACGCTTTTCCTTTATGGACTTAGATTATGCTGATTTGATCCAGAGGAAAGCCGAAATCATAAGAGATAGTGCTGAATTGATGCAAATTATCGGCCCTGAATATTCGAATAACAGCGAAAATGCAGCGATTGTTACAAAACAATACAAAGCAATCGCATGTAATTTAAATCAGCCGGCCTCTTTTTTTGAGCTAATGCAAGATGAAACTCTTACCAATCCTGACCTGGTTAAAGTTTTTATTGCAGAGGTTTCGTTGGCTTATATGAAGCCAGAACATGCGGATAATATCATATCTTTGGCTGCGGCTCTGCCATCGTCCCACTTTCTTATTCTAGAGCAGCTGATTCCACAAGGCTTATGTGAGCCATTCTCGAAGCAGATGCTCAGACATTTCACCAAAAATGACTCGCCACTACAATCAGTACTTAAATATCATACGAAGGCTTCCCAGCTTCAACGTTTCGCAAGTTTAGGATTTTCCTCCATCAATGCAGGGGACATGTACCAATTATGGCAATCGCTCAGCTCGGAACAAAGATCACATATAACAGCTACTGAACCATTTGATGAACTTGAAGAGTTCCAGCTATTCTCGCACCATTATATTTTGTGCCATGCGGTGAATTATGAATATACGTTTGCAAATAGGTTCATCGATGCGCCAGAGCCGCAAGCTTCGAGCCAGTTGACGATGCCGTTTTTCGAATCACAGTTTTCTCTAGAAAGAAGGTTTGGATCGGCAGTCTATGACAGTCAAAGTGACAATATTCTGTATTTCGGAGGATGTAATCCTAATAGAGTTAATGATTTAATCCTCGTTGATTCTGAAACAGGGCATAAAACAGTTTTAGATATGAAAAATTCCCCTCCGGCTAGAATGTGTCATACTTTTTCCATCTCTCCTACTCGAGGAAAATGCATCGTTGTCGGCGGTAGAAAAGGTCCTAGTCAAGGCTTTTCTGATACTTGGCTTTTTGATCATGTTTCAAAGCAATGGCACCAGGGTCCTGATTTACCAGAAACAAGATTCAGACACTGCGCAAGTTTTATAAATGAAATCGATCTACTAATCTTCGGTGGTAATACTTCTGATACTCCATTTCTGAAATTTGATATAGCTTCCAAAAAATTCAAAGAATGCAAAATCAATGTTAGCGATTTGAAACTGCCTGTAATATCCGCCGCTATGGATTATAAAATTTCTTCGAATAAGGGGGTGATAATTGGTGGCTCAGCTGACGACACTGAGGTCTCGGATACTCTTTATCTATTTACTGTTGGTGAACAAGAAATGAAAGTCTTGAAGCAATTTTCACACCCATTATTGCAAAGATACGGTTCGAAAGTCCTTTTTTTAAACGATAGCGAAGTTCTGGTAGTTGGCGGCACAAGTTCTGATCGTCTTTTTGGCAGGCACAACACTATTATTCTTGTAAATATTGAAACAGAGGTTGTCAAAGATATACCGATACCTCGTAATCTATGGGATGATCATCCCTTATTCTTAGTTGGCTTTGAAATGCTTCTAGTCTCAAGGAATGAGGTAGCAATCATTGGTGGTGGTGCCACTTGTTACGGCTTTGGGTCCGTGTCTAATCAGGGCTTCTGTATCAAATTCTAGGGCTAACTATCATCAGCTTAAAAAATATCATTCTTGTAACAACATTCTATATATATTTAATATCCATTTACCGTCGTTATAAAATTGAGGCAGGGAAAGTTTCGGGCCGGAAAAAGGGAAAATCTTGGTGGAGAGGAAAATTGAAAAAATCAACACATCACTATAAGACAACAAACAATACGCCGATATATTTGAAGTTGATTGTGCCCAAGGTAAATTAAGAGACGCAGTGGCAACGCGGTGTTTGATCTTTATCAGCTGTCCAAATGATCAACTTTAATCTTAACCAAGTCGGAACATTTTGGAAGAAAGATCATGAGCAAAAGGAAACACCACATGAGGACGAGCAAGATGAGTTAGACGCCTCTGAATTTGAAGACGAGGAAGAGCAGCCCAGACATATCAAGACAAGAAGACCCAAAGATACGGACTTCACACAACAACGTATCGCCGCCTGGAACCCCATACTGACACCTAAATCAGTCGTTCCATTGTATTTGATTATAGCAGTAGTGTCCGTTATAGTTGGTGGATGTTTATTATCAATATCATCAAAGGTAAGCGAAATAACGATATACTACCAAAACTGTACACAGGAAGCGCCTACTGGGGATTCGTGGTCCAATATGCCATCGGAGCGTTATACAATGATATTCTCACAGAACAAGACCTTCAACGTTGCGCCTCAATGGAGATATGTATCAGATCCTGACGACAGCTCTGAGGAAAGTGGCACGTGTCAAATACGGTTTACTACGCCCCAAGAAATACCTAAGAATTTTTATGTAAGCTACTTGCTTGAAAATTTCGCCGCAAATCATAGACGTTATGTCCTATCATTTAGCGAAGACCAAATCAGAGGCAAAAAAGCGTCATACGCAGATTTACATGAAAAAGCGGGCATTAATTGTAAGGTTTTAGGACATGATAGTGAGAATAGGGTAATATATCCATGTGGCTTGATCGCTAATTCAATGTTCAATGATTCATATCCGCTTCAATTGACAAACGTGCAAGATACTAGTAGCAACTATTCTCTGACTAATCAAGGAATTAATTGGAATACAGACAAACAACGTTTTGGCAAAACAAAGTACAACTATACCGAAGTAGTACCACCGCCTTACTGGGAAAAGGCATACCCAGATGGCTACAACGAAACGAACATGCCAGATCTTGAGGAGTGGGAGGAGTTTCAAAACTGGATGAGGCCAGCTGCCTTTGATAAATTCTCGAAATTGATCCGCCGTAACGGAAACGATAGTTTACCCGCGGGCGAATATCAGCTTGATATAGGAATTCATTGGCCTACCTCATCATTTAATGGAAAAAAGGCTGTTTACATGACACACGGCTCTACTATAGGAGGTAGAAACTACTTCTTAGGAGTGGTGTGGCTGATCGCGGGGTGCATCTGTGCCGCATTCGCGACTGTACTTCTTGGGTTCTGGCTCATTTCTGGAAGAAAAGTTGCAGATCCAAAACATCTGTCATGGAACCAATGAAGTATTATAAGTTACGTATCTTCATTCTTATGTACATTATCGAGCTCTACAGGACAGATAGAGACGTTCGAGATAGCTGAAAATGAGCTTATTGTACGGTTTCAACATAGACTCTAATCGGTTATTTGATATTGACTCATTTTTTTTTTTTTTTTTGAAAGGCATTTTGAAAAATGTTACCGCCATTTAAAAGGCAGCAAATCTTACGGGCGAAATTGAAAAAAACTTGACTCTTAAGTGCAATCGTCTGCGAACAATTGTTAAGTATTGACAAACTCTCGATTTCTACGACGCTAATTACATTTGTGACACTATGTTCAAGAGAAATCTATCCCCTAAACCAGTGCAGAGGCTCTCAAATATCCTCGAGGAGAAGGTTTACCAGGTGACGACATATTCAAGACCTGATGATCTGTGTATAACAAGAGGATCCAATGCTATGCTGTTTGATGATATCAATGGCAAAGAGTTTATTGATTTCACTGCTGGTATAGCGGTAACTGCTTTGGGCCACGCAAACCCGAAAGTTGCGAAGATTCTTTTTGAGCAGGGCTCGAAACTGATTCACTCTTCTAATTTATATTACAATGCCGAATGTTTGGATTTGAGTAAGAAATTAATAGAGAGGACTAAACAGTTTGGAGGGCAACACGATGCATCTAAAGTTTTTTTGTGTAACTCTGGTACCGAAGCCAATGAAGCTGCGTTGAAATTTGCTAAAAAACACGGTATTACGATCAATGAGAAGAAACAAGGTTTAATTTCTTTCGAAAATTCCTTCCATGGACGCACAATGGGAGCCTTATCTGTAACTTCAAACCCAAAATATAGAGCACCTTTTGGATCATTGATTCCAAATGTAACATTTCTGAACATCAACGATGAGTTGACAAAATTGGAAGGGTTCATAAGTTCAAAAAAGAACGAGACAGCGGGTTTGATTATCGAGCCAATTCAAGGCGAGGGAGGTATCTTTCCTATCCCAACTGAAACACTTATTGGGCTGAAGAAAATCTGTCAAGAGAATGATGTGGCTGTCATTTATGATGAGATCCAATGTGGCTTGGGCCGTTCTGGTAAACTTTGGGCGCACGCTTATTTGCCCAAGGAGGCGCATCCTGATATTTTCACAACCGCAAAAGCACTAGGTAATGGCTTCCCCATTGCTGCGACAATAGTTAATGAGAAGATTAATAACGCTTTGAAAGTCGGAGACCACGGCACTACGTATGGTGGTAACCCATTGGGGTGTGCAGTGAGCAATTACGTTGTTGATGTTATTGCAAACGAAGAGTTCCTCAAGCAGGTTGAAGAGAAGGGTGAGATTTTGAAAAAGCGCCTGCTAAAGTTGAAAGAAAGATTTCCGGAACAAATTCTAGAGATCAGAGGAAAAGGTTTAATTATTGGTGCTGAATTCGCTGAGGCCCCAACTCAGGTAATTGCAAAGGCGAGAGAAATGGGACTTTTAGTGATAACAGCAGGTAAGAGTACTGCCAGATTCGTTCCCGCTTTAACAATCGAAAACGAAACCATTGAACAGGGAATGGATATTTTTGAGAAAGCAGTTGAGACAGTTTATGCTTAAACGCAGTCAGAAACTCAATTTTCATTTTTTTTCTCTACTTCTGCCCTACATATATATATATACATATATATGAATAATTTTTATATTTCTTAGATAAACGTACAATATTGAAGCCTGCCTCTAAATTTAAAACCTGCTAAAAAAGATAGACCAGGAATGCAAACACAGAAGCCAGTGGTAGTACAGCGGGAGAAAATGCTCTTTCCGCATTACCTAGTTTGATTGTTTCTTGCAATTCTGACTTTACAACTCCAATAGTTCCACTAATAGTTCCCAATCCCATCGATCCTGAAGTAGGCGTAGCCTGTTGAGAATACATGGACGCAAATCTTTGGGCAAAAGTAGTTTGAACGGTCAGAGTATGGCCTTGGCGAACAACTGTGACCCACAAATTACTTGTTTCTTCTCTTGAAGAAGTGTACGTCTTTGTGGTGCCTTCGGTTATTGTGATTAGCGTGTCCATCGACAAAGTAGTTACCGCAGTGACCGGTGGCTCTGTAAAATCGGTAGATGGGTCAGGGTTTGTTCCGGCCGCTTTGGTGACAGACGATGTAGTAGATACTGAACTAGTACTGACTGCAGATCCAGATCCAGAGGTTGTGCTAGAACTAGGAAGAGAGCTGGAGACGGATGACGATACTGATGACGATGACGATGACGATGACAGTGAGGAGGTCGTTGCAACGACGCCAGGAGTAGTTGTAGATGAGGTACTCGATCCAGAACTGCTTTTCGTGAGACCAGTGCCAGTACTCGTGGAACTTGACGTTCCCGTGGTAGTTGGAGTTGTGGCTGCTGTGGTAGCAGACGTAATACTGGTAGTACTCGATGTTCCTGTGTTAGTTAATGTGGCATCATTGATCACTGTAAGCTGAGTTATCACCTCACCCACTCCGTTCGTTAACACAACAGTGGACGTTGTCGTTATTCCAGCCACTAGTCTGCACAACAAAAGTGTAAGCAACCAAAGTCTAGTAATCATATTGGCATCCAACAGTTCTGTAAACCTTGAACGATCTCTTCTATGGTGTCAACTGACAAAACCAACTTGCTTCTTTTAAAAATAGCACTTGCCATTCTCGAGCTGTTTCTTGTGAATCTTCGCGAAACAATTTTACGCTTTTCTTGCTGTTCGGGGTAACAATAGTTTTCTTTACCCGGATTTGTTATATGATCCGATTGGCGAGGGGGTCGTGCACATGCTTAAAAGAACTTGCGCAGACTTTAACGATGACAAGCAACATGGATAACCCAAGACCTTTCAATCGTGAGGATGCCAAAGGAAGGTCCGCTGTATGCACTGCATTCTAATGGCACTGTGAAAAGTACGGTTGGTGGAGCTAACGGTGCTGGCAGCAGTAATGCTGGAAACGGTAATAATGCAGCATCCGATCACGTGTACAGGGTATTCAGTGTGGATGATGATCCTGATGAGATTGAACATGACATAAAATATTTGGAAGGATTGCATGATGGATTGAAAAATGCGCTGCATGCTAGTAAGTCGAAAGCCCCTCTCGGTGGTGGGATTTCGAGTTCTACCCCAAATTTGTCTGGAGCGGGACATAATGTTGGCGATAGCGATACCGGCGCTGGTGCTGGTGCTGGTGCTGGTGCTGATGCTAGCGCTGGGGATTCCAAGTTGAAGCCAGAGCAGTCGCGAAGCACTTCTGTATTTTCTGGGCCGTCTGATAAAAAGAAGGGCCAATCGGAAATAGAGCCGTACAAGTTTATCATTCAAGACCATGAGCAGGGCAATGAGATGCAGACTGATGATTGTGGTAACAATGGCAAGGGCAAGGACGATGACGACCACTACCACGACCAACCTACGAACGACTATATTCGTCATGCTCACAATGTAGACGAGGAAGATGGACAAGGTTTTGATAGGCACTCCAATGCCTCCTCGATCGAATCGTTTACCCTGAGGGAAAGACAGGACGCAATAAATGAAACACATCCCTTCGGTATAAGAATTTGGAAGCCTGCGCTATATAAGAAACAAAGATCTGTTCAAAAAGTTGCTGCAGAGGATATCCATGAAACTAAATTGAAAAAGATCACGTGGCCAGTCAAATTAACTAATATAGTTTGGTCTGTTACTTTGGGTCTCATTCTGTTTCTATGCTGTATTTGTACGGGTGTGGTTGTTTGTGCTGCTGGTTTCTTGACCAAGTCATCTA
Source organism: Zygotorulaspora danielsina (assembly GCA_030572985.1). Classification (NCBI taxonomy): domain Eukaryota; kingdom Fungi; phylum Ascomycota; class Saccharomycetes; order Saccharomycetales; family Saccharomycetaceae; genus Zygotorulaspora; species Zygotorulaspora danielsina. The sequence continues at coordinate 334,727 of JAJMCL010000007.1, forward strand.
GAGAATATGGCAATTTCCTATTCCGATTAGCTAAATACCTTTTTTGGCCCTTCGGAAAAGTCGTATATCTTACTCAGGAAAAGCAGTATTGGGAGGAAGACAGAGATGAAGGTATAAGTGCGCAGCAGTTTTATAATTGGGCTACCTCTTACAGCAATAGATTGTTTTTCCACAGATCTCAAGCTGAGAATAACCATTCTTTGATTAGTAGCAATAATAATACTCGCTTGCAGCATCCTTCATACGGCTCAATCAGAGAACATTTGTCGGCGACTCATCAGAACACCTCCTTGGATGGTCTCTCCTCATCCGTACCAAGAGGTACTGATGACGGTGAGGAATATGCTGATGCCAATGATGATAATAATGCTGGTGGCCCTCATAGGAGATATTTTGGTAGAGGAAAATGGTCCTGGGGCAGAGCAGTATTTTATATATGTTTCCATTTGGTTTTACAGCCCATAGTACTTGTTTTAACCTTGATTACATGGCTTTTCGTTTTTACCATCCCGATGAGTAACATTCTTTGGAACTTATTATACCATATTAGAAGGCATCCGTTAGCATTGGGATTTAAATCTATCAAAAATAGAACCAATCAAGAATCTTCACTAATGAAAACACAAAAAATTGGCCAAACTAATGTTTTATTATGTACTTTTCGTTGTGCGGGCTGGCATTATTATAAATTTACAGTTGACGGAACAAATATTATTGTTGTGAACCTTTTATTTCTCGTTTTCTTTACAATTGTGGATTTTTATTTTCTCAAACATTATTTGGGACTTCACAGTTGGTTAAACCACGATACCACAGTTTTTGCCTTGTGCCTGGCTTCTATTATTCCTTTAGCATTTTACATTGGTCAAGCCGTTGCATCTATCTCCGCACAGACATCTATGGGAGTTGGCGCTGTGATTAATGCGTTCTTTTCAACCGTGGTCGAAATCTTTTTATATTGTGTTGCATTGAAACAAGGCAAGGGGCTCTTAGTTGAAGGCTCCATGATTGGATCTATTCTAGGTGCAGTGCTGTTGCTGCCAGGTTTATCTATGTGCGGAGGGGCCCTCAACAGGAAAACTCAAAGGTATAATCCAGCGAGCGCTGGTGTATCATCTGCGATGCTAATATTTTCGATGATTGTAATGTTTGTCCCCACTATACTTTATCAGATATACGGTGGCTATGAGATAAATTGTAGCGACAAAAAGAATCAATCATTGTCATTTTCTAACGTCGTCATGGCAATTTCTAAAGAGACATGTTATTTTTCCCGTCCACCATTGACGTTCACTAAAATGTATACCCATGTTTTAGAACCGATCTCCGTATCATGTGCAATTGTGTTGTTCTTGGCATATATCGTTGGATTATGGTTTACCCTGAGAACCCATGCCGTGGTTATATGGCAGCTACCTATAAGTGAGCAAGCAAAGGATGTATCCAATAGCAGAGTCTTGGAGCAAAGTGGTGATACCCCACAGGAACCCACAGAAGATAACGGCGGCCATGAATCACCAAATTGGTCAAGAGGTAAATCAACTTTTGTTTTATTATTTGCCACAATTTCATATGCGATTATCGCTGAAATTCTGGTCTCCTGTGTTGATACTGTTTTGGAAGATATCCCTTCGCTGAATCCGAAATTTTTGGGATTAACGATTTTTGCGCTGGTCCCTAATACTACGGAATTTTTGAATGCTATTTCCTTTGCAATTCATGGTAACGTTGCTTTGTCAATGGAAATTGGTAGTGCATATGCATTGCAAGTTTGTTTATTACAGATTCCGGCCTTAGTACTATACTCAATTTTCTATACCTGGAATTGTGATCATTCTGTTATAAGCATAAGAGATAGTATGTTTGCATTGGTCTTTCCTAACTGGGATCTTGTTGCCTGTATGGCCAGCGTTTTCATGTTCACCTACCTGTATGCTGAGGGTAAGTCAAACTACTTCAAAGGTTCGATGCTGATACTCCTATATATAATCACCGTCCTCGGGTTCTATTTCCAGGGTATCATCGATGACTGGAACGCGGCACGGGGCATCGATTGATTAGTGACCTACCTGTATTTATATTTAATTACAAACATTCTATTAAACAAAGCTAAGAAAAAAAAAATTAATACGGATTTTAATACCTAATTTTGTACATAGAAATAAAGGCATTCGGGCCACGACTATCCTTGTATTTACTTAACTATCGTGAGCTCTGACTCATCTCCTCACAAAGTAATCGATGGGGAATGATATTTTTCGTTTGCAGCAGAATGTGGGAAAAATTCAATGTGTTCAGCATCGGTCAACTTCAATACTTGCTTGAACCTGGCACCGATATTACACAATGGCTCTTTCTCTTCGGATTTTGTCCATAATGCAAATTTGTAACCGCTTTTTCTGACGTTCAGAACAACACCATTGATTTGAGAATCTTCCTCATCGATTGTCTCGCCGATGACAGCTAGCAGAGTTCTCAACCACAATTCGTCAATATCATTTTTCTTAAATCTCACTTGGTAAGACCATTTTCCACCTTTGGCATTAGCCACATCTTCCCATTCAGGTCTAATATCGTTACGGAATGCATGGTAGTCTGATTTCATTGGTAGTTCATGTGGTTCTGGTATATTCTGCATGATCGCCCAAAACTCCTCAACACTTTCAAATGAGGTGACAGGACGCAATAGATCAGACCATGACTCCGATTGTTCAACAGCTGGCTTCGTATACCAAAGTGTCCATTTTGTATTCAGAGGATGTTTGACATCAAAGTCGGTGTCAGAGAGCACAGTCTTAGGAGCTCCGTCATCAACAGAAACAGTTTCTTCAAATTTTTGAGCAACTTCTTCAACAGACATCGTCTCTACTTTATTAATTATTTGTAATTGGCTTAGAATTACGAACTTCTTTATCTAGCGCCATCTTCTCAAAGATAGCTTCATTATGTTCTTGCGGCCTTGCAAGGTTCATCAAAGGTTGATCAAAAAATTTTTTTTCCATTCAAAAAACGTTACCCGCTACAGATTTCAGTAAGCATCAGATATATTGAAATTGAGAAGGTTGCGGATAATAGCGAATACCAATACAGGTCACTGATAGGTGCAGCTTTGGAGTGTCCTGTGACACATTTATTGGTATCGGCGATTAGCGAAATTTTGATTCTTGAGGGTTCTTTTTCGTTGTGCGCCGTCAAATAACTAGGGTCTAAATGCTTTGGAAGTGTATGAAAATGCTTGTTGAGGGGTTTGCAGCCATCACTACAATCTCGTTTGCAGCATTATACTTATTGCAGAATAAGCTAGTATATCCATCATGGGCGCAGGGAGCCAGGGATTTCGTTGATACACCAGAGAGCTATAATTTGCCCTATGAGCGAATCAGTTTGACAACGAAGGATAATGTGAAGATCGAGGCGTACGATATGCAGAATAAGGCGAGCCGCTCCACGGTAGTTATCCTTTGTCCTAATGCCGGGAATATTGGCTACTTTGTACCAATAGCCGATATATTTTACCGTCAGTTGGGTATGAGCGTATTTATCTACTCTTATAGAGGATATGGTCACTCTGAAGGATCTCCCAATGAGCAGGGCTTGAAAATGGATGCAGATTGTGTCATGTCGCACCTATCTGGTGATCCATTTCATAAGGCTCGGAAGGTAGTTCTTTATGGAAGATCGTTAGGTGGGGCTAATGCTATATATATAGCCTCGAAATATCCACAGCTAGTCGATGCAGTTATAGTAGAAAATACATTTCTGAGTATCAGAAAGGTTATACCGTACGTGTTCCCCTTGTTAAAATATGTGTCCATAATGTGTCACGAAGTTTGGAACTCTGAAATGGAAATAAAAAAGTGCGATCCAACGGTACCTTTCCTATTTCTAAGAGGACTGAAAGATGAAATAGTTCCGCCCGCTCATATGGTGCAATTATATGAGATCTGCCCAAGCAATCATAAACGTATTTTTGAGTTCCCACTGGGTTGTCACAATGACACAATTATTCAGCCAGGATATTGGGAGATCATGCGAGACTTCCTGGAGGCCTATGCATGTTTATAGAAATGGCAGAAGTAATATATGAACGTATATATTCGCTACTCAAATATCGACAATATTCAAGCATCCAGCAGGACATTCAGTCATGTTTTCTTCAAGGAACCAAAGTTTCATACAATCAAAATGCCCTTGATGGCCACAATCAAGCAGTACCATACTGAGGTCTTTTATAGGCCTTTCGCAGATTACACAAAGAGTGTTCGGTTTTTTACAAGCATCGCAATACCAATATCCAAATCTTTTCATGGGAGATTCATTGCCAGCCCTCTGAGACTCTAATGTAAATTTTCCCTTTGAATTTTCGTTTGTTATTAGAGTTCCGCATTTGTCACATAATAATTGGATCAATGATCTGTCTCCTTCGTTATTTATAATGTCATCCCAAGCACAATATTTTAATATTGAAGCTGAGATTTCAAAAAGTTCATATTGATGTAATATTGTGATAAATTGAGCTAAAGAGCTTTTGACAACGTCAATAGCAGTTATGTGATAAATATTTTGGAATAGCAACAAAATATTCACCGCAAGCAAAACATTATCACTTTCAACTGCCTGTTTGAATAGTTGCTTGATCAATCTCTTTGTATTCCAAGGTGGTACAGTGTGCTTCGTCTTCGATTTGCCAAGTTCTATTCCGATGAAAGATTGTTGTGCCAGCAATTGTCCTACATCGGAAAGTTTGTTTCTGCTTGTATGCAGCTTCTTAGAGTCTGGTGACTCAGGTTGGATCATGAAATCGGTTATTTTCTTCGGATGAGCTGTTGGGATCGCGTGAGGATTCAAACTAGGCAATGAAGACATTTTACTCACTGGACTACTATGGGTGAACGAGTGAGAGCGTCTGCTTTTAGTATATGATTCATTTTCAGCGGCACTAGGAGACCGGACATCAGTCATAAATGTATCAATGAAGGAAGGGCGATGTTGTCTTTTGCTTAATATTGGAATACCCTTTCCACTTGTGTTAAAGCTGGAGTCTATAGGTTTCTGTGTATTATCTCCGAATTCGATGTCTGAGTGTTCATCCCCATTGTTATTATGATTTCCTTCCGTTGTTTCGTCAATTGGATTCCAGCTTCCTGAGCTTTTCTCTTCCAAGTTATTTGGCCGGCTCTGGTAATTTGCATTTGCGATTTTTTCAGCCATAAATTGATGCTTTAAATCAGATATGGCCTCTGAAGAAGATTTCTTTCTTATAGCATCATTAAAGTCTTCTTGAAGAACTTGGGGCAAGTCGTCTACATAAGAATTTATGCCGCTTGTCGCGCCACTCACGGATGCTGATTCGCTATAATTATTGTCATCAACCGCGATCGATCCAGTTTTTGAATCTATGTCATCGTGATTTGAAGCTTCCTTGAAATCATCATCCGATAAGCTTGAAGTTCCTGTGCTAATCTTCTTCAAATCCCATAGTAAAGAATCTCGAATAAGCAACCAAATTTTAAAGTTTGGAAGATCATCGATGTATGAATAGACCGAAGCGTTATGGCTACATATTGGGATTAATTCCATCAAAAGATCTATTTTCTGTTGAATTACTGGGGTTAGGTCATTAATACTTTCTGTTAGTGCGCTTTTTTTCTTTTGATCTGGCTTGAACCCACTTTCAAAAATTTGTTCCGAATCGTGCTTCAAAGGAGACTCTGTAGCGGTAGCATTTGAAGCAGAACTTTGAGCATGATTATTTCTATTAGTTTCATTTTCATTTTTCCTGTTTACCAGTGCTGCCCAAGTCGTATTTTCAGAGAGCCCAAATCGCTCCATAAGATCTTCTTTGATTTCCTCATCGATGGAGCTTGGTTCTGGATTCGTAACCTTAGCATCATTCAATCTTTTCGCATGATTATATGAGAATTCCAATTCCCGTGCTAAAAATTTAAACACTTTGATAGGTGATTCTAGAATGGCTGAAACTTCTGGAGATCTGAGGGCACTTTTTTGAGACGGTATACGAGATGTCCGCATAGCGGTCAGTATAAGAGGTAAATCTAATGTGATAACCGCTGGTGATTCGATATTCCTAGGTTCTGATATTTCGTTTGAATTTAAAGGATTTGAGGAGATACTTGGATTATGGTGTGATAAATTCAAGGATGTCGCACCCGCGCTTTTACTACCTGGCGACGGTCCTGTTTTCCCTAATACCGGTCGATCGTTTGAAAAAGAGTGTAAGTTAGCGTGGCTCATTCCCTTCTTCATGCTTTCCATAAACCTGGAACTAGGCTTAGTGTTGGTCATTGAGGTAGTACTCAGTTTATGATTATTATTTTTTTTCTCGTCATATGATGGTGCAAATGTTTGTTGCACTTCGTAACTGCCTCGGTCCTGGTCCGTAAACAATAAGCCATTTCCTCCGATGTCCCTCCATTTGGTAGAGCATTTTGGAAGATTATTTAGAACGGTTGGTTCCTGTTGAACGTTCCATCCTGTTATATGATCATCTTTATCAATCCCAAATATAAGTTTGTCGTCCCACCAAACCAAACCTAATGAAGGCGCCGCAGTTAGAAGAACATGTTTTGGAATATACTTTCTTGCCAAAGAGTAGACATTGACAGCCCCTTCCCCACTCATCGATGATAGAGCTAAAGAAGCGTTGAACACATTTTTATTGTAAGAGGGACAGAATTTTAGTTTTGTTACAGGCAATCCCGTATTAATCGTAACTTCGGGTAGGACCGCCAAACTATTGGAACCCGTTGTATTTAATCCGTGCGGCGAGTACATTTGGGCCATCTGTAAAGAATTAAGATTAGTTTCATGTTGTGGCCTGTCTCCAACATACCATAAACAGCATTTCCCATCCCTGCCTCCAGTCGCGATATATTCGCAGCTGGGATGCCAATTAAGAGAAAGGCCCAGACCAGCGTGAGCATTTATTCTTTTTTCCACCTGATTTGGTTGGCGCAAATCAAAGAGAAGAAGCAAGCCCGAATCATGGATTGAAGCAAACTTGTATCCAGCGTTGTTCCCACTCTTTGCATCTTGTGGAGTGCCCATATGTCCATAATTGTAAATAGGCATCCACTTAACATCCCGGATCGAATCAGATGCTGTTGAAATTTTAACGTCGCTCCTGTTAGTGCTCTTGATACCACTAGATCGAAGATCCCAAACCTTTACGCATGCATCTTGCCCACCGCTAATTATTAGATTCGTTTGGACACTATTGAACTGAAAGCTATTGACAGATCTTGTATGCTCCGACAAATTAGTGACCAAGGAGTTATCCAAGGATTCGGTCTTGTTTAAATCATAAACAGAGATAACTGTCGAGTTGTGGCATACAGCAGCATAATTCTTATGGTTATAATATCCAGTCTTGACGTCTGCAATAGTACTAAGTTTCGTTTGTCTTCCTCTTTTTTTCATAACAGGCGAGAAAGAACCTCCCTGACCAGATATTTCTGTTGCCATAAAATCATGTAGACAAGTGATGGAATGATTCTCTTCTGAAAATTTATAATAGCCTAAGTGTGCTTTTCCTGCACACAGTAAGCCATTGGTAGAGGGGTCATTTATTTTGTCAATGCTTGCAAGCTCCTTTTTAGCCTTTGTGAAATACAACAAGCCAGATGATTTGGGTACAGTAGGCCTTCGTCGTCTTCTATAAGTTTTTGGATCTGGCGGAATGTTGGTTTCACCATGATACGAGTCCCTCCAGCTCCCTTCATTGATGGATCCATTGCTGTATGAAGACCAAGGTGAGGGTCGTGTTCTTGGAGAGCTTCCTAATGATGGTATCTGGTTTCCGCTGGAATAGTGATGAATGCGAAAAGACGATCTTCCCACAGATATCGGCTTAAGGTCACTCCGGCCAAATGAGGAAGATGCTTGACTTCTCGAAAGTGAGTTGTTACTCATCCCAGGGTAATTGGACGTATTATACAAGTGATCCAATCTTGAAATGCCCGTTTCGTTTATCTCCTGTTATCATCTTGTTATTCATCTAATAGCCTGCCGTCAATATGATTTCTCATCGAGCTTTTCTTTCACGTGACTTCAAAGTGACACTGACATCTTGAAAAATATGAAGGAAGATTGATGATTAACTTTGGATAATAAATTTTGTACATAATATGTATTGTTATCGTTTAAGTGTTACAGCTGTATACGTGCTAGATTTTTATTCTCTCTTTGGTCACAGATCATTACTGTCAGTCACAATGTGGTTATGTGCGATCGCTTATCGAGAGGGTCTCTCGTCGTTAAAACTTTCATATATTTTATTGATATCAGCTTCTGTCTTGTTTCTTGTCTCAGGTACAAGAAACCAGACAGACACAGCTGAAAGTAATAAACACCCGGCAAAGAAATAGCCATAAAGGAAGCCAATTCTAGAGGTGATGGTCGGTGTTAATAAAGATATGGCGAAATTGAAGATCCAGTTAAAAGAAGAGCAAATAGCCATGGAAGTCGCTCTTGTTTTCATGGGGAAAAGCTCTGAAACTAGAACAAATGTTACAGGTCCTAGTGTTGTTGCGAAAAACGAAATATAGATGCAGGTTGTTATCATCATAATGCTAGCTGAACAGTTGGAATTCAACGCAAAGCTTCCAATGCTTGCGTATATTACCATACAACTAAACATTCCGATGGATCCCAACAATAAGCATGCCTTCCTGCCAAGAGCCTCGACAAGATATAAACCTGCAAAAGTTGCTCCGAAATTAACTGCTGATAGGACAACAGGTGTTAGATAAGGATCAAGATGAGCTTTCTCGAATATTGTTGTACCATAATAGAAAAAGTAATTAATACCGGATAGCTGCTGGAACGTCATTACTAAAACGCCAATCAACAATCGTAAGCCAAGTTTAGGCTTGCCAGTAATGAATTCGAAAATCCCTTGTTGCCGTCCCATTTTCAACATTTCTTGTTTTTCCCTCATTGTTTCCTCCACAAATTGATATGTTCTCTCATCCTCTACATCGATACCATTCATGCAAGCAAATGATTTCTTTGCTCTTTCTACTCTATTTTTCTTCAACAGAAGATATTGGGCTGATTCTGGAGTAAAAGAAAGGCCAATCACAACAATTAATGACCAAAAAAATCCTAAAGTTATTGGTATTTGCCATTGTAAGTTGTTTTTTGTGCCGTTAGCAAAGCTTTTGGTGCAGATTAAATTCACTATATTTCCTGCGAGGATACCTAATGTTACCATCAATTGATATAATACAACCATAGATCCTCTGATCTTTGTAGCTGCACTTTCTGAAATAAACATGGGCACCAAAACAGCTGTTGAACCGACAGCTAAACCAGTTATGATTCTCCCGAGAAGAAATTGGTACCATGTCTTAGCGTGAATCAACTGAATAAGCAAGCCAGTCCAGTACACTAAAGATGCAACAAGAATACCAAATTTTCTCCCTTTGAAATCACCAAGTTTTGCTAAGGTCAGCCCCCCAACAGCACATCCTATATTAAAAATGGAAATGATCAATCCAATAATTAGATCAGGAAATTGTTTGTTCCCTGTAACGGGATCGGTGACAGGACTAAAATTAGATTGGAAACTTGCCATATTCGTAATACCACCGATAGTTCCAACGTCCCAACCAAAAATAAAACCACCAAATGAAATACAAATGCAAAGGGCAATAGGTTTCAAAAAATTTGGGGTTTGTTCCAAGCCTTTTGAAAAGTCTTGAGCAGGGCCAGGGATAATGATCTCTTCGTCTAAATCATACTTTGTGTCATTGTCTGAGAGTTTTTCACTTTGATCAAACGTCATAATTCAATGATAGTGAGTGTCTATGCTTATGCTTTGAATTATTTGCTCTTTGTTATAATTTTTTTTCTTTGTTATAATATTTATTCTTTTTATTGATTTTGAAAGATAGCTCCCCAGGATAATAGATAAACTTAAGGTCTATCTATGGCTTTTTATACTTTTAACTGGTGTTGTCTTCGATTAGCTTCGCCAAAAAATGTAAATATATTTCTACCATAATCGAAATCGAATCACTATGTTTCTAGGAAACTGAAGAGAAATACAGATACGGCAGAAAAATTTTGAATGTTAGCATTGAACAGATACCTTTCTCTAAAACGCACCATGTATTTTCTGTTTGAAGCAAAAATCAATCGTTCTATTACTTTGAGAGTTCTAGATAAACAATTTATGTGACATGTTGGTTAATTGTAATTCTTTTATTGTGTCCTACCAATTGCTTTCTCTTGATATGTCAGTGCGACGCGCCGAGCGCCTCATAGTAAAGTGGTGATTTAGTTATATTCCTTAATGAGCAATTTGAAGAACATGAAAGCAGCAAAAACAGTCGATGGAATGTGTCCACTTAAGTGTAGTTTACTATTACTTGCACCCATCTTGAGAGCTACAACCTGCAAAGTTTATGATCGGACAGCGTTCCGTGGGAGAGAAAAAGAGTGGTGGAAAACTTGAAATGAATGCAATAACTCATTAGAAGTTAATTCTTAACATGGCTTTATACAATCTAAAATATTTTTGAGTCGTGGCCAGTAATTTTCTCTCAAGAATACTTTGAAACGATTATCTATTCCTGCCTCATATGGTTGTGTTTCTTAATTCACTAAAGATGCGTTATGGAACGAGCAATTTATATAATCAAGCATTTGAAAATTTCCGCTTATCAGCATTAAAGTTTTTTGATGAGCGTACGACTTCATTGGTATTTATTTGAGAATTTTAGGATTATAATTCAATTAACGTCAATTCACGTGACGGCGCCCCTCCGAAGAGTCGATTCCTACAAGAACAATTAACATTTTGAAGAACTTAACCAAAGAGATGCCAGCAAAGCGGCACACTTTTGAAGACATAAAATAAAATCATGGATGATCTTAGCAGCCCCGATCAATTGCAAAAGCGTTATTTGACGCAGCGAAGGACGGTGGACGTTAGCTCACCTTACGAGAAGTTATACTACTATAGAAAACATGGATTACCTCTACCGACCATTCAGCCCGAGACGACATTCACTTCTGATGTGATGCCTCCGGCAGCCTACCATTACAAGGGACGAGTAATAAATATACCGAATAAGTTCACCCATCTTAGCTCTAACAAGGTGAAGCACGTTATTCCTGCATTAAAATGGACTCCCGAAGGCAGACGACTGGTTGTGGCAACATACAGTGGCGAATTCTCACTCTGGAATGGGTCTTCTTTTAACTTCGAAAGTATAATGCAAGCTCATGATTCTGCCGTCACCACAATGGAATACTCACATGCGGGAGACTGGTTGATTAGTGGCGATTCAGATGGTACCATTAAGATTTGGCAACCAAACTTTAATATGGTAAAAGAACTAGATCAGGCTCATACCGAATGTATTAGAGATATATCTTTTAGTAGCAATGATTCGAAGTTTGTGACTTGTTCCGATGATAATATACTGAAAATTTGGAACTTCAGCAATGGTCAGCAAGAAAGAATATTATCAGGCCATCATTGGGATGTAAAAAGTTGTGATTGGCATCCTGAAATGGGTCTCATTGCATCAGCATCTAAGGATAATTTAGTTAAACTTTGGGATCCAAGGTCAGGCCAATGTATTTCCACAATTTTGAAATTCAAACACACCGTCCTAAAGACAAGATTTCAACCAACAAAAGGCAATCTTCTAGTCGCAATTTCCAAGGACAAATCCTGTAGGGTGTTTGACATAAGGCATAGTTTGAAAGAACTGATGGTGGTTCGGGATGAAGTTGACTATATGACACTGCTATGGAATCCTATTAATGAATCAATGTTCACAGTGGCTAGTTACGATGGTTCATTGAAAAATTTCGATTTGCTACAAGACCTTAATGGTCCAGTCCATACCATCCCGTATGCACATGATAAATGTATCACATCACTATCTTATAATCCAGTGGGGCATATCTTGGCAAGTGCTTCAAAGGACAGAACAATCAGATTCTGGACGAGAGCAAGACCATTTGATCCGAATGCCTTCGATGATCCTACATACAACAACAAGAAAGTCAACGCTTGGTACTTTGGTATGAACAACGGAATTAATGCAGTAAGAGAAAAGAGTGAAAATGGCGCAGCACCGCCATCAAATACGGAGAGTAACAACAGTTTGACCTCGAATTGGTCCATGACAAACTCAAATGGAGTATCTACTTTACCTGGCTTGGAATTAGCAGGTTCAAAAGTATCTAGTTTACCAGGATTAAGCATCTAGTATTTCGTCATTTTTTTTCTTGAAAAGATAATTATAAATGGAACACGTCTATATATAATAATATCAATATTTAACACGATCGTGGCCTAATTACTCTATAATAACGGAAGCACCACAAAAATAAACAAAGCTTACTCATAAATCATTAACACTTTTTTTTTTCTTTTATATTTTTTTTAATCTCAATTTTTATCATTTACCCAAATTTGTTTCCAAAATATCTTGCAACTCCATAAAATACTTGTCATCAAGAACTGAACTTAGCGAAGATAAGTAATCAAATGAAACTGTGTCTGTTTGCTTCTCTCTTTGTTCATCAAAGAAGCCCTTCACTCGTTCAATATACGATGAACCAAATAATTTAGCATAATGTTCAACAAAACTCTCTACTAAGGTAACCATATCCAGTACTTTTGTCGAGCAGTTGGCTGGTAAATGGCTGTTGTTTATGTTAGTCGTTGATACTAAACCAGAATTTATGATGTTGTAAGCAAATAGTCCGCTGTTCAGGCAATTGGCATTAAATGACTCAACCAGAACCGAAAATTCCTTATTTGAAAAAGGAGTGAACTGAGAGCAGTAGTTCTTCAGCCTTCTCGCAAAATCGCTAATGGCATAATCGTAAGGTTTATCAAAATAATCTTCATTAAAGGACTTTTTGTGAATGTTGTATCTGACAAAGTTTTGATTATCACATGTTATTTGAAGAACGATTGGTATGATTGAAAACGAAGAGGAAGGGTTCTTGTTATAGGAGGAGATTTCGTCGAACACAAATTTTCTTCTCTGTATCTGAGAATTAGTTGCATCAAATATAGCAACATCACAAATATCAGAGTCTAATTCTTTGATTAACTTTTCTAAAGTTATTCTTGCATATTTTTCCTTTTTCTCTGTATTTTTGGGACTGAAAAGATCGTCAGAGGAATTGTTAGCCAGCTGCATCGAGCGCATTCCTAAGTTTTGATAACTCATTTTCCTTCTCACTTTGCCCGCATTGAATGAGGTGCACCGCAACGAATGTGTCGCCGGATTATTCCGCAAGAATTGGATCAATTGTGTGGAAACTGTCGATTTTCCCACGGCAGGGAGGCCAACAAGCACAAAAACAAATTTAGAGTCTCGGACGCTATTGCCGCATGTTTGTCTCTTATGATCACGTGTTGCTCTGAAGCTTAGTGGCGATGGTGATTGAGAGTTCACGCGTGATATATTGGGTAAAACATCGGTAGATATATTGTTGATTAATAGACCATGTGGTAAAGGAACTTCAACTTCGTCCGCTTCATCAATCTCGTCGTTTGAATAGTAATAACTAGACCTCCTAAGTAGAAGGTTAGAGTATGTTCTCTTGTTCAAAGAGAACAAAGAGTTCTCAGAAGTTGGATTCGACTTTATCGATCCGTTTAATGACGTTCCACTCATGGCGAAACTGGGACTACGCTAGCAACACAACCTGTATATTACTAGACCAGTATTTGGTTCCACCACTCAGAGATCCGACTAACAGAAACACACCAGTTCAAATCCAATATTAAATGTAAGTGAGGTGGTTCTCCTCAACTGCTAAACTGATAATTACTATTCCGAACAGGTCAAATCTTTTATCTATAAATGATGTGGCACGCCTAGCTATGGCGCATGATATTTTTTTCCCGTTTTCGTATTAGTCAAAACTCTTCATTTCTTTTGTGTAATTTTGACCCCTCCACTCATTGCGCGCATTGTTCGAAGGTACACTTGAAAAAAATGTAGAAATAAAAAGAAAAAGCGTGTCAAAGTGCATCAGCTGATGATAAGTTCTGGGTCAATTGGGCCAAAATCGTATCACGATTGGGCGGGTTTACTGTTCGCAGCGGTATCCTGTATCTTAGTCAATGTATCACGTACCTGGGCACAAACTTCGTGAATATCAGTTATCTCTCTCTTCTTGTACTCGACTTGCTCCTCCAAAAGCATTATTAACGATTCTCTGGATTGGTGCGGCCTGTATTCATTCAGCAGATGATGTGTATTCACTAGTATGGTTCTTATGTTTTCGACTTTCTGTTGGAATACCTCCGGATTGATACTCAGCACTCCGACAAGCTCAAGGTAATTCAAAAGTAGTGATTTCAACAGTTTCTTGAGCTCCTTGATCTTGTACTGATAGCTTGTAGTACCGGCGGCGAGCTGGGGATCTTGATCCTGTTTCTTGTAAAGTTGAGTTAGTCCCATTGTTTCCAGATCAGGCAGATGGTCTTTCACTTGCCAGACGCTACCAAACGCCCTGTATTGGCCCCCTGACGGCATTGGCGGTGGAATTAGATAATCGAGTGCACATTGTATTTCGCCGTCCTGGCTTGTCTTGCCGGACTGCTTGTATTCAGCGAGCTTGTTGACATTCTCCTCCGTGAAGAACTTGATGTATGGCGGAGCGGCTGGATACAAGGAACTAATCTCGTTTGCTTCTCCGTTAGACATTAGGATAGGTTTATGACTTCTCCAAATAAGTGTATAGAGCTGCTCTCTATGAGATGTATTTTGCCGCCTGCCAAGCTATACGCTTTTCGATGTCATCCATCATATGCGTGAACTTCTGAAGGAATCAAGGATGGCACATCGCTGTGCACGGACTTTAAATGTTCAATATGATCAACTGCAAGGCTATAGGTCTGGAGTAAAAGAATGGTGCTTATAAACAGGATAAGGCTAGCTTCTAGCAACTTATTTCAAATCGGGGATGAGTGAGGCTGATAGGATGGAAATTGATTCGGAGGAGCAAAATTCTGGAGCTGTTATTGGCGACGAACACATAGAGGAGACAGAAGAATCTGAGAAAAGGAAACCCAAGAAATTTGAGATCAAGAAATGGACAGCTGTTGCATTTTGGTCATGGGATATAGCTGTTGACAACTGTGCTATCTGTAGGAATCATATCATGGAACCATGTATCACATGCCAGCCCCTGGCAATGACGGATACAGATACGGAATGTGTGGCAGCTTGGGGAGTCTGTAACCATGCTTTCCACCTGCACTGCATAAATAAGTGGCTCAAGACCAGAGATGTGTGCCCTCTGGATAATCAACCGTGGAAGCTCGCAAGAGTAGGGAGATGATTTTACATAGGTGTGAATAGCTGTTCTTCGGTGTGTATATAGACATGTGAGGGAGGTTAGTCGCTTTAAATTACAGAATTGTTTATTTAGATCAATTATAATAGTTCGAATTTCTTGAAAAGGTGCCCCAGAGACACCATTCCAGACAGCGAGACCCGAATGCGCGATAGAACTCGGACCAATTCGTCTTTTTGTCATCATGGTAGTATTCAAGGAAGAAAACGTACTGCCATTTCCTCTCCATCATTTCGCCGTTGAACGGTCTGCTATTTATTGAACAGAGGTTTACGGAATGTGTTTTTAAAACAGTCAGCACATCTACAAGCGCACCTGGATCGTCTTGTTGTATCGTGAATGTTATCAAACATACCTTGCAGGATGTGCTATTTACAGCAGATACTTTCTCATCTCGTCTTTTGAAAACTAGAAACCTTGTAGTATTGCCTAACCGATCGTTTATGCTCTTTTCTAGTATGTTAACATTGTACAATTTTGCAGCAGTTTCACTTGCAATGGCCAGCCTCAGATCGGATTTCCCCAGTTCAACTTTAGTAGACTTCAGTACAGCTTCGGATGTCGAGCTCGTATCAAATTTTTCAAAGACAGTTTCAGGGCATTTTTCTTCCAAAGATTTTAGGTATTGGCTCACTTGACCCCAAACTTGTGGATGCGAATATATTTTGATGTTTTTGTGCTCACGAAGAGTCGATAGTTCCAGAGGTATACTGGAAATCAGACAATGCTCGATGGAGACGTATTGCTCTGCGATAATCTCCAGCGACGGTACAACCTCGTTGCTAAGCCTGTCATGCGGTAAGCTCTTCAACATCCTATCGCGCAACAAGTCATAGGAGAACACAACCTGACCATTTGTAGAATTCTCCAGTGGAATGACGGCGTATCCAACAGTCGGATCACTTTCCAGCCTGTCAAGGCATTCTGGAATTGACTTCGCCGCAAGAAGATGAAATGACGCATCATCACCAAATTGTTGCAATGCCGCTTGATGAGTATAGGTTCCTTCAGGACCTAAGTAAAGTACTTTCTTCACCGTCGCTACCATATGCTCGCCAATCCGGTTTTCGTTTTTTTTTTCATGAAGCAGCTTGTTCGATCGAAATAAGCTGTTCAAATATCTAGTAAATTCATAGACGAATATGTGGTGAAAAAAAATAAAGACAGTTCGGTCAATAGGCTGACATAGACCAAGTGAAGAGATTAAGATACAATTCTGGGTGGAAGTGAATATGAATGTATAGATATTTGTTATATACAGGTTTTGTCCACTCGCTTCAATTCTCCATGGACTGTGCTAAGGAAATTAAAGAGTCAACTTTGAAATCAGGAGAGCCTTGTGTGAAATCTCGAAGTAACTGAACCCTTTTTTTAGCAACAGGCGTGATTTCACCCATGGCTCCATAGAATCTTTGGATATTCAATAGCAGTAACTGGGCATCTTGCACTGAAATATTTGTATTTGGTTCAACTTCGCCATTCATGAAAATACACTTTTTGTCCTTGGCTAATTCTGAGTGAAATTGAAGGATTGTATGAGGTTTCGCGTACTCATTATGTAGCTTGTATTCAGCTAAAGAAGTGATGATACAGTGGGTGGTCCGAGGGCCGACAAACTGCCATTGGATATAATGCAGTTCAACACTTTGTTCACCTTCGGCTTTATCTTCTCCTTGCACCATCCTCGGCAAGGGCAAAACAAAGGCTGGATTTTGTTTGACATTGCTGATTATCTTGCTATATATCTCGATTGGAACAACTGCACATAGAGCATTATCCTTAGCCATCCATCTAGCCCTCCATAAAAATTCAATCTCTTGCTTTGATAAATCTTTAATTTTATCAAGCTTCAGAAAGGAGTCAAACGTCTTGAAGGGTGTGGTGGAGCTATTAGGATCAACCGGGCCTCTAGGCGTTGTCAAACCTGCATTGTTTTCTGACATTTTTACACGCTGCTCGTAATTCTCAAGCTCTTTCAACGGATCAATTTTGTTAAATTCCTTCTTTTTCTTCAAAGTATCTTCCTTTGAACTCTCGAGAAATTCCTCAACAGTCTCAAACCCACGTTCTCTAGCCTTCGTAAGCAATTTACTCCTGTATTTCTCAACTGCAGATTCCGTAGAATAATCCTGTTTTGAATATGCTAACAGTTGAAGTGGTTTCCTAATGTGAATACCTTTCTCACTCGAAATCCTTACGCTTTTCAATAGTAAAGCGGACCGTGATAAACTTTTAACCAGTGAGTACATCCAAGAGACTGAAGGGTAACTAATAAAATCCTGCCAGCTATTGATCTTGTCCCAATTATCCAACTTCTTTCACTTTTACTTGTACCACTGCTAAGCTTGGCTGAACGGAGCTTTGGAGGGCGGATAAATTTGCGGTAGGGTAACCGTAAAAAACGCAAAATTGAATTTTGCGTTTCTGAAAAATGCATCTGAGTGTAATATTAAGATGTGTGATGAATCATGATTATTTGAAATAGTTCCTTTCAAAACGAGTGATGCTGTGAGATCTATTTAAGGTTGACTAGTCTAAGTGCTGAGTGGCTTATATTACATACCTGCTTCCATGTACAAGGCTTGTAGTGTTTGAACTTGCAAAGTGTGTGGAAATAGTGAATTCGGGTGAGGATATGGATGACAACACACTAACTGACAATGATGATCTACTTCTTCGACTGATGGATCGCTATAAACCGCATATGAAACCCTATGCGTATCGATTGCAAACATGGGAACATGTACTAGAGAAGTACAATCTCCAAACGGGTAGTAGATACCGGCAAATAAGAACGTTAAAAAAAAAATTTGAAAAATTGCGAGATACACTTGAAAAGGGCGATGATAGAGTAGAGATCGGTAATTTAGAGCTATTGAAGAAACTTTCACGAGAATCAAAACAGCCAGCATCGGCGCGAGGCCGGTTACAGCTAAGACAAGTTCATCATCCGAATGAAGAAGACAAAACAGCTGAAAGCATAAATGACGCCAAGGTACGACGGGATAACAGTTTGAAATCGCATGACCCTGTATTTACAAACACTTTCAATGAAGAGAGCGATTCATCTCCCTCTGATAGTAGTAGGGAAAGTAGTGGCGCGAATCAACCTCCTCCCTTGGACTCAATAACGATAGGATTCCCTCATAGCCACGCACAATCGCAAAATGACACAAAAATATCTTCTCTGTCTTCTCCCTCTCAAGTATCAATTGCTTCCTCGTCGTATAACCCTAGATTAAATATGGAAACGGCGAAAAATGCAGCTGCTGCTGATCCCGCAAAGATTAATACGCCATCTTCGAAAGATTCTCCTGCTGATGAGCAATTAAATGCACAAATAAATACGAGAATGCTTTCCAATCTTCTCTCACAAATAACAAATCAGCAAAATTTGAATAAGACTAATGCATCATCCAATTCATCGCCCTTGTCGGTACCTCATATACCCGCTGCGAGTCCCTCAAATAGCTTATCATTGGAAATTCTATACAGCGAAGTGCAGCATCTACGTCGCTCACAAGAGGAATTTCGGAACGAAATGATGTATCGACTGGACATCATCTCAGGAAGACTGGCTGAAAATCTGAATTTACTAAGACAATACGAAATTTCTCGAACTCTTACTGACGCCTTACCAACTGGCAGTCACATCATGAGAGATGATTCTGATGATAATCGCAAGAGGTCATTAGATTAGCATCAAATTAGTGTATAATTACATAAGAATTAAGCTACAGCTGACTCCTCAATTCAACCAATCTTTCCCAGCCCTCGGAATCATCCCATCTGTTTTTGCCCTTACTCATTAACGCTTTGATTGTTGCACGAGATTTGTATTTCCAATCCTTGCACACCATGGAGTCAGGTCCAAATTTACCTTCCATCCCACCTAGTGATTCGTAGGCTGCTATCAAGTCCTCGCAAGCATCAACTGTTTCATTCCAAACTTTTTCATCGATGTCTAAATCTGGGTTATGTGAGACCGCTCTAAAAGCTTTTTCGTGACAATCTAATGCAGCCCATGGTCTCTTTCTCCATAGTTCAACCTTAGCTATCAACCTCCAACATGTAGCATCGGTGGTTATAACGGATGGTAAAATAATGCAAACAAATTCCATGCATGATTTTTGATAGTAACTTAGCTGGCAATCGTCGTCGGAATAATCAGTAGAGACGAGAATCTCGACTAATTTGGCCACAATATTTATATCAACGGATCCTTTGCCAGCATTATCTCTTCGTATATCAACTAATTTCCTGCACGCCAGAAGAACGTCACTCCATTCGTTAACTTTCAAAGCAACGAGCATGAAGTTCTCCCAAATTCTCCAATTCTTTTGAGCGTCAGCAGACACGGCTTTTTTCAAACAGCTGAATGCTTCCTTGAGCTTATCCATTTGAACATATGCTGCACTCAAATTGGACCAGGATAATGCATGAGTGGGGTCAAGCGATACACATCTAGAAAATGCTTCGGCAGCTAGGCTCATTCTATCACACTCTAGGCCTACACAACCATAAAAATACCATGTATCAAAATCTAAAGGAAATTGCCTCAAAGAGTCATTCAAATGTCCCAGCGTTGCATCATAGTCTCGTGTAAGGCCGGATGACGAGGGAGGATTGTAGGAATACTTTGCCAAAGATTTCTTAGCGTTGACGTACTTGCCGATCTCCCAACTTCTTTTCCACAATTCAGGGTCTTGTCTGACATCACCCAAAATCGATAGTGCCCTTGCATCATTTGGGATTTCCTGAATTCTTTTGATAAGCACATCCTCTGCTTGCTTTTCTTCGCCAACAGCAGCGTAACATAGGGCAACTTCACAGGACATCTGTAGTCTCTCATAAATCGCGACTGCTGACCTAAGAACACCTAAGGACATGTACTTTTCTGCCAAAGCTGCATCCAGATCCCACCGTGGAATAAACGGAATTTGATGTATATAACGGAGCCTGGAATGGTATTCTGTGCTATCCTCTGGTAAAAGTCTGGATCTTATTTTCAGATCTAATTCCTCTACAAGCGATTGCATTTGTAGCAGGCCTCTTTCAATAGTTTTTGCTTTTGTAGTCTCAATGATAGATCTTTCCCATAACGCACGAGAGAATATGGTCCAATTTTTTTTGCCCTTTTGATAAATTACTCGAGATATCAATGCTTTGAGCTCTTCCTCAACTAAAGGATCCTTTGCTGGACTGCTTTGTCTGATGACATAAAGCCTTAAAATCAATTGAATGTCGTCATAATCAGTCAATTGAGGCTGCTCGTTAGGATCTAAAGCTAGTAACTGTTTTGGTATATCTTCGTGACGAAGAGCCAGGGGTAGTATCTTATCTTCCTCGATCTTGGAATCCACTTCAAGTTTCTGCTTCTTTACAATTTGTTCATTTAATGGTTCATCTGTCATACTTTCAAAGTGAGGTTTCTCCAACAGAATGTCTGATTCCAGGTTGAACTCCTCTGGTGAGTCGCTTTCACTGTTCAATTTTTCTTCATTGAGCAATTCATCTGAGGATTTTGCTAATATGATCAATCCAGAATGAGCCTCTCTTTGAAACTTGGTACGCTTTGCACGAGCACCAGTTAAAATAAACTCAAATTTCCTTAGTTTTTTAACTTTTATCAGTGATGAATTGCACAAATGTTCGGTGTTAATAGCCAAAGAACATTTGACATTTTCCAAATAGAATATACTGTAAATACGTAACATCATGCCTTTGGGAGTATCTCGAGGTAATTCCTTTGTGATGGCTTGTGCTAAATCAATGGAGCTGAAGATCGATGATGCCAACGAGGGTAGGATACCCGAAGGTTCACGCAGAAGAGAAAGGTTAACTAGCAGTGCTCTTGCCATCCACCAATGAGCAATAGCAGAAAAGCTATCAGAAGTGAACGTTGTGTCCGGCGTCTTGGAATTGCCATCAGTATTACCCTCAAAAATTCTCTTGCCTGTGATTCTCTCAAAGATTAACAAGGAGAGAATCAGCGAAAAAGGATCTTCCACTAGACCATGGGCTTGCTGTCCGCCAGCTGCTAAACAGCCGACCAGAACTTTGTTAATAGACCCTAAATCACCCCCAACATTCAATAATGTGGCTATGGCATTTGAAGGTGGTAGAGGACCAGTATAATTGCTCTGAATAAATGTTTGTAGGAGAGATATTGCAAATAATAACAGATATTCATCGTTGTTTGGCAAATTCACTTGAATGAACTCTCTTAAAACCTCAAGAGCACTCGTGCTATCAAGTTCTCTAGTGAAATTTAATGGCTCGCGAAAGTGGTGTTGTAGTTTTTGAAAGACCATATATGGTTTTCCATTGAGAATATATTCAGCAAATTGTACCAATTCTGCATCACAGTTCTTAAACTCAGCATCTTTCAGAATATTCGGATCAGAAGAAAGCAAAATATGGCTGTGTAAAAGAGCTGACATCTTGTAATCACTTGTGGCTCGTCAAATATCTGGCGGCTAACACTTAATACTCGCCGAAGCACTACTTTAGATGCTGACTGTGATGGGTGCGATGAGCTAGAGCACTAAAATTTTCATATCATTTATTACGTAAACGCGTTACTTTCCAACAGTCGCGTAATTAAAAAAAGCCCTTTGAATAATAGCATTGCACCTTTGATCCTTTGTTCAACTAGAAATACTGGTATAGCACTTTCTGTCCCAGCTATGGCAAGTATGTTCCATATGTTCTATCTAGTTTTGCTTTATGCGAACCCAAAATCAACTAACCCTGAACTTAGCTTATCAACCCTATAAAGAATATTCATCCGTCGGTGGCGGCGGCTTCGAGAACACAGAATCAAGACCTCAAACCAACGAGTCCAATTCGTCGCCAGGACGTTCAAGCACGCTCACGCCAGTGACAATAAAACAAGTTCTGGAGTCTCGACAGGAGGTTCAAGATGGCCCTTATGTCGTACACACCCAGGAGCTACACCACATTTGTTTTGTTGGTGTGGTGAGAAATATTGTTGATCACACATCAAATATCCTAGTCACAATCGAAGATGGCACTGGCCAGATAGATGTAAGGAAATGGAGCCAGGATGCGAGAGATTTGGCGACGAGTCAAGATGAAAATGCTAATAAGAGCTATAACTCCTTAGTGTCTCAACAATATCATATCGGCACTTATGTCAAGGTTTTCGGTGCTTTGAAAGACTTTACGGGAAAGAAAAATATACAGTATGCCGTGATTAAGCCCATAGAATCATTCAACGATGTACTAGCTCATCACTTAGAGGTCATCAAATGTTTTTCCATTGCAACTGGGAAGTTCCAGCAGGCCAGTGAAAGCAAATCAGCTGAGAACGGGGGTCAATCGCTTTTTGTGAATGATGCAGATTCTTCAGATAATATAGCCCAAACAGTATTAAGATTTTGTAGAGAGCAATGCGAAGGGAAAGATGCCAATTCTTTTGCCGTCCCAATCCAGTTGATTTCACAAACGTTGAATATTGACGCTGCTGCTGCTAAAGATTGTTGTACAAAACTAACAGATCAAGGCTATATATATCCAACTCTTGATGAAGATCTTTACTTCGCGATATAAATTATTAGGTAAACTTTCTCAAATTAACTTTGTTCGAGCTTTTTTTTTTTGCCATGAATATTTATCTTAGATGTGCAAAGAACTTGTGATAAAGCTTGCTATGCCTATTTGAATAGAGATTTATATTTCCTTTCCTAAGAGTTTATGTAGAGTGACTGTCTAGGGCCGGAATGCAATGAATTCTTGTTGTCACTTATTCCGTTTCTATTGTTTTCTACTGGGTCTATGCTGCTCATTAATGGTCGGCATTGAAGACAGGATCTGGACCACCAGAATATCTCTAAAAAAATTGAAATGAGCAGCCAAGACTCTTGGAATCGATGTCACGAATTGGCAGGCTGCTTAAGTAACAAATATATATCGCTAAAATTTATTCTTATACTTATATGAGAGTATCTGCCACTCTTGTATTGACCTTCTACCTCAGAACTCCGAAAAGCAGAGCATAAACGAAAGTTGATAAGTTTTATACGTTTATTAACGCCGCACCATAGAAGGGATTTTGATCATCTTATGCCTTCTACCGATCCTTACCAGAAATCATATCAAGTTTGTTGCTTAAGACAATAATAATAAGGCTATAAAGGTAAATTAAATAACAATCTCAATAACTTGTACGTGCGTCTCGAACTCAAGTGCTCTCTGGTGACAGTGCGCGAAACTGACACAAAATAAAAAAAAACACAATATAGTGAGTGATGAATCAAAAAAAAAAATAAAAAAAATTTATTATTGCATCTAGTGCTGGAGCTTTGATCTACTTATCCAAGGCATCGCAAAATAATTGTGAATGATTTCTTTCCCGAGCAATAGCTCAGTTTGGGCTATTTCCGTTCTTTTGATGTCTATACTTAGCACTTGTGCCTGTCGTTTAATAGATCCGATTGAGGTCGAAGGAAAGCATTTTGTTAACTCTGCAACCAGAGAACCCTTTTATATCAAGGGTGTTGATTATCAGCCAGGAGATTCATCACAGGTGGGCTATGAAAATGATCCACTGACAGATCCTGACACTTGCGCTCGTGATATACTATTGTTTCAAGAATTAGGTATTAATACAATTAGGATTTACTCGATCAATCCAGATTTAAATCATGACAAGTGTATGTCAATGTTAGCCGCCGCAGGCCTTTACTTGATACTCGATGTTAATTCGCCATTACCAAATCAACACTTGAACAGATATGAACCATGGACTACCTACAACGAGATTTATCTTGAGCATGTTTTCAAAGTCATTGACCAGTTTTCACATTACGACAATACACTCGGCTTTTTTGCAGGTAATGAAATCGTTAATGATAGAATATCTGCCCAATATTCTCCGACATACATTAAGAGCTTAGTCGGTGATATGAAAGCTTATCAGAAGAAACACTCGGCAAGGGAAGTTCCTATAGGCTATTCGGCTGCAGATGATTTAAATTATAGAGTTCCCCTTTCGGGCTATTTAGAATGCTCAGAAGACTCCACGGATGATATGAGTGTCGATTTTTACGGCGTCAACTCTTATCAGTGGTGTGGTAAACAAACGATGCAGACCTCTGGTTACGATAAACTGGTTGATGCATACAGAACATATTCTAAGCCAGTGTTTTTATCAGAATTTGGATGTAATAGGGTTCTGCCAAGAACTTTTGAAGAAATTGGCCCTCTTTATTCCAGAGAAATGTACACGACATTCAGCGGAGGTCTTGTCTATGAGTACTCACAAGAAGACAATAACTATGGGTTAGTAGAACTAGATAAAGATGGCAATGCTCAAATATTGGAAGACTTTCATAGTCTGAGAAATCAATATGTGGCAGTTGAATTGCCATCTCGTGCGGATGTTGAGCAAGCGATCGCTGACGATCCAGTAATGTCAGAACGAGAAAACATTCATTCACCTCTTTGTAAAAGCAAATACGATAATTTGAATATCAAGACGGGGGTAGCAAAAGGTCTGGCAAGTGCCTTGATCAAAAATGGTGTTTCTGTGGAGAAGGGGGGGTATGTAGCTTTAAGCGAAAAAGATATGACCACCTCGTATGATATTTCTGATGTAGATGGCAGTAACTGGAAGTTGGATAAGAGAATAAAGACCATTAATCATGAGGACCCTTCAGAAAATGAAAATGAGCAACCTGAGAATAATGAAACGAGTTCTGCACATTTTTTTAGAGCTTCTTTGCAACGCCTTACTTTGGCATTTTTTGCTATTTTTATATTTTGTTCTCATTAAATGCCATTAATGCACAAAAAATGACTAGTGAGAGTAGTTTCATTATATAGATACAGAAATCATATTGAATATCTAACGTTTGGCAACCTTCTTTGCCCCGTAGGAATATAACATGATTCCATCTTTGTCTCGAACTTCAATAGGAACGTTGACATTAAGAACGGGCTTCAACAAAAGCTCCCAATCGTATCTTGATCTTGGAGTACAGAAGAGCCATTTTCTGAGCATATGAATCTTGACAGATTTGAACTCTGATAGTGATTTCAAAAAGCACCAGAGATTTATATTTGGTATGTCTTGAAAGCATTTAGAATTTTTGTAATTATTGAACAGACCAGGATCAATTTGGTTTACCATTTCGTTCTCATTTATGTCTATGTTCGATTGTTGGTCATTAAACTGCTGTAAACAGTTCTTGAAGCATTCTTGAACAGCATTATCCCAATAGTTATGGTTGTCATTTTCTTGTGGGGAGCTATTCTCATCGCAGTTTGGTATCAACGTTTGCTGATCGTCATCAAAGGAGTTGAAAATTTTCTCGCAATACATTTGAGGTGACAAAGGGAAGACATTTGTGAAAGGAATATTAACAACACTTATATTCATGTTTTTACGCGGTAGCCTGTCCCATAATTGCTTGAAATAATGGTAGAAGTAGTGAAATGACGGTATTCTTAATTGATGGAAGAATTCATCTTGAGATTTGGTGATATATGCTTGATGCTTTTTGTTATGATTATTTGGGGCTCTCGAAAGATAGTTGAGGTTCAAAGCCAAAACTACTGGAGTAGTTGGTGGAGGCGCTTGTAAACGAATCTCGACTGGAGTATCAAACAGCGTCTCTGTAAATGACGCACAGTCACTGTCGCTATCAATATCGGAATTTGGGATCTCATCATTATAATAATAATTATCGCTTACTAATTGCTGGTCGATAAGGCACGGGCTATTACAATCTATAGTTAAATCTGTGAGGGAAGGAAAACAGCTACACAATAACATGTCATATTTGCTATTGAAGTTCAACAGTTTCAAATTTTTAACGCATTTGAAATAATCATGAAACAATCTTAATATTCCATTTCCCGGAATGACCTTGCATGATTTTAAAGTCAAAATATGAACAGTGGAATGCAAATCATACACACCTGACGCATCTAGCCTCAAATGGAAGGGCAAAAATTCAAGTGGAGTATCGAGAGACTCGGTATCGATAATAACATCTTGTAATATCAGTTCATTGACTATCCCAAAACAACATAACATGTTGGCTCGCAGAAAAACCTGTTGTTTATTCCTTTTATCTCGGGCAGCTCTAATCTCTAATGTTTTTATCCTACTCAAAGAGTAAAATTTTCTTTCATAATCAGACACAAATTTGGTAGAAATCTCGAAAGAACGAAGATCACCACTATTTATCGACTGCTGACCATTGATAATTTTTTTAAAAAAGTCCCGAGATCCATCATTGAAAACCGAATACCACAAAGGGATTTTAAAATTTGGCTCAACTCTTGTGAGTTTGACGTGGCACAGGTTTGGAAGGTGGTCAATAATCGCCAACATTAACTCAATATAAGTGTAATTGCTATACTGCGACTCCAACTTGTTCAATTGTCTATAGGACTCAAAAGAGGGTGTATTTGTACTATCTGGCAGTAAGTTGTGATCTAAGGTGCTCAAAACTGATGTGATACTTTCTGTGTTTGACCGGCGTCTTGTTCTAGAAGATGATCTTGAACTAGTAGATCCCGTATGACTTCTATTATCAAATGTATATGAGCCACCAATAACTGATGCTTCTCCTCTCTTGTTATGGAATCTCCCGTATTTCAGTAATGCGTCTTGACACTGTGGATTACTGAATTCAATAGCCTTGACCAAGAATCTTATGTTCTGTGACTTTATTGAGTCATCTTTTCTGCCGAGCAAGGCATTAACGCTATGGAATTCCGAATGTATCAAGGCATTGAATTTCAATAGCGACAGTTTGTTATCTAAATGAACATCTTGATAAAGAAAGTGATTCGATATAATCTCATATAACTCAGGACTGACTCTGCAGAGAGAGAGGAGTGTGGAAACATCTAAACTTTCGAGAATTTGAACCAAAATTTTGATAGGAAAATTCAGTAGATGCGAGTAGTTTTCACGTTTCTGATCAGACTTTGGTAATTTTGTCCTAGATTTGCTTGAATAATCTTTACTTTGACACTTCTTGGACGTTTCGGAGGAATCCCTGGACGGCAAAGAGAAGTACTTCGAGGTTCCAAATAGCTGCAAGCGATTCATCTTCCCGACATGTAAAGCGTACAGCCCAAAGTTATAGGTGTTTCTCTTTATACGTTCTTTTGTCTTTCGGCTCTTGCAGTTCAAAATGTGGATTATTTTCAATTGGCTGCAAACCGTTGTGAAAACCAATAGATGGAGTTTACTTGACAAACAGGTAAATACGTAATTAGCTAGGTCCGTTTCTCTAACGAGATTCACCTAAGTTGAGTATGTATTAACTATATGCATTGTTTGCAAGTGACTACAAATATTTGGACCCCATTAGTTATCAGTATTTGAGGACGTATATGGAAGTGTATGAACCTTCTCATTATCCATTTTTTCCCTCAAATTTTTTGGAGCATCTTTTGCATGATGACCGATAACATTCTGCAAATTTTCTGGTATATCTTCAAATATCAGGTCGTCAGTTGTCGAGGATACAGATTCACCCTTGGCCTTGAGAATGTCCTCTATAGTGACATGATTGTCACTGAATATTTTCAAATGATCAGCTATTAAATGTCTTGTTTTGCATGATGGACACGTAATCAGGACCGTCCCTCCCGTATATGCTTGCTTTGACATTGTATGGGATGATCTATTATTGCATTTCTTGCATGTAAAGGCAATCATCATCACTGGCTTGTCCACCTTTAGGGAAGCTATTTTAGAATCGCCATTATTTGGCTTCCCACTATTCAAAATCCTAAAGGATTCATTGAATGACCTGACAGCTATGTCTTTCGTTAATCTGATTCGTAACAAAGAGGACCCAACAGGAAATCTCCCTGTTATTCCAACTCGTCTTGAACCCCTTGATAGAAGGCTAAGTCGCGATAACATTTAGATCTATGGGAACTGGACAAATTTATCGTATGCTTTATACAGCCATTACCCATCTGGGTAAATTAAAAGTTTGTGTAGCTTTCAGGTAAATTTGGTCGAAATTTTATGTCGATTGATAATAAAAAAAAGTGCCAAAAGACGAGACACGTAAAGATTAAACTGAAAGAACATCGGCAGAAGAAGGTTATCAGAAGGTTTGTGATGGCTAGTGTCGATAAAAATGGGGACAATAGAGGACTATCTAGTGAACAAGAGCAAGAGATCGTAAATAGGATCCTCGAACGGGCAGAATTGGCTCAAATGACACGTCAGTTAAAGCTGAATCTGAGCAAGGTTCCTAATCCAAACAATACTGTCGATGACAAAGGTAGAGACACAAGGAAAAAAAGATCAAATGTCGGCGGGGACCGAGAAATTGAGGAAGCTATCAATAAGGTCTCTCCTAAAAAAAATCGTTCGGGAACCGAGGGTTCTGATAATGGTGAGGATAATCAAGATAATACCCAGACTTCTCCTGTAAAGACGTATCGAAGGCCAAGAACGCCACCTCCTGCACCACCTGCTTCGTCCTCATCATCTCTCAGAAGTGACAAAGAGGGTGTGTTGAAACGAGGAGATATTCCAACAACTCCCAAGCCGGACAAGAGTCAAATTGTGCTACCCATAATAACAACTAATGCTAAAAATGCACACGAAGACTATACAACGCATGATAATGCAATGAAAGAGGATATTATGACACCGAAGCGTAACAGCCATCACGCAAGAAGAGGTTCTGAGAATGACGTTGCCGCTGATCTACTGATGTACTTGGCAACAAGCCCCTACACCTCTTCTTCCAGTCTCAGAGGATCCAGAAATGGCGCTCATGAAATGGCACACATGCCATCGACACCAATGGCCTACAGCAATGGACGCTCGGCAAGTGATGGCGATGATGAAGCCATACGGTTTTCCCATATAAAGGCGAGCATATCAAGCCCTCAGAGCACTTTCAAAGTGCCAATGCATATCGTGAATAACAATCTCCCATCTTCTGCATCACATAACGAATTGTTAATGGACTCTCCTTCGCTCTACATGGTGGCAGCTTCGCCATCTCCACAAAAGAGAAGATACGTAAACTTAAGTGCCCGCGAACAGCACTCAAACTCAGCATCGTCTGGCTTGCTGCCACATGTTCCAAGTACACCTTCAAGGGAACTTAGAACATCTTCATCGCATTTACTAAGGACGCCGAACTTTAACATGGGCGATTACGTACATAATCTTTTCAGTCCTTCACCAAGAGGTGCAGTGCTCACGGGTGCTAGTAACACCGCAATAGCAACTCAGAACAATACAACTGCATCAACACAACATGACCTCGAGGCAAAAACGAATAGGTAGCCTTCCTGATAAATAGATAGATAAAACTAAAAGACGACATACTCGTTCTGCCTTATAAGTGTGTTGCGTAGTAACTTCAAAACTATTCGAGTCACACGTGTGCCCAAGGCACAAAAGAAAAAGGCATAATTAAGCCACAAGGAAAATTTTCCAGAGAAGAAACAACCATAAAGAAGATATTTTAAATAAGCAAAGGTATTATCACCCGAAGTCGTCCTACTGTATTACCAGTTTGTGGTTAAGAGTTTTTACTAGGTTATGAGCTGCGCTGTCCGTAAAACCTAGATAAGACAGAATATCGGTATATTTAGTATAGTCGAGTGACAAGATTTAGAAACTGATACAAACATACGAGGACCTGTATCATCAAAAAATCACACAGTTACCTCTAAGCGACTTCCGTTTTCACTCATGGTTAACTGATCTTTACCTAATCTATTGTTAGTTACTTCAAAAAATGTCTGATGGATATTCTTCTCATAGTAAGTCTTCTTCTGACTTGTCGCCTACAGCTTCATTAGGAAGTTCGATGGTATCCATGAACACAGAAGACCATAATGAGCTTTATGATCATAGGCAGCATCAGGATTCTATATCTGCTGCCCAGAATGGTGCTGGCGGTGCTAACAACATTATAGAGAACATTCCGATCAATCCGGCACCAGGTATCACAGCTTCTGTGACTGAGGATGCTCCTACCTCCGTGCCAGGAGCTGTTTTAGGTACTCCTCGAGGGCGTCCCGAAAGAACAAGACAAAGTGCCAGCAGTAATACAGTGCCTATGACCAGCAGCGGAGCAAGAGCAACGAGGTTGGCCAAAACCATCTCTAACCGTAGGCCATCTTTTGATAAATCTGAACTTGGTTCAAAAACAACATTTAAAAAGAGAACTAAAAAGGAGGTGATACCTGCTAAAGCATCACACTCAAGACGTGGCTCAAAAAGCTATTCAATCTCAGAGAATATTACCAAATTTAGAGAAGATTTATCCAGCTCTCCAAACGTCTCAAAGGTCCAAAACACGAACGTTGACTCTTCAAATGTTTCGACGCATCAAAGGTCAAGGGCACATTCAACTGGATCTCAAAACACAAATAACAACAAATTAGTTTTGACTCGTAGTGTTTCCCATCTCAATACCGGTAGCAATGCTGCAAAGCAACAACAGCAACGAAGAGCTTCCTTCGACTCTGATGATTCACAGGCATCAAGGGATTCCTTAGAAACAGAAGAAGATGTTTGTTTTCCCATGGAACCACAGTTTCATATTAGAGTGAATGGCATTCACTTCGGTGAATTGGAAGAATTTGCGGAAACGACCAATGAGCAAAGGAATCACTATATGGAACCGCTTACCCATCAGGCTGCCTATGAAGTTTCACCAACTTTTAAAAATGGAGGAGCCTCCACATCAACTTCAACCACTGTATCTTCAGCGGCTCTCAAATACACCCCTCCCAGACAGACAATTGAAAAAATCGTATCTGAATCAGTTAGAATCCCATCCAATCAAGCACCTGGTATATCATTCGGTAACAATAAAATTGAGCAAGAGGAGGTCCATGATACTTACGAGAAGGAGCATTATCAAAACAAAGGACAATATGATCAGCAGCAAGCACTTTACCCTCCAATGGAGGCACCATTTTACGTCCCAAATAGATTTTCTTTCTTCTACTCAGAATCTGAGGAAACGGTGCATGGTACTGATATCCCATCGCTTTTAAAGCCGGGGCAGCACTTTTCGGAATTATTTCGCGACGGAAAACCCACTTGGTGGTTGGACTGTTCTTGCCCGACCGATGACGAAATGAAATGTATCACAAAAGCTTTTGGTATTCATCCTTTAACCGCAGAAGATATAAGAATGCAGGAAACCCGCGAAAAAGTTGAGTTATTCAAGTCGTATTATTTTGTTTGTTTTCATACTTTTGAAAAGGATCACGAATCTGAAGATTTCCTTGAACCGATAAATGTGTATATCGTTGTATTCAGATCGGGCGTCTTAACTTTCCACTTCAATCCAATATCTCACTGTGCCAGCGTTAGAAGGCGTGTTCGTCAATTGCGTGACTATGTTAACGTTAGTTCTGATTGGATTTGTTACGCTTTAATTGATGATATTACCGATAGCTTCGCCCCTGTAATTCAGTCTTTAGAATACGAGGCAGATGCTATCGAAGATTCTGTGTTTATGGCTCGTGATTTGGATTTTTCTCGTATGTTACAGAGAATTGGTGAAAGCAGACGCAAAACAATGACCTTGATGAGATTATTAAGTGGTAAGGCAGATGTTATAAAGATGTTTGCAAAAAGATGCCAAGATGAAGCAAATGGGATTGGGCCAGCTTTGACATCTCAAATTAATATCGCAAATTTACAAGCTGCAGGCATCAGTAACTTCAACAAGGATAAAACACAACAACAAACTACACAACAACAAACTACACAACCAAGAGGTGATATTGCTCTCTATTTGGGTGATATCCAAGATCATTTACTCACAATGTATCAAAATTTGCTGGCATATGAAAAGATTTTTTCAAGATCGCATTCAAATTATTTGGCGCAATTGCAAGTTGAATCCTTCAATTCTAACAATAAAGCTACGGAAATGTTAGGTAAAGTTACAATGTTGGGTACCATGTTAGTTCCTTTAAATATCATTCCAGGTTTATTTGGGATGAACGTGCGCGTTCCCGGTGGTGTGACCGCCGAGGGCAACTTTGGTTGGTTTTTTGGTATTCTTAGTGTGATGGTTTTACTGGCTATCTCCGCTTGGTTCGGTGCCTCATTCTGGATTAGAAGGCTTGATCCCCCAACTACCTTGAACGAGGCAGCAGAAAGTGGTGCTAAATCCGTCATTTCCAGTTTCTTGCCCAAAAGTGCGAGAAGTAATACTGAAAACAAGAAAGGACTTTCAAACTCTAGATTCAATCCATCGAATCACTATTCAAGACTAGCTCCAATGAATCACTCAGTAGCAAGTCTACCCAGTAAATATAGTCGCTACGATTAAAAAGGTTGTGAGGTTGTGGCGTATTATAGTGTAATAATTGTATTTACTTTTTTTTTTAATGTATCAATTCATCTAGCCTCATTAAGATGAGCCTGATGTTTGTGATTTTAAGTTTTTTTTTTTCAAAGGTATGCTATAAAATATTATAAAGACGGCTTATGTTGTTTTGGATTGTGCACTTTTTTTTTTGACTTAGAAGCATGACTAATCGGAAGTGGAATAGAGTCGCTATCTTCATCCTTAGAAGGAACAATTCCGTTTTCATTCCGGAAGACTTCTTTTCTCCATTCTCTTAATCTTTTAGCTTTTGTGACCTTTCTTTTGTCTCTCATCCTTTGTTCTTTAGGTCTATATGGAGCAAATTTTTTCAATCCAATGAACTGATTTAGTTGAGCATCATCCGCGGCAAAAATCTCTCTTGTGGTAAGGCCAAAACTCTCAGGAGAAACTTCACGGTAACGAAATTTGAGATCCTGTTCCTCCTTTGTGCGCGATCTTGATTTCCTCTCTTCCTTATCCTTCTCGACCTCTTCAATGATTGCTAGCTTGTTCTGTTCAACAGCATTTTCGACTAGTTCTTTTATGTTTTTCTTTTCCTTTTTCTTGGCTAGTTTATCGTTCTTCTTCTCTTTCTTCTGTTTAGTATTGTTTTCTTCTCTTCGTTGTTGTTCATCCTGTTCCTCGTCTTCCTCTCCGCTATCTGCCAGCTGATCTATTTTTTGCTCATCATAAAAATCGGCCATTACTTCATCATCCTCATCCCATGTTGGTTTGCCTTTTTTGTCATAAAACTCCTCGTTAAACAATTCGCTCAGAACTTCGTCCCAATCATTCTCTTTGTAATCGTTATTTAGCAAAGTATTGGTAATTTTCTTAACCATAGGTTCATCAATGTCGGCACCGTATTCTTTTTTTAATTGTTCCAAAACGTCAGTTAGCTTATGAACTTTCAAAGCTCTTTTCTTTTGGATTGATGATTCCTTTTCTGTAAGCTCACTATTCTTCTTTTGTCTTTCCTCCTCTCTCTTCTTTCTACGTGAGTTTTCAGTAGATCTTCTCAAAGTTGCTTGATTACGGGCATACGACACGATATCTGCAGAATTTGGATCCTCATAACGAAAATTGTAAGCGTTCTCGAACTGTTCCACAGCATCATCAAACTCATCATCATCCTCCTGCATGTTTGGATCGTGATCTAAGGATACTACTTTGTCCCCTTTCCTTGGTATCCACGCCTGATTACTGACGAATTCTTCTAAAAACTTCTCCTCATTCTTATTAGGGTTTGGTAGATTTAGGCTTGGTCTTTGAATTTTCTCTAAAGGTTCCTTCTTTGTTAAGAACTCTTCATCCTGGTCCTCCTCGCCGCTGCCTGCACCTTCATCGAATGCACTTTTGATCTCGTCTAACAGCTTGGATTTTTCCTCCTTTTGCTGATCGACATAGGATTGCTTACCGTCAACGGTATATTCTTCTTGCTCGTCCTCATCAGCAAAAGTATTGCCTGCCAGTATGTTCATTCTATGGTAATCCTTCAAATATATTGGCTTATGTTTTTCACTCTTATTTGTACTTGCAGCCTTCCCAGTATCATCAAAAAACCGGATCTTCGGATTGAACAACACGTCTTTATCATTTGTCTTAATTGCTTCCAGCACTTTCTGAATACCTTCCTCGACTTCTTCTGTGATTAATTCACCATAGTCATCCTCATCTTCACTTGAAGATTCATCAGTGGCAGAATCAGCTTGACCGTCCTGTGATTGGTCTTCAGGAAGTTGAGATATATGGCCGTCTTTACCATCGTCTTTTATATTCACCTGCTTGGTCTCCTTTGATGCAGCTTCTCTGGACCTTTTAGCACTAGACTTCTTTCTTGGCATTTTCTTACGTTACTTGTAATTTAAGCTTTGCAATAGGATATCTTCAGTAGCGATGAGGTAAGATGAGATGAGCCTATACTTCTACGTTTTCATGTTATTACCAAAAATTTTCATGATCGGTCTGTTGTCCGGGTGCGCCTCGTCTATCAAAGGTACTATGTGGAACTGGTATGCAGGATTCTCCCGAGACCAATAAGAGGTGACTCCTATTGTAAGAGGAGATAGGGTACCATTAGTTTGAAAGTTCAAGCGTACACTTTATCACCAGCACCAACTAAATCAATGGAATTTGAACAAAGCCGCAGCATTTTTCGTTTCCCCTTTAAGTTTCCTACCTCCGGTGGTATAAGGAGACTCTGTGTGTACTTTTCTGGTTTCTTATATGCAGTTGGTTTTTGGCTGTTCCTTGATGCTGTAATATATTCGAAGCATGCTAATGCATCTGATGTTCATGTTACGTTTGTGGATTGGATACCTTTCATTTGCAGCACATTGGGTACTCTAATTGTAAACTCCATTGAGAAGAATAGGCTATTACAAGGCGCTTTATCTTCCGGTGGTGGGATAACCTCGTTGGGTGCAGATTCTCTGGACTCTACAATGGCATGGCAGGCACGAGTAATTCTATTCTTTGGTTTTGCATTATTAGCGGGTGGGCTATCTGGCTCCATTGTCGTGTTGATAATCAAGTTTCTAGTTAAGAATTACGACACTTATCCAACAGTTGGTATGGGAGTTAATAATGTTTTGGGTAATTTAAGCATCGTGTTGAGCTGCATAGTTCTTTGGATAGCCCAGAATATGGAGGATGAGTATTCCTATTCTTTAACGCTCTAGTTTATTGACACTTGAGCGATCTAGCGAGCAACGAAAGGTGCGGTCTCTATTTTATTCGTAAATATATATTTAGTTTATAAAAAAATGCATGATAATACCATCTCTTTAGGAGCCCTGCCACAAATTAAATTCCTCTTCTATTGGCCCAGCATTTTCCGATATCAACGGCGCAAGAAGCCTTCCTGATTAACACAGTCTGAGATGTTCGCATGGCTATAGGACAAGAGGCTGTAGTCTAACACAAAGTACTCCAAATTAAGTTGTTAGGATCTGGTTTATCGTAAATATCAAAGTCCTCCGCCACATAAGGTGGTTCGAAGCCCTTGTAGGGACCAAATAGAGTTTAAGAATCCTAGTTCGATGGTATGGCAAAAATAGAAAAGATTAACTTTTCGCAACAACTACCTGCTAAATGAGAAAGAAATTTGACGGAAAACTTCACTCAGTTTTTTTTGGTACAGCAACGTTAAATCATAAGAGCTTATTGGGTTCGTAACTATAGCATATCGCAAAATTGTAGGCAGCAGCACCAGCCAAATCATAATCATGGTTACCAGTTACGGCCTTCAAAATATATAGGTTTTTTGCTAGTTTCTGTTAAATAGAACAATCTTATTTGGTATGTTGTGTTTCAACAAGCTTTGGTGCTCCGACTTATAGTCACTGTTAAGTAATACACGTCTTCTCAATGATTCTTTCCCCAGAAGTGCCTGTTTAACTTCATTGGTTTACGTGATGTCCTACAAAAATATCGCCTTCAAAAACCTCAGAATCATTTGTGGTCGAGAACTATGACCTGAAATGGCTCTTATTTCCTTCTTTCGTAACCACCGAGGGTTTGACTGAAACTAGCGTTTGGAGAAGTTTTATTTATTGTACGTTGATGGCAATAGATGCAGATTATTTGCCAATAACTTCCTTACCCCTCAATCTGCACAATCTGCTCGATATTCTCTATTCGACGAGTAAGAAAGTGTATTTTCCTTGAGCAGTTTTCTTTTACTAACAAAACTCAAGCAGATGAGAAGCGAAACACATTGGCACAGCAGGCTGTGAATTCACCCAGAGTGCGCCAGATGCTACGACGCGAATTCAAAAGATGGTTTAGGCGACTATCGCGCATAGTGAGAACACTATACAGGAGATCCTAAATGTCTTCTTTAAACTTATTTCTCGTGATCAGGCCCCTGATCCAATCCGAAAATCCGGTTGATATGAGTTAGTTAACCTAGCTTGACTTAACGCAACTAAAACACGATAGTGTATCTGATATGTTTTATGCATTCCAATGTATGCTGCTTCTATTGGCTTAGTCACATTTTTGCGTGGGTTAGACTCGCATTTAAATACCTCTGGAGCAGTCAAATATGGTTGGTGCTTCGCCCATAATTGGAAACGATATTTGGGGTTAAACGCATTTTTGAGGGCTGAAGTTTAGGTCACTCTTTTCAATACTAAATATTATTATTCCTCCAGTCTTTGTTATCATGTTACATATCTACGCGACGGCATATAGAGCATCAGAGCATTACCTTTTTCTTATCAAAACCAAAGGTTAAAGTTCAAAGCCTGATGAAATCAAAGCCTTGTCAAAAATTGAAATAGTAGCAATTTTCTAACAGAATATATTTCGTGTAACTAATGCGATTACGGTTATCTGGTGACAATAAAGTTGAATGTTCCTTATCAATCGACTTTTTTGTCCGTCTGATCTACATTTTACAGTTCCACTGCCCTTTCAGAACGACAACAGTCTATTGGAGTGTAATTTGGACAATCATCAATTAGAAAGCAAAGTATGATCAAAGGCATTGCAACAAATGCCACTTGATTTTTCTGTGGTCTCCGTTTCCGCTTCGAAATGAAACAATAAATTGAAGGTGCATTTATAAATGCCATTAATAAAATAGAAAAGCACTGTATGAATTTGACGTATGGCTTTCTATCAGATGAGTTAATATTTTACATTTGTTCTTAAGATTAGAAACACTTTGTTACATGATGAGAACGAGAATTCAAGAATTAATCAGTTCAGTTATTCGACGCTTGCTGTTTCTTCATCACTTCGTAACTTCTTCTTCTGTGGTGCAATTTTATCAATATATTCGCCTATTACTTGTAGTTCAAATTGGCTGAAATGGAAAAGGTTGGGCAGTTGAACAGGTTGGGTTTGTCCTCTCGGGAAGAAATATTCTTCTTTTTTAAGATCATCAAAGAATGGATGGGCTAGTATTCTTCTTGGTGACAGCCTCGATTGAGGCTCATAAACAAGTACTTTCATTAATAAATCAATTCCGTCTGAGCCTGCATGACCGAAATGTTTTTCAAAACGTGATTGCGGAGAGCCAGAAAAGAGTGGCTTAGAAAACAATGGCCCGTCGTATGCTGGATTCGAGAAAAAAACAAATTTCTTATCAGGAGGGCCTAACAATTTTGCAATTTCCCTTAATTGTAAGAGAGGTTCTTGACCTTGAAAGACTGCTTTTCCTATTAGCATTTCACCAATGACACATCCCAGTCCCCATATATCGATTTGCGTTGTATATTGAGTACAACCAACTATTAATTCTGGAGCTCTATAAAATCTTGAACAGATATAGCTGATTGAAGGCTGGTCTTGTTCCAATTTTTTTGCTGACCCAAAGTCACAAATCTTCAACACACCTGTTGTTGGATCAACTAAAATATTGGACGGTTTAATATCACGATGACATATTCCAAAGGCATGCAAATATAACATCCCACGAGCTATCTGGTAACTGTAAAGTTTCACATGTTTAAGCGGCAACTCTAGTTTGTTGGAAGAGTAGCGACTTATCTCCAACTGCAAGGTTTCCGGTAGACATTCCATCGCCAAATGTTGATAGACCTTGTTGTCTACTGGAGAAACATGAGTAAAGAAATACTCCAACCTGACAACATTGGGATGATCGGTTATTCTTAAAATTTGTAATTCTCTAGATTTATACTCTGTCTGAGCTGGAACTTTCTTAATGGCAAAAGGTCCGTACCATTTTTCCTTATCTGGGGTGATGTACGCTTGAACCACAGTTCCAAATGCACCATGGCCAATCTTCTTGTACTCTTTCACAAGCATTCTTCTTGTGTTATTTGACCGATTAGACGTGACATCATTGGCGACAAATTCTTCGCATTTCGCGTTACTCATGCTAGCTGACATCCTAATATGTTGTTTACGAAAACTGACAGCGCTTGAACCTAAAACTGGGCTTGGTTTGGCTTGGTCTGATATCGCTATCTATATCACTATTTCCCTTCTTTACCAAACAGAGAAGCCCTTTAACGAACGTCGCCCAAGTAAATGCTCTGTTTTTTTCGCGGAGAAGCAACTGATAGCCCCTGTATCTCTCTTCCAAGACCTTTGCGACGATCTGCTCTTCAAGGCGTCTAAGTCCTGTACGCTTTCAGCTTTGTTGTGAACTATCCCCTGTCAAGACGAGTGGCGAACCAGCACGGGAGCTTGCGCAGCTATCTGCCTCGTCTCATGTGATCATGGTGCTACATTCGTTCAGACTGACTTGAGAATATGAAGATGATATGAAATCATTAATGGTTCTCATATTGTTGAAGGCAGCAAACCAACCAGACCATTGAGCGGCAGCATGTTGGGGCTGTTTAGAGGTTCGTGTGACAGGGGACTACTGCGCGGTATCACGCTTACAAAGAGCGCTGTCAATGTGAGCCTTTCGAAAGGCCCTATCAGATGCAAGTCCGGGACTACGAGCGCCGACGATGGAGGGAGCTTATTGACGTTCTCTAGTATCGCAGAATCGATGACCAAAAATAACCACGATATATCGAATGTGATCAATCCACTTTTGAAGCAGAATAGCGAGCGTGCCAATGAACAAGGGGGCAAGGCCCTCGGGAAACCTCACGAGCTGCCTATCAAGTACGTGCTCAACTGCGTGTTTGGCAAGAACAACAGTCATTTTACATATTCAGCCATTGTCGAGGACGTGAATTATCTTAGAAAAAGCCCTGCACCATCTTACAATGAGGCCTTCTTGTACTATTTG
This sequence comes from Zygotorulaspora danielsina, assembly GCA_030572985.1. Lineage (NCBI taxonomy): Eukaryota > Fungi > Ascomycota > Saccharomycetes > Saccharomycetales > Saccharomycetaceae > Zygotorulaspora > Zygotorulaspora danielsina. The sequence goes on from JAJMCL010000007.1 coordinate 374,180, forward strand.
AAACTGCCACAGAAGGTCAAATTTTCTATTTCAACTGGGTGTCTAGGGTTTCGTAAGGCTGCTCGTGGTGAATATGAGGCAGCATTTCAAACTGCGACGAAAGTTTTCCAAACGATCCAGGAGAAAAAACTGCTAAACAAAGAAATCGAAGTTGTGATGAAAGATTTTGGCAAGGGAAGAGCTGCATTCATTGCTGCATTGAATGGTAAAGAGGGGAATTCTGTCAGGAAAAATATCATCAGAATAAGTGACAAAACTGCATTGAAATTTGGTGGTGTTAGATCGCCGAGAATAAGAAGACTGTGAATTTTCAATCAATCTGTTCTCATCCTGTAAATATATTCTAATTAAAATATATATGCGTAGTAAAGCACCTACCAGTTATAATGCGACTGCTTTTCCTTGAGTTTTGTATGCGGTGTTAGGTTCTAATAATTTTATAATCGTGTAGTATGGTGTGTGGGTTACCATTCCGGTTGTTTTTTTGTTTTTGTTTTTCGTAATCTGTTTGAGCGCGTAATGAGTGTGTTCATGCGACATTCAGCCAGGTGGGCCAGTGGTAGCAGTCTGGCAATATTGTAGGCTCGCTGACCAACGAAGCTCCGTGCGGGAGCATGATGTCTTGCGCTCCAGACGGACTCATGGCTCTGGGACAGCCTGCGAAGGTACCACGTTGCACCGCCTGGCCTCCCTCTGGAAAGAAAAATCTGGGACAGGGATGGAGGGTCAGTAAGTTTGCTGAGCCTGCGCGGGCCTCCCCTCCAGTGTTCTTGGCTTCCGCCCTGGCTGTTACCGAAGGAAGTTGTTGCGCACCTAGGTCAATCCGTGCTCATTGGCGTTCCAGGTGAAATTCTGGTATATGTTTGTGGATTACTAGATATCATTGACTTTAAAACATCAATAATACAATAACGACGAAAATGGCTCCATCTGGTATGTTATAATGACAGAATAAAAGATACATGAGGAATCTATACAATGTGCACGAGGAACATGAAAGAGAGATAGACGCAATTGGCAGTATCATTCGATAAAGTTTTCCAACCTGAAGAGAAGAATACCTGAACGAGAGCTACAGCGAGCTCAGGAATGTGACACATCGAACGGATAGAAGCAGTGTGCCATATTAAGACCAGCGTTGTGATTGATTCCTTACCTCAGATAGATTGAACAAGTCGTACTAACAAGCAATGGATTTTTTCCTATTTATATAGCTAAGGCTACTGCTGCTAAGAAAGCTGTTGTTAAAGGTACCAACGGTCAAAAGGCTTTGAAGGTTAGAACTTCTCCAACCTTCAGATTGCCAAAGACCTTGAAGTTGGCCAGAAAACCAAAATATGCTTCCAAGTCAGTCCCACATTACGCCAGATTGGATTCTTACAAAGTCATTGAACAACCAATCACTTCCGAAACTGCCATGAAGAAGGTTGAAGACGGTAACACTTTGGTTTTCCAAGTTTCCCTCAAATCTAACAAGCATCAAATCAAAAAGGCTGTCAAGGAACTATACGAAGTTGATGTTCTATCCGTCAACACTTTGATCAGAACAAATGGTACCAAGAAGGCTTTCGTCAGATTAACCGCTGACTACGATGCTCTGGACATTGCTAACAGAATTGGTTACATCTAATCTAACTAATGAAAAAAAATAACATTTTTCTGATAATTTTGTATAGTGTTCTCCGAGATGAAAACGTGACAAACAAGGTCTATAAGTTTTCCCGTCTAAATAGATTTTTACACCTACTTAAACTGTAATCCACTGATGCAAGGCATAACCATTACTTCGCATTTGTATACATTACTGTAAACTATCATAAAATTGTAAAATCAGCGTCCATCTATTCATCGTCATTGCTTAGCATTATCCGCAATATCGACAGGAACAGATTGATAATATCCAGATAAAGCATTAGTGCGCACTTGACCTCCTCGCCGAAAAACATTTGCCTGAATATTAGTTGGGTATCGATGAATAAGTAAACGGTAAAGACAATTGCGCCAACCCACCCATATAATAAATTCATCTTTGATCCCATGCCACCTAAGAATAAATATGAGATACCAATACCAATCATGAGTAGCAAGGCAAGGTTTAACCAGTAGTAAATGGATTTTGCAGATTCTAGTGCGATTTCAAATTTCCCGGAAACGGCCATAAGTGTAACCCCAATTACAACCACTGTAGTGACCACGATGGCATTCATTACAATATCCTTGGGCGCAAACATGATACTACCACCGAGGCAGTAGGCTTCCGCGACGGTAAAAATGGATAAAAGAACATATTGGCCTTGCTTTGAAAGACAGTACCAAGGAATGTTACGTGATGACCCCCCTGTTTCATTACCGATCAAGGGATCTGAAATATCTTCATTAATTTCGTAGAGTTCCCTCCTGGGAGCCCAGGCAATCCAAATGCAGCTGATTAAACTTACCACTATCGAGAGTATGTATATGAAAGTGTGGTTCGCGATAAATAGCTGTGTTTTCTGTGATCGTAATGCTATCATGGAGAATGACAAGGTAGCCAGCAGTTGGAGCGATAGGATGGAATATACTTTGGCCATAAACTTCTGACGGATCTCGAATTCGCAGGCCGATATAGTTGTTGAGTACTTGAAGTCATCAGGGATGGTGGAACGTTCCCGGTCTATTGGCGGAGCTTGTACATTATGATCGTGATTCAAACTTTCGTATTCCTGGTATGGAGGTGGTTGGTTGACTGTTTTTGACATGTTTCGTTGCTCGTATGTTGTTGTTGCTCAGCTATGCAAGTGGCGATGTCTTAAAATAAGGGTGGTCTTGGAAAGTATCCTCTTTTTTTTTTTTATATCCCGAGCGAGGCAGGCAGGTAAGAACCAGCTCAAGCTCAAGCTCACCGCGTATCACGAGGACAAAATGATAAATAAATAAATAAATAAATAAATAAAATGAGAATATATGTATATTATAAAAATGATAAATTGAGAGCGTAACACAATGAGTAGAAAGAATCTTTATAGAGCTATAAAGATTATTAGCTTTTTTTATTTTTTTAGTAAAAAACTTTTCAGAGTCGATTTGACTTCTAGGGATCGGTACAGATATTTGTATGGCACCACGCCATACTCATCATGCCTTCTCGATGGTCGAGCTATTCGGCGGAACCAATAGCGATGCCAGTTTCAATGCCGCCTCTTAGCTTGGACAGACAAAGCGGCAGCATATGTTTCCGTTCGTATGCATCCATCCTTGTCACAATGCCGTAATCAACATCCGTGATGCCCGCATCCCTCTTGATAGTTACCGGTACTGAAAAGTATGCACATTGTGAAATTAAAGGCAGCAGTTTATTGGCCGACAGACTTATTGGAGCCTTGTCCTTGTTTAACAGCGAGACGTAGAAGATGCCTGTGATGGAATCTACTTTATAAGTTAAAAGCGCCAAAAACTTGACGGCCACCTTGAAAGCGGCGTGGGCCATCGCCAACGTGGCGGAGCCAAGGCCATTTTTGGCCTTGACGATCTCGTCGCCACCGAACTGGACACGATGGATCAGATGGTCCCTCTGTTCTATGGATAACCTCGCAGCCGGCTCAGCCATCGAAAATAGCGGCATAATAGTCTCGCCTGAATGGCCGCCGATGACCGGCACGTCTGGCATCTGGCTCGATCTCGTCGCAGGATTGTTCATTTCGACCATTTCGTGCAGGAACGTGGAGGCGCGGACCAGGTCCAGGTTGGTGATGCCAAAGACCCTTTTCTCCACCTCGGTTTGCGCCGCTTCCGGGTATTGGTAGAGCCTTTCGATCATCACAGGCACCAGCGAGTTGACGGGGTTGGAGATCACCAGGATGAACACCCTGGTCAGGTCGGCGTGCATCGCGATCGACTCCGAGAGCTGCTTTATGATCTTGGCGTTGATGTGCAGCAGGTCCTCGCGGGTCATGCCCGGTTTCCTGGGCACGCCGGCAGGTATCAGAATCAGGTCTGTGTTGAGCAGACAGTCCCTGATTCCGTTGGGGGTGGCGTTCGAGTGGCTGGATACCGTGACAGGGGTGTCGATGTGCGAGAGATCGGCAGTGAACCCGTTCACCGCGTCTTGGTTGACGTCGTAGAGTGCTAAATGGATGTGGCAGTCTCTTATGTCGCCGAGATATGTGTTCAGCTGCGTCTTGAGCAGCAGCGAGAGCGATTGCCCTATGCCCCCTGCGGCGCCGAGTATGGAAACTTTGATGATATTAGAGGATACTGAATGAGGCATTGCAAACGTGCTTCAATCAGGAATATGTGTACGAGTGTGTATGAGTCAGGCCAGGTACGTCTTCCCAGACCAGGAGGACAGATCGCATCAGAAATCTGCTCTTATATACCACCAAAAGCTCATCGTTATCGATAAGAGGGGAATTCACGGAAAGTAGTATTTTTAGGGTCACACTCTTTTGCTAAGGATCACGCGCAGAGACGCACAGCGGACCCGCTTAGCGAACCCGCTTAGCGGCCCCGGGATGACCAGACAACAAAGAGCCTAAAGCCTGGACGAACGCCTCTACCGCTGCATGCAACGCCACGGAGAACAATAAGCATTCGGCACGTTGCGAAGGCTGGAAGACTTCGCGACCAGGCATGGAGAAGATAGCTCGGGCTAAACGAGAATTCGATACGATGCGATACGATGCGATACGATGCGATACGATACGATATGCTACGATATGCTAAATATGCCAAATATGCTACGGTACGCTACGGGACACTGCCCGACACTGCCAGATAAGTCGAGACAAAGATAGGAGTTGGTCTAACGATGACCTATCTGCTGCCGTATCTGCTGCTACTTGTGCCAGTAAGCTACTTCTGCCAATTTGCCAGTTCTGCCCGTTAGGCTACTTCTGGCGCTTCTGGCGCTTCTGCCACTCCCACCACTCCCACCACTTCTTCCTCCTGTGGTGCTCCAGCGGCGGACGCTGCTCCCAAACGCTTTATTTTGTAAATCCTGTAGACCGTCACGGAGGAAAGCATTTCTCCTAGTGACAGCAACTGCAAATAGCGATAGCGATAGCGCCAGCGACAGCGACAGCGCTTGTTGTGTCGTCGGAAGCGAGCGTCCCGGCTTTTCGCAGCTTGCTGAAAAACATCGTGGGGCCAAACAGCCCGGAGTTAGATTCGGTGTCCGGTCCGATTAGAGCCCGGTACCCGGACAGCGGAGTCGCTCTCTCCATGTAGCAGATGAGCTCATCGCATGACCAGGCTGACCTGGACGCCTTCAGCACCAGAAAATTTCACGCAGTGACAGCGTTGGGTCACGCAGAGCTGTGGAAGCAAGACAGCGGCGCAATGGGCGAGCACGCGGACGGAAGGTGCGCACATTTCATCGTCAGGAAACAGAGAAGATGCGGAATGATGTGTAGGAAGGGAGCGTCGTTGTGTACCGAACACGCGGCGAGTGAGTCGGTCGGTGGAGACGGTGGAGACGGTGGAGACGGTGCAGGCGACGGTGTAGGCAGCGACGGTGTAGGACCAGACAAGGTGTCAGAGGACCGGCGTGTGCCCTGTCCGTTGGACCCCAAACACACGGTGTGGGAGTCCAGCCTGCGGAAACATCTGCTCAAGTGCAACAGGCTGAAGCTGAGGCATCTGAATGACGAGCAGGACTACTACGCGGCGGACTGCAATGCAGCGCGGCAAGGCGGTGTCGCTGGCGCCAGCGACGCTGTGGACTTGGACCCCGAGGCGGTGATTTTAAGGGCGATCCCGGTGCTGCAGGCTGTCTGCGCGGCGCATTTCGCGCAGGAGCTGCCGCTGGACGTCCGGACGAACGAGTTCATGCGGCAGGCCAGGTTCGGCCAGTTGACCTCCAACAAGAAGCACGCGGTCCAGCAATCGTCTCTTATACAGCATCTTGTCGACAGAGATCTGACGGAGACGACGTCTTTTGTCGAGTTTGGGTGCGGCAGGGCAGAGCTGTCGCGCTACGTAAACCAAGTCGTCACCGCCAGGCTGGCGCCGTCGCCGGCGCCGCACCTGCAGCACTTTGTTCTGATTGATAGAGCCTCCAACAGGATGAAGTTTGACAAAAAGATAGCGGACGACTACCGCGACATCAGCGGCTCGGCCGAAAAAAAGCCTCCCCGGCTGACGTACCGGTACAAGATAGACATCAAGGACTTGAAACTGGACCCTGTCCTGAAAGACGACAGCTACGTTGCGATCTCCAAGCACCTGTGTGGCGTGGCCACCGACTTGACGCTGAGATGCATCGCAAATAGCTCGAAGCTCGTTCGAGACGGGCACTTGCAGGGTCTGTGTATTGCGATGTGTTGTAGACACGTGTGCGACGCTGCGGAATACGTCAATCCGGACTACATCCGCGGCCTGGTACGTGATTACGAGCTTGACTATGTGTCTTTCTTCACCGCATTGCGGAAAATCTGTTCTTGGGCCACCTGCGGTAGAAAGGCAGGTGTGCAGGACGACGACGTCAACGCGCATTTCACCCGGCTGACTGTCAAACAGAGAGAGACGCTGGGCTTGATGGCGCGTAGAATTGTAGATCACGGCAGATACCTATGGATCAGGTCGATTCTGCCCAGCCAGTACAGCGTAGAGTTGGTCCGGTACGTGGCATCAGAAGTGTCGCTCGAGAATGTCGCGATGTTGGTTCACAAGTAGTTTTGCCTTTTTGTGTGTATTAAGCAGTAGTATGTATTTAATGTGCTATTTTTTTTTTTCTGTGCGCGCTCAAAATGACGTAGCGAAAGCCTCTCCCGGCTGCCTAAACATTAAATCAATCCCAAACACGTCGACAGGAATAAACACATTTCCAGGTCGAAACGCAGGCAGGCATCCCGTACTTGCAGCTGACATACCACATACAGGCTACTGCCTTGCATTGTCCTTGACATTCACGCGGCTAGACTGCGTCACGTGACCTATGGTTATCCTTCCTTTAATCTTTGTTGCACAGGACGCTAAAAAGAAGAAAGCGTAATCGTAATCGTAAATCCATTTATTGAGCAGTAAGCTGTACCTCTTTGATCTCGCCTTTGACGTGATCTTCTAGGATTCCCATACATTTTCCCCAAGCATGTCTCGGCCGAAGAGGTATTCGGTTCACATCCCAACTACGCCACTATCCCCAGTTCTTCCTATCTATCCATCGCCTATTGATACAAAACACTCATTCCAACAATCAAGAGCATCAAGCCCATATATTACACAAAATGATCACCAGAGTCTGCTGCGAATGGGATCGCGAGATTCCTCCTTTTATAGGGTGGCAACTTCGGGCGTAGATCAGATATCCATGGATTCCCTTCCCACCAATACACCTAATCTTAAACTTCTATTAATCGGCGATGCCGGGGTCGGCAAAACTGCTGTAATACTGGGCTACTGCAACGAACTGCCAACCAGGGGTCAATTGAAGATAATGAATGATGCAGTGACACCGACTGGCGATAAGAGAAAGAACATCGAAAACTTACGAAGTTGCAAAACTTCAAAGAGAAATAAAAGAAAAATTGAGATGAAGAAAAGGTACAGTTTGAACGATTATGAGGAGCTCTTTCACAAAAGACAAAGTCCAAATTGCTTGACGAATTTCAGTAATTCAAGTAACGATGATATCTCGGAAGATGGAAAACGAGAAAACTTAGATGAGCTAGTCGTTGATACAAGGTCTACCATCGGGGTAGATATCAAGACAAGTATAATAAATATCGACAATCGATTCTTCAAATGCATTTTGTGGGATACAGCTGGACAAGAACGGTATAGAAATGCAATGATACCGATTCTGTACAAGGGAGCAAATGGAATAGTATTAACCTATGACATTTGTAATAGGGAAAGCTTTGAGAGTTGTTGTAACCATTGGTTAGAAGAAGCTCTAGAAAATTTCGATCACGAGGATCTAGACAACGTACAGTTTTATTTAATAGGGAACAAAATTGATCTTTATACTGAAAGGGAAGTGACACATGAAAATGTTATTGATGCAATTGCAAAAATTGAGGAAAAATTCCATATCAAAATTTCTGGAAATTTTGAAATTACTTGCAAATGGCCACATGTCGTTGAAAGAACGATAAACATTATTATAAAAGACCTTGTCGAAAACGCATGTTATGAAACCATTGAACACGTCACCGAACAAACTCCATCGCTGGATGGCTCATCCGCATCAATGAATACCAACACAGACAATAGCAGCGGTAACGAAAGTGATGACAACACTCTACGATTTCGTGATGTCAAACAAAGGGAAAAAACACAAAGTAAGAAAAAAAATACTAATACAGTAGATATCTCCAAACCTAGTAACTATTATGAAGTTTCTGCTTCAGGTGGATCATGCTGTGTGTAACATTAATAGGATATTTAATTTACAACAAAAAAGAGAAAAAATTATAAAAAGTATAAGTTTTTATATGTTAGTTGAAATGATTGAAATAACGATCTCTGAAATTTGCTTGTGATCTTTTTTGTCCCGTATTATCATTTCCTGCATAATCGGGTCCTCGGTTGATATATACCAGTAGTCTTCTTGACCACTTATTGAACTCCTGGACACAATTGTATTTCAATTCCAGGTTCGAATGCAGTGGAACAATTGTTTCGATATTTTCATCATTTGCAGTTGGCATCCAAAATGCCAATCTACCACCGATGGGAAGTTTTTCAGATGAGTATTGCAGTAGATCATCCAACAAGGCATCCAGAGAATATGGTTTTTTCGTAGGAATGTAATCGCGCCTTGCAAAGGCTTTTTCACCATCGATTTCAACATTCTCTTTACCAAGGAACTTGTCTGGATTTTTTGCACCAAGCACCTTGATTCCCTCTCTGATACCATAAGGTGGATCACAAAGTATAGTATCGATCACCAAGTCTGACCGCAGCGCGTTATGTGTAAAATCCATTGTTAATACATCTAAGAATCTCGACGACTCTCCGTACTTTTCGAAATTGGAGTTGATGTTCTGTTGTGCACCCTTGCCTCTTATCATTCTGCCATCAATATCAGACCCAATTACGAGAGCACCATAATGACCACCAGAGCACAAGAAAGATCCAGTTCCAGCAAATGGATCGTACATTATACTCTTTGGCTTGACTTGCGCAATGTTTGCACTTGCTAAAGACAACTCTGCCTCAAAACTAGTAGTGCCTTTGTATGGCCTTTTCTTGAGATCATATTTCTCAACAGCAGCACGATCACTGCGCTGTACCAGTCTCCCAAAATAAAGCTTAATGGGAGTTGTACCTGGAATATTGTCTGAAATCGGTTCGTATTCCTCTATCACTGTAAATATTTGCTGCGGATTTTTCATATTAATCTTTCCTTGAAATTCCACATACGAAAACGATTCTATCTGTTTCACTCTATTGGCTCGACTAGAGCCCCTGTATGATTCAAACTCGAATTTAAAAGTATCAGTGTGGTATTTCCGCTTGTAATCCTCATGAAACGGCTGTGCTCGTATTGATTCATGTAATTTGCAAAAGTCCTCGCCTTCACCCCAATATTCGTATATAGCCCTCGTAAGAATGGACCTCTTTATCCAAGCACTAGCCTGCTCATCATTTTCCAGCTCAAGAATAAAAAATGGGCTTTCTTCTCGATATTGACTAAAATCAATCTCCAATTGATATAGATCTGCTAGCGATTCCAGCTCCGCTCTGCGAAAATTTGTGTGCACCTGCACCATGTATAACATATATTTCTTTGCCATTACCTCAAGTACCTCTGAAAATCTGCTCACCCTCCTATAGAAGCACAATTGCTCACTATTACATCTACTTCCTTGTCTTATCCACTTACCATTTACGTGCGATGAGCTGCGATTTGATGTATAATTTTTCAGAAGTGTCCGGACCGGAAAACAAAAACGGCACCGGTAAGTCGGTCATTAATTTGAAAAGAAACTTTCTCGATGACGACGAAGAGGGGCGAGAAAAAACTGGGAGTATATAAAGCGGCCGAACTTTTGTACAGGGGTAAAATCGGCCACCCGAGAGCCAACATTTGAAAGTAACAAAAGGCTACGAAAAAAGACTGCAGAATCAGGCTTGGCTCTTTTGGAATTGAGGTATCATTTTGACAACTTAGAACCTATTTTACCTAGAATAACCTAGCAATATCTACTTTTGGTGTTCGTTTTAGTGTTATTTGTATTTGTTTATACTTTGGGATAGACATACATATTGCATAGACGAAGCTATATTTTTAGACTTTTTAGTCAAATAGAGGATTAGGTATTCTGAGAGACACTCCTTACTTATCGTAAGTTTTGAAGACAAAGTGAAGGCATAATACTGCATCTCTTCTCTTTCAGGCACTAATATTTCACTTGTAGGCAAGAACACAAGTTGAAAAGACAACGTATCGGGGAGCAATCATAGCAATACATTTTTGCTTCAGTTGGAAAATTACAAAGTGGAAGTTATTGATTAATTCTTTAGCAGAAACTATATTTTGATTTAAAAACCATATACAATCACACAGAGGAAAACCTAGAGATATTATAATAATGAATTCCGACGACGAAGACTTTAATGATATCTATGGTGATGAATCTACATCTACAACAACCGTGGTGGAAAATAAGGAAGAATCTAACCAAGATGAGGTGAAGGTGACAGCCAACAAAGATTCTACTAATAATGCAACATCGTCGTTAGATCAATTAGCTGCACTACAGGCGTTGTCATCTAATCTGAATAAAGTATCTACACCTAATAGTAATAATAGTAGTAATGAAACTAGTAGTGAAAATAAATCTAATAATTATAATAATAATATTAATAATAATATTAATAATAATATAGATCAGCAAGGCGTCAATTCCTCATCAAATTCAAATGAAAAATCGGGTCAGGCAACAGAAATGTCATGGGAACAATTACAACAAACTATGTCACAATTTAATCCACAATCGTCGCAGCAGCAAGCAGCGCTGAACTCGGTCAAGGCGGATTTATCAAGAGATATTTGTAAAATGTTTATTGGTGGGTTGAACTGGGAAACTACTGAAGACGCCTTAAAGGATTATTTCAGCAAATATGGTAGAGTAATTGACCTGAAAATTATGAAAGACACAAATACCGGCAGATCAAGGGGTTTTGGGTTTTTGACGTTTGAAGAGCCTTCCAGTGTTGACGAAGTTGTCAAAAGTCAGCATATCCTTGATGGTAAAGTGATTGATCCAAAAAGGGCGATCCCAAGAGAGGAGCAAGATAAAACCGGTAAAATTTTTGTTGGTGGTATTGGCGCCGATGTTAGACCTAAAGAATTTGAGGAATTTTTTGCTCAATGGGGGACAATTATTGATGCTCAATTAATGTTGGACAAAGATACTGGTAGATCGAGAGGTTTTGGATTTGTTACATATGACTCACCAGATGCAGTCGACAAGGTCTGTCAAAATAAATTTATCGACTTCAAAGGGAAGAAAATTGAAATCAAAAGAGCAGAACCAAGGCACATGCAAAAGCAGCAGGGTAATGATAGCGGCATGCAGGCGTCGTCAGGAATGGCCAATCCAATGGCACAGATGTATCAAAATCCGATGATGGGGGGCTTCAACCCAATGTTTAACCCTCAAGCAATGGCTGATTATTATCAAAAGATGCAAGAATACTATCAACAAATGCAACAGCAAACTGGAATGGACTACACTCAAATGTTTCAGCAACAAATGCAACAAATGTCGATGATGATGCCTGGCTACAACATGGCAGGCATGGGCAATACAGCGGGATCGCCATCGTCTGAATCAGGTACACCAAATGCAGGTGAAGAATCGAACTCAAACAATAATAGCTCTTCGAATGTTCAGACCATTGGTGGAGAATCTTCAGAACAGAGAAGCGACGATGCCGTCAATGACAACGGCGAAAACAAGTTACAAATAAACTTACCAAGGGGCCCCAGAGGTCCTTCATCATCTGAGAAGGGTTCTAATTTCAGTCGTGGAGATCGTGGAGACCGTGGAGACCGTGGAGACCGCGGAGATCGTGGGGACCGCGGGGACCGTGGGGATCGAAATGATTACCACTATCGTGGCGGACACCGTAACAACTACCGTGGAGGAAATGGTGGCAGCGGCGGATACCGTGGACGCAGTGGATTTAGCAGACGTAACAACGGATATCATCCATATAACAGGTGATGTTTCTCTTGAAATATAAATAGCAAGTTTATTTAAAGCGTATTATTTTTATTCAAATTTACTTAATTAGATTGTAATTATGCAGAGGCGTTGACTTTCAGTTGGACATGAGAAGACTGTTAGTTGATCTCTCCATGAGACATACCCAGTTGCACTATGGCATATACATTCAAGAAGGATAAAAATATCCACACTAGAACTGCAATAACTGTAGTAAACCAATTATTAGCCATGTATACTTTTTTAGTAGTTACGACATTTTCCTCATGAAGAGAACAACCGCCATCTTCACTATTTTCAGTTCCATCCTCACATTCAACATCAGTGTTCATGATAGCTTTGCTACTAGTGAAGTAGACCAGTGGTGCAACCAAGAAAGGTAAGAGGATAGATAATACTACCTGTGAAGCATTCAACGCCTTGGATAACGCAGGCCTGCCAATACAAATAGATATAACTAAACATGGCACCATCGAAATAGACCTTGTCACTAGACGTCTTTTCCATGGTATCAATTTCCAATTAATATGACCCTCAGATACAATTTGCCCCGCCATTGTACAAACAACACCTGCGGACTGACCGCTTAACAATAGCGCAAGCATAAAGATGGTGCCAGCAGCAGGAGCCAAGGTTTTTGAGAGCAAATCATGAATCGAATATAAATCAGCATCAGAAGCCCCTGGTGTTCCATACAATGTAGCGCCTGACACAACTAGAATTGAGCAATTGACAAACAAAGCCAGAGTGAACAAAGTCACTGCAAGCTCGACGAAGGAATATTTCATGCAATATTTGATAGCAGCCAGTGATGGTTTGTAAGCAAAGTATCTAGCTTCCAAAACTTCTTCCTTGGATTTTTTCTCTTCAGGGTTTTCACTTGAAACTGAGTAATTACCATGAGATACATCATAGTCCAATAGTCTAGGTTGAACCAATCCCGAACCCAAGAATAGAGAATGTGGCATCACAGTAGCTCCGAGTATTCCGATTGCAGTGTATAATCCATCATTCTCAAACATCTGATGTGATGGAACAAATCCCCTGAAGACTTGTTTTACAGAGGTACTCTTTGGAATATATGCCAGCTCGACTGCAAAACAGATACACACACCTACTACAAGTATAGCAACACCATACTCGAATATCTTGATAAATTTGATCGATGAGGACCCTGGCTTGTACACAAACATGATTGCGAAGACATCAACAACTGTGATAGCCACACCAGCTGGAAGTGGTACTTTAATGAGGATATTAAGTGCGATTGCAGTACCAATAACCTCTGCAATATCAGTCGCAATTATGGCACATTCAGCAAAGAAATACAATGTCCAGTTCATCCACCTTGGCAAGTGAACTCGACAGGCACGAGATAAATCCAAACCAGTAACTGAGCCAAGTTTAATACATAAACATTGCAAAAATATTGCAATGAAATTGGCCATTAAAATTATGCAAAGTAACGAGAATTGGTTCGAAGCGCCAGCGCTGACCGATGTAGAATAGTTACCAGGATCAATATAGGCGACACTTACCATAAGACCCGGCCCTACAAATTTCAGATATTTCAGAAAGGCATTCTTTAATTTTTGCATCGTACTGACATCATCGGGAGCAGTTGAAGCAGCCTCGATATTTCTATGTACCGCTGAGATGACCTTGTTTTTCCCGAGTTTTTCATTAGACTTCATATCGTCATAACGACGATGATTTAGTGCTGCACGGATGTCCTCTCTAGTGTCCAAACTTTCCATAGTCAAATGTAAGCGGATTCGTACTGCTAAAGACAACAATCGATGAAGGCAAATGCGCCGAAGGACTGCTTTATATGTGTAGAAATATATATGTATATACGGGACGCGCCGAGGGGTGGTACTAGACAAGTTTATTTGGTGACTGCAAAATTGTGCAATCCGGGAATAGACGGAAAACTGCTATTCTTGGCTGAACAAAGCTGTTCTATTTTAGTAAAATGTGGTTGTCTTACCAAATTAGTTGGTACCAATTTAGTTGAAAGTCACAGTTCATTACAATGCATGTCAATGATTCTTAAATTGAACTTTGTATTAATTGCAAAATGAGTAGATAATAAAATGTACACAAAATATCTAAAAAGTTAGTGGAGTATTTATTCATCTTCTTCCAAAGTTTGAGCGGCGATACGGTCCAAATCTCTTTGACCATTTTCAGAGATTCTTCTACCACCCTTTGGAGAAATTTCAACAACACCAATCTTTTCCAAGGCTTGCAAAACCTTTCTGTTGACGGAACCGGAAGCATCGACGTGCTTGGAAGGTCTGGCACCTCTGCTCTTAGCACCACCGTACAATTTGTTCAATTTACCGACACCAACTTGTTTTCTCATGTAGATGTGTCTGGCAACGGAAGCGGCACGCTTGTAGAACCAGCCTTCAGCATCTTGTGGAGGCATTTCATTACCGGAGGATGTCTTGACAATGTCAACGTAACCTGGAACGTCTAGCTTACCTTGTCTTTGCAAGAAAGAAGCGTAAGCGTTGATGAAATCTTGAGCAGCAACGTCTCTGTACGAAATATCAACATTTTTTGTTAGTAAATTTAACATTCACATCTAACTGTGGGATCTGGGAATGAAATGAAATGACCTCTGGATAAACTTGTGCTTTTCGTTTTTTAGATGACACTCGCTGGAAGTTCTATTACTTGCCAAATTACTCTCAAAGACCCCGGGCTATATATCTTTCGATTACTACCCAACTTCCACTGCTCCTGATTCCCCCACTTGGTCCTAAATGAGGTCAATTTGCACAGCAATGGTAATACTTCATTGTGCTAACATTCAGAAATATCTGCGTAAAGTGGTTCAATGCTGTTGTAGTGTTCTTCAAGTCATCCATTCATTCCTTGTTCATCGATTGTCATAATAATACGTACCTAACTGAAACACCTGGCATAATGTCCTATTGATTCTCTCTTATCCTTTAACAACTAACGTCTAACGCTAAAATGCCAACACTTTTAATAATACCAATCTAAATTTACAGATCTGTTGCTTACGCACTGCCCAGACTGCAGGTCACCACTGATTGTTGATGCTCCTCAGCAGTACCTGACGAACTGGAGTTGGCCAAAGTTCCACCATGTCTCGTCGCATGAGAATTTCCTCTCTAGACGCCCGGGCGGAGGCAACCCCACCCCAGAGAACACGGGCTCCCTGCCTAGGAGAGATGTTCCTAGGCTGAGCAACTTACCTGGTAGTCAGTCGAGCTACTCTTGCTGCCCCCAGGGCGGTTGAACAGGCGGCGCGCCGGCTTGTGGCCCTTCAATCGTGCAAGGGATCAAAGAGGCGAGAATTTTACAAATTCCAAAAACAAACAGACCTCGGACATAGTAAATGTACGGATGTGCTGCTTAGTCTTAGAAGAGGTATGGGTGTTACAAAACAGTCACAAAGTATATTGGGAGCTTCTGATTTAATTGAGATAAGGGTAACCCTGCAAATGATTTAGACTGAGTTAGCCATCGTGGATCTTACTAGTATACAGAAATAATGTTAATAGATGATATACAAAATCAAAAACCAACCAATTTTTGTCTTACTACAAAATGCTTATAAAAGTAGATTTGATAGTAATGAAATAGCCAAAAATTAGACGATAAAACGAAAATACAAGAGATATTGAAAAAGGCGACAAGGATAAATAGCTATATTTATCTGATTTACACCTTGAAACCTCTAGATCTCCTTCTACCTCTAGCTCTTTCGAATTTTCTACCGGTGGATTGGATTCTTGGGGCCTTACCCTTGTGAGGACCGAAACCGAAGTGTCTAACAGCTTCTCTGGAGTTTCTTGGACCTCTCAAGATCAAAGTGTTTTGACCCTTTGGAGCTCTAACAGCCAATTGGTCAAGAGTGATGGCTTCACCACCAGCCTTGATAATTCTTGCTCTGGCACCGGCAGTGAATCTCAAAGCAGCGACGGTAGTCTTTGGGAATTCCAAAATTCTGGTGTCGTCAGTGACGGTACCAACAACGACAACAGTCTTGTTAGCTGAACCGTCTTGCTTCAAGGCTCTACCAATTCTGGAGATAGAAACTGGTGGTCTGTTGATCTTGGACATATACAAAGCCTTCAAGACAACCTTGTTGAATGGAGCATCAGTACGACCTGTGATAAACATAAAAATTGATGTTAGTAAATCTAATGAGATTGAAGGTCCAAATATGAACTCATGTCAGATTCTGCTCGCTGATCGCACAGAGTAATTTTAGATAAAACTCTCCGCACTCGCAGAATTAAGGTACGCAGATGTTGCATCCGATACCCTCAAGGAATGAAATGTCCCAAAAAAGTTACAAATCACTTCCCAGTCCCAAAGTATGGGAGTGTTGTGTATAGCAGAATCCTTCAATTCATCCAATAATAAAATGTGGAGACATACGAGCTAGGAAAGTGTATAGTTTGACTAACAATTTCAAGTAGACATTGTCTGACTTTGGAGCGGTTCTGTGACCGGATCTCTTGTGCTGCTTGGAAGTGTGATCGATACCCATCTTTGCCAATAAATTCTTTTCCTCGGTTCATTAAAAGGAGCCTACAAGGACAAAAAGCGCTAGCTGAAGATATCACTTTTAATAATGTTGAAAGCTGAAGGAAGAGACTGACGACATTGCAAAGCTGCCTTCCGCGTGGTCGGCAGATCATCACCAACTTGCGAGATTCAGGGCAGAAAAATGAAAAAAAAGTTGAAAATAAAAAAAGATAGCGAGATAATAATATGATACGTACACCTCACTAAATATATGAAAATGTTTCAACATCAGAACACCACACTAGTAATGTATTGCAGTCACACTCTATATAGCTTTCCGCTCAGAAGTGAACAAGGGCTTGTGCTTTTGAAGGATTATTACAATCCCAAGAAGTAAATGCCATGGTATATAAAGATGCGGTAGTGCAGATCATTTAAGTAAGCTTTAATATCCTACACGCGACGATGACAGTTGTATAGTCTAAAGACAGTGACAGCATTTTATAACTAACTGGTTAGGCTCGGCGGCTAACACTCTGGACGGTTAACACACTCAGCGCCTGCCATGGCAGTGTTTCCAGGAATGCACTTGCAATGTATAAATATAGATACTTTCCGCCAGGAAGTAAGGATACATGTGGGCTGACTCTCAAATGCTACTTAAGCTGATCTATGGGGATATTTTCAGATAGAGGAAGGGAAAAGGCTAAAAAAACAGATCACACAATAGCTCTGGGAAGGCTAAGGCAATAACATTTTAGCCAAAGAAATTAGGTTGAAAGAAGAGGGCCAGTGTCTAAAAAGGGAATGTATTAGTTGAATTCCAGAAACCACCATCAAATGAACAACGTTATACAAGCAGTTTGCGACTATATGAAAAAAACATCAAAAAACATCAAAAAACATCAAAAAACATCAAAAAAGTGTAGAAAGGCGCATCGACATTCAAATGGATATTATATTTTGCCTCCATTCCAGAGATAGCTACACTCCCCAGTAATTCAAAACTTACAGAAACGAGTGCCCACACAATAGTACCTTGAAATCAGAAAGCAAAGTGCTCCCCCAGCCATTAGTGCGGATACATACACAATGAATCTATTATATTCGCCCACTGTTCCTTCGCCAATGATAGCTCCCCCGATGGGGAGCACCGCAAGTGTTAGGATTGCCTGCAGACAATATGCGGTCGAATATCGTTTGCCAAAATCTTCTGTTTTTGAAATTTGGCCTATACACACAGGAGTAAGAGAAAGAATAGAGCCTGTAGAAAACCCATATATGCAAACGTAGGCCCACAGTGCACCTATATGGCCACCAAACGGGAGCCAAATAATGAAGTCAACTAAGGTCGCCATCGTAACAGTCAGAAGAACAACGTTGAACCTACCCATAAATTTGTCGGCAAGGTACCCCGGAATGTACCTACCCAGCAAACCCACAGCATTTGTTCCGGTGATTAAGGCATAGGCAATAGTTTCGCTATTGCCCCTCATCAAGGCGTATGAACCCAGGTAGGTGGAAGTTGCCGTTAAAGATGTCTCCTCAAGAGCAATTCCAAGTGCGACAAAGAAGAATTTTTTCTCCAGATAGTATCTCCAGTTAAAGGATGACGATAAATACCATTTGAATAGTTCCTTCTTTGAGCTAAATGGCTCTGCAACGACTAGCTCCTTTTCGCGAGCTAAGAATATAGATAGAATGAGACATGCGAGACATATAAATCCCAAAATTCTTATAGCCCATGCAAAGCCAACTTCCACATAGAGTTTTTTTAACATAATCGGGAAAATAATACCGCCGACTGATCCGCCCATTGTTGCCATGCTTGTAGCAGTTGCTCTCTTTTTGAAAAACCACGTAGCAACAATACTGACCAAAGGTGTCATTAATATTCCACTGCCAGAGCCATTTAATACGGAAAAAGCTAATATAAACTGCCAAACTGAATTACAATTAGCGAGCGCCATTATGCCGCTGACGTACATCACGGTACCAATACACAAAGGAGCTTTACTACCATTTCGATCAAAATAACCTCCAGTAAGGATACAACTGAAAAACATTATTGATAAATAGAGCGAAAAGATCCATGATATGGTAGAGGGTGGGACATTTTTTAACTGATGTTTCGAGATATACGATTCAATTGCACCAACTGAATTAATGAGACCGAATACTGGAATTAGACCAATAAAACACCCAAGAACTGCCAACCAAGCCTGCAATCCACCATCAGGAAATTCCTTATCTTTATCTAAAAGGAGAACTTCATTCTCATTATTCGATAACTCCGCTGTGGCAACTGCAACTAAATCTGATGGCCACGTATCGTCCGCTTCATTGTTCTTTCGGAGAATTGCATCTTCTATGTCAGAGTTGGCCTCATACCCTGATCTCAAATTTATATTTGCATTTGGCTCTTCTGTCATCTCAATATCCGCATTTTCCAATGATTTGGAAGTTTTGCGGAGACGATCAGCAAACAAGAGCCTACCAGGTCTTGCTACAATATTAACGGGAAACATTCTAAGCAATATCTGTCTTGATTTTTTGCGTAAGATCTCTGTAAGATTCTAAAAACGATACTCCGATTACCATCTTATACGTTCTCTGATCTATATGACTAATCTTTTTTATAAATCACCCTGACGATAGAGCGAAACCTAGATACAGCATTTAATAATAATGTCTTCAATTCCAGCGGAACAATCCAGAATCGTCTAGACAGCAAACACCCTTATCTATTTAAGCTACATATATCCGTCGATAAAACCACTATATCTCAGGGATACAGGCTTATGATGGATAAGATTCTTAAACAAGGAGAAAATATATATCATCTAAAAGCCCTCATAAATGTTTTAGGATATTTTGGGCTGATGACACATCAACTCCGGTCTTATCAGGCTCTGCGAACTCCTCGACCACTCTGCCATCGTTAACAATAGCGGCGAACCTCACAGAACGCTCGTTACCAAAGATCTTAGTAGAGTCAAATAAGTGTCCACCGGCCTTGGCGAATGCACCCTGCGTGTCTGCAACCAGTTTTATATCGTCTGGAATGCCTAGACTCTTAGCCCAAGCAGAGGTGACAAATGAGTCGTTAACTGTAGTTACAAACACTTTCTTTATTCCTTTGGCTTTCAACTCGGGCAAATGTTTAATATATCCTGGCACATGAGAAGCAGAGCATGCTGGAGAAAATGCTGCAGGCAGTCCAACGATAATATATTTACCCTTCGAGACCTCAGTACCAAGGTCGATCGAATTACCTGGAGAATTTTCTTGTAATCCTGGAACTCCCTTAGGGATCAGGTCCCCCGTTTTGAAAAGAGCTGGAGCAAAAGTCTTGAAACCACGAATTGAGCCGTAGCAAGATGTGTTTAAAATATAGCGTGCTGCAAGCATTTAGATTGGAGTAATTGACAGTTCTTGTACTAATCTTCTGTTCTTCATACAAAG
This sequence comes from Zygotorulaspora danielsina, assembly GCA_030572985.1. NCBI lineage: Eukaryota > Fungi > Ascomycota > Saccharomycetes > Saccharomycetales > Saccharomycetaceae > Zygotorulaspora > Zygotorulaspora danielsina. The sequence goes on from JAJMCL010000007.1 coordinate 394,315, forward strand.
TGTTAGGGATCTCTTGTTCTATGCGACGCTCGCTAAGTACCCTAAAAAGCGAATATGCAAATATATATCTAGCAGTGCGCAACATAGTAAGCTAATTGGCTGTAAAAATGGCTGACGAAGATGGCAATTATGATGATTACATGATGTCGGATGAGGAAGAAATGGGAGTGATTGAAATGGAAGATGAAACAGAAGAAGAGAATGAATCAATATCAGAAAAAAACTACAACTTGGAATTTGGAAGTGTCAGATCAAGTGAGACTAAAACAGTCAATGAGACATCTTTTGAGATTGAATTCAATCTGGCCAAGTCTTATGAGGAGGAGCATGACTTTTCCAGGGCAAGAAAGTTGTACAATGATATATTCCAATATGATGATGAAAATTCCAGTCTACTTGAACTGCGGTTTAGATCAATTGTCGAGATACTGCGATCTTGGTCAACAGATACGCATTATTATAGAATATCCGAAGAAATATGCGGAAGTATACTAGCCGATTTCAATGCCTTTATAGAGTTTTCGAAGTCTTATTATCATAAGTTGAACAGTACTACGTTTCGCAAGACCGTAATATCTTTACTGACCGACCTATTCCCTTATTTGAGTCGTGAGTTTTTATTTGCCGTCGAAATCATCGACCAGGAATCATTATTTCTAAAAATGCAACTGCAAATAGAATGTCTTGAGCTGTTTGAGAATAGTATTGAAAAGGACATAATACCGTCAGACATCATCAAATTTGGGATAGTCACTGCTAGAGTATGGTACGGGAGATTGAAGACAGGACAGATACGCCAAGATGATGTCTCTATTTTGCAAATGTTGTGCAATGGTGGTGACCAAACGTCACGGATCGATATAATTTGCCTAATTATTCAGTGCTGCATCTATGAGTTCATTGCAAATGCAACATGTCACATTCAAACATGGATCAAATATCTCGGAGTGCTCGAGGAACTAGCTTCAAAGTCAATAGCAGCTTCTCAAAAAATCGGGTTAATGATACAATTGCATTTATCAAAAGCTATACTAATTCTTGTAGATTGCAATTTCAAAGATAACGTAATCGAGGTGCCAAGGTTTCACGAAAAGGTACGTATCTTAAGAACAGAATTCTGGCAATGTTTACAACATATGGAAGAGATCGGTGGGTCAAAACAAAACTTCGAATTAGATTACGAAAAATTCATACTGACAGGATTTACGTTTGCGAACATGATTCTGTATAGTATTGATGAGAACAGAATCAACCCATTTGATTTCGAGCAGGTGAAAATCGCTCATGGGGCTCCAATTGTCAAAGATCTACAAGGAATCTATCAAAATTTCACTGCTTTGAAACTCACTCAATTGTACGATTCGATTCAGCTTCTAGGTAACTTAAAAGTTAGTTTTGATGGCGTTATAGAAATAGTTTACCACTTGGGTCAAATTATCAAACTTTGGACCAAAATCGCCCCTGTATACGCCTGCATATCTTTCGCAGATGTCCAAGAAATGCTCAAATTGAACAATAGTCGGCGAATGACAAGAGACGGTTTGCTGACGATCCTGATGAAATCAATCATGAGTGATACTGCAGATATATTCTACAAGCTAGATCTAACCAAAGATCTGATACACTTTGGTGATGAAAATAAAGTTCAGCTTTCTATGTATCCGAAGGAAAGCTTCCAGTTGAACCAAAAAGGTACCCGAGATATTGAATTCGCAAACAACGTAGGTATATATGACAATCCAGCATCGCTGAGGAACCTTACACCACTTGAATTTTTCGATAATTTGCAGAGTTCAAGAGATAATGTTCTTTCAGTGAATCGAAATCACGAGCCGCCGCCAACAAATTCAACGATCGTAACTTCATCATCTGCACCAATTGCGCCCATACAACAAGGTAGCAGGTTCCAGCCCATCCGAGTTCGATATACTAACGCGTACAACGAATTATCAGATTTAATTCGAGCTAGGTTGAATTTTTGAACATCCGCGAAAATATATTTTGCGTCGCGACGCGAAAATCCGGTACATGAACACGAATACACAAAACTTCGATAACGTATCAGTTAATTAACATGAAAGTACCACTCTCAACTACACGCGACCTGCTAAGTCGTAACAGTTTTATTCTGCCATGCGGTCGCGAAAATACATCCCCGTGTTAATCGTGTCTTAACAAATGGGACGCGTCCACCGGCATGCCAATAATTGCAAAGATATAAAAGCAATGCACAATTGATGAAACTTATAGAATGTCAATACCTCCATTCCGATATCGCAAAACAATAAGACCATCCGTTCGCTACCTACAAATTCAAGAATAGTACAATGAAGTTCTCTACAGCCGCCACAGCCGCCTCCATCGTCGCTTTCGCTGCCGCCGACAGCATTACATATGTCGATGTCACCACTACACCAACAGACACCACCTCCATGGTCTCTACTGTTAACTCAACATCAACTCCATACACAACAACGACTTTATCTTCTTCGTCGCTACCATCTGTTCAAAATTTGACTTCCACCACAGCAGCAAACTCTACAAGTCACTCTCTATCAAGTTTCGAGGGCGCAGCTGCCAACCAGTTAGCCGGCAGTGCCGGTATTGGCGCAGTTGTCGGCGGTATCATCATGGCGATTTTGTAGAGATGGAAAAAAATACACTGTACATTAATAAAATATTCAGCCGCACATTAGTCATTGAGAGGTAAAACTTCGACGGCCTCGTTTACGATGCAAAAATCACGGACTATCTAACTTATCTAGTTCTATACATAATATAAAAGTGTTACGCTTAAACTACCTGCAGCTCTGGGCACAGCCACATCTAGCTAGTTCGGTGCGGCTGTTGCAAATGTGGAAAAATTTTTTCTGCGGGTTCCTTTTGACGGGGCTTGTCTTTACTGATCATCGAAAAAATTGCCTGGTCTGAGTGAAAAAAGGATGGAATGCAACGCATTTCAATACAGATATCTTGGGTGTCAACTAAGAAAGAATTACGTGAGGTGTGCAGTGGAATAAATAGTGTCAATTTTTTAATTAGCACATATTCAGTATTGTAGCGCGGCTCTTCAGATTTGAATTTTGAATTTATAGTGGTTTCTAGGTAATTTTTTTGTTGGAGATTCGAGTTCGTCTCTGTCCTTCTGCCAGATTGATATTATTGGGAGCTCAACTCGGGTTGAGGCTAGAGCAGGTTGAACTGGATTTTTCTTGCAATAGCTGTTGTTCTATACCTTTGAATCGCTTTGGTTAGGTTGGGTTGGCTTGAGGGCGACGGATAGTACTGTTCTGTACGAAATGGATCAAGACAGAGAACTTTTGGAAGACAGATTGTCGAATTTGGAGAGACAGATCTCTGTTTTTGAGCGCATGGTGCATATGTTGAGCGGATCATTGGACCACAGGTTTAAGAGATATGATATGGTAATATGTTCACAACAACAGCAAATAAGCGAGTTGAATGCCGTCCTCTCTACGTTCCTGAATGACGAGTATAGACATGCAGAGGTCTTACGTGAAAAGCTCACTGGCACGCTGCATGGCATATCTGCGACAGCTGCAGCTATTGGGAATGATGCTCCCACAAATGGTAGATATATCCCTGAAACTGCTCGTTCGCTAGATCCAGATAATATTTTTAGTGAAATTTTGGGTGAAGAAAGCCCTCATAGTCCTTCAAGGAATCATCCTAAACAAGATGTCGGTCACAAGACTGCTGACATGGGACATTTTCATGCGCCGCAATTTGGTGGCTCAACCTTGCAGCAAATACGGGAAGGTCAGCACAAAGCTGCTGCCACCAGAAACGGTGTTGTTAGTAACAACGATACCAGCAGCAGCAAAAATAATAAACATATCACTGGCAATGGCAATGGCAATGGCAATAATAACGGTAATGGTAACGGTGACAATAATAGTAATAGTAATAACAATGACAATAATCATAGTAATAATAATAACAATAATGGCGACAGCGCCAAGGGTCTATCAGCCGATGATGACCGTCCGCTGACAATACTTTCCTACGGGGATTTCGATCACCTACCAGATTCTGCGAAAGCAAATTCCGGAAATACCTTGGCTGATCAAACTCATTTTTTCACTAATCCACACACGAATAGTAGCCATGTTCGAAGTCTTTCGGCTTCAGATGAAAGTGACCGGCATGTAGATCTGCAGGTACCGCCCAACACTAGCAGTAATGAGATGGGTATTGACCTGAAGGAGGAGCAATACATCACAAATAAAGGTCGCAAGAGAAAGAGGAGCGTTTACGTCGGGAGCTTTCAGTTTTTGAAATCCCCCCACTCTGTAATGGAAGTATGGAAAGAGTACACCGAGGGTATGAATGGACAACCGTCGATACGAGAGATGGAGACTATATATCAGACGGGCTGGAGGCGCGATCCAGCGGTGAACAAGCGATATTCGCGGCGCAAAGTTCTTTGTAAAGCTATCGAGACCGGTTTAGAAAGAGGGTACTCACTGGACTACATCATTAATCTTTTAGAAGACTATCGATACATAAATCGCGAGAAGGGTTTAAAGCAGCCAATCGGTTGGATATGCCAGGGCCAAAATATTCCGGAGAGTCTGAGGTCTTGAATGAGCTACCACATACCCAAAGCTGGAAAACAAGAGGAAAAGCTGATTTGTATCATTAGTTAAGTATTATTTGTAATATTAATGTGGGTCTTTCGGAGTAGAGTCACTATGCACGCTTTTCACTCTTTATTTTTTTTCTTCAAAATGAAATGTGATGAGATGAGAATGAGAAAACAAATTGTGAATATTATCCTCAAACGAGACTACTAGTCTGGCCAAGCGTGTCTAGTTTCTTTTGGTTAATGGTGATGGCTCGAAATGATTCACCAGCGGGTACCAATGCATCTGGGCAGAAGAAGAATAAGTCTAAAATGCATAGTAGCGGCGGCTGGAACAAAAAAAAGACCAAGAGAATGAGAAAATCTTCATTAAGTAAAGCGCAAAAGAATTTTGAAGTGTTCAATGAAATCGACAATCATGTGAACAAATATAATAACCTTACTATAGAATCGAATGAAGTCGCGAAACCTGATAAAAAGCATCATGTTTCCAATGATATTCTAATTATTGATGAGGAGGACAACGACGATGGTTATGATGACTATGACGGGCATTACGATAGTCCCAAAGATGTCCCAATAGTGGAAATCTCATCTGAAAATGAGAGCGGCTACAATAATAGGTCCGTCCCTAAGCTTGGTGGTAATACTGGAAATTCTTTAACTGCTAATGACGATTATATAGCTTTCTCCAACAGCTCACAAGATGAGCAGGAGCAGATAACAGCAGATAATAAAAAGCGTAATGATGATCAAAGTGTTAAGGAAGTAGATTCACATGTCCCAAGCTCTCTTTCAAGAACTCTAAATACGGATTATCCGTGGATTCTAAATCATGATCATTCAAGACAGAAGGAAATTGCTGATTGGTTAACAATGGAAATTAAGGATTTTGTTGCGTATATTTCACCAAACAGAGAGGAAATTGAAACCCGTAATAAAACCATAAGTAAAGTTCGTCATGCTGTGAAGCAGTTGTGGTCCGATGCAGATTTGAATGTATTTGGTTCATATGCTACCGACCTATACTTGCCGGGATCTGATATTGATTGTGTGATAATAAGTAAAGGGAGCGACAAAGAGAATAGAAACTGTCTTTATTCTTTAGCCAGTCATCTAAAGAAAGAAAAATTGGCTTCTCAAGTAGAAGTCATAGCAAAGGCTAGAGTTCCGATTATAAAATTTGTTGAGCCGGTGTCACAAATCCATATTGATGTTTCATTTGAAAGAACGAACGGGATTGAAGCTGCAAAACTGATAAGAGAGTGGCTGGATGAAACACCGGGTTTAAGAGAACTAGTCCTGATAATAAAACAATTTTTACATGCGAGAAGATTAAACAATGTCCATACCGGTGGTTTGGGTGGTTTTAGCATCATATGCCTCGTTTTTGCATTTTTGCATTTACATCCAAGGATAGTAACCGATGAAATCGATCCAATTGACAATTTGGGTGTTCTGCTGATCGATTTTTTTGAACTTTACGGTAAAAACTTCGGTTATGATGACGTCAGTATAAGCGTTAGCGGGGGCAAGCCTTCGTATATACCAAAGCAGGAATGGAGAGACTTTCAAGTTGACAGAAAGACATTTACATTAGCAATCCAAGATCCCGGCGACCCCTCTAACAATATAAGTAGAGGCTCTTTCAACTTACGAGATATAAAAAAGGCATTTGCGGGTGCATTCCATCTGTTAACTAATAGATGTTTTGATCTAGACATTGCGACTTTCAAAGACAGGTTAGGGAAAAGCATATTAGGAGATGTGATCAAGTATAGAGGAAAACCAAGAGATTTTAACGATGAAAGGGATCTTGTTGTCAATAAAGCTATCGAAGAAAACGAAAAATATCATAAAAAACGTAGCAGAATTATTCATGAGGACGTATTCATAGACCCCAGTTGTGATGAGGCAGCGGACGAAGAAGACGACATGTATCACATTGAGGAACCTCCTTCGAAGAAACGTGATAGTGATAGAAAGGAGAGGAACAAACAAAAAAAGAATAAATTAGCGTCCGAGCCTGAGAAAGAAAGCGCACCATATCCGCAAACTGCATCCCAGGAGCCGAATCTTGAGCAGCAAAAAGATACCGTTGATTCTTTAATGGGACTGCCAGCGGACGAGGATGACGCCGATGGATACAATCCTTTGGCCTCGGAAGAAGATAAAAAGGCGGCTAATGATTCAAACGACAATGGGAATGGTGATCATATCGAAACCGATAAAACGTCACTGAAAAGATACACCGTGGATGCTCAAACAAGAAGAGACTATTGGCTCGGAAAAAGCAATGCGATGTCTGGCAACACTACATAAGAGTACATTAAACACAGCATAATTAGTATTTAAAATCAATTTTCCCCCTCAGCTTTTTTCTTTCTCCGTTTATTTTTTTCTGTCGTACTCTATCCTTGTCGGCAATTTTCTTTATATTATCCCACTTCTTCAAAGTGCTTTCACTAACCTCATTCGGAAACCAGCAAGTATTTTTGACTTCATTTACCAGCTTTGCCACGCATGCCTGCTTATTTTTCTCGCGAGACCTTGTTTCATCGGATTGAATCACTACAGCATCGCCAGTCTTGGCATAGTATCGAAAAGGTTTACTGAGCAGTTGTTTCCGTACCTCACTTGGAAGCCAAGAGCACTCTGAAACATTATGCAACATCAGAGTGCACTTGCTGTTAATCTTATTGACATTTTGGCCTCCAGGCCCGCTGGATCTATCGTAACGAAAGGTGAACATCTTGAGGGGAACAGAACTCACATCCAGAGATTCCAGCCACCGTTTAGCGAGTTGGAAGTCATTCTCAGATGACGACAAAAGTCTTGTATGTCGGAGACACCGTAAGATAACATCATTAAACATATTTAAGGTACATTGATGCATGTTACAAGTCTCTAAAATCTCAAAACAGCTCCCTCAACCCAAGATGGCCCATCGCTATAATCCTGATGAACTATAATCTTGATCTCGTGACAGGACGCGAAATTGAAAAATTTCCATTTTAGGGAATTTTACCGGATGTAGAACGTTACCCGAACATTCTTTAAAACTTCCCGATCCGGCAATGTTATTTTATCTCGAAACCTTGAAACAAAGAATAATAGATTGAAAAAAGTTAAACACGCCATACTAACCGGACGAGCTCGCGAAGAACAAGGAGACTACTGGAGACCATAGCATATCCAACTGCGTGTCGTATTTGGCAGTCTTGAAACACGGAACATCGCAGATCTTTGGCAGCGAAGATAGCGAGATATTGAGAGACAATAGCTACAAGGTTGGTAATTGTTCAGTTCTTCCTCATCATATCCGGTGTTTCAGCATCACTCGTTGATCATCAAGCTGGCTACACATACCCCCGATTTGGCATATTCCACTTATTAGACACATTGATAGACAACATTGGCCCGTCGACCTTACATAGCTGAGATGTCACTTTCGGCAGCTGCAAATAAGATATCAGAGAACGACTTCCAGAATATTGGACCAGCTCCAAGACCGCCGGGATCTGGCAATACATTGAAAACTCAAGCGGCTGGATACAACCAGACGAAACCTATAACCAGATTCGCCACGTCCAGCGATCTCCGTCCAGGGAACGCACGCGCTGTATCACAACCATCCATGTATTTCAAGAAGAGAGCAGGCTGGATATCGTACAAAGACGACGGACTTCTGTCATTTTTATGGCAGAAGAGATACATGGTTTTGAACGACTCGTATTTGACACTTTTCAAAAATGATAAGGTATCTGAGGATCCGGTTTTGCAAATACCATTGACTAGTATTGTAAGTGTAAGCAGAACACAGTTGAAACAAAACTGTTTTGAAATAGTACGCTCCAATGAGCGTACATCGTCATCGTCCAACTCTATCGCGTCATCGGGTTCTGGCAACTCAAATAGTGGATCGGATTCAGGTTCAAGGAAGTCAATATATATATCACCAAAGACAGAACAAGAGCTACACAGTTGGTTAGATTCTATCTTTGTTAAATGTCCTTTGCTAAGTGGAGTTTCATCGCCGACTAATTTTACTCATAAGGTCCATGTCGGTTTTGACCCAGAGACAGGTAGTTTTGTCGGCATGCCTTCTAATTGGGAGAAATTATTAAAACATTCCAGGATTACCGGTGAAGACTGGAATAATGACTCCGCCGCAGTCATTCAAGTTTTACAGTTTTATCAGGAGTATAATGGGATATCAGGCAATAATCCAAGCACTAATACTAATACAGGTCCGGCAAACGGAAATCAGACTCAATCTCAAATTCAAACGCAAACGCAAACGCAAACGCAAACGCAAACGCAAACTCAAATTCAACCATTAAATGTAAATAATAGCAATAATAGTAATGCTGTCAGGCCATTAAAATACAAAAATTCGAATTTGAATCCTAACCAACCTAAATATCCAGGAAATGCAGCTAGCGGTCCTGCTGGGCTTCTGTCACAAAGGCACGCACCTTCCCCTCCTAATATAAAAGTCTCAACGTCTTCCAAGCCCTCTTTGAATCCTCTATATACGAAGACACCCTCTCCCCAACATCAAAATTCTTATCAGCAGCAACAATATCTTCAGATGCAGCAATCAAAAAATACACCATCACCTACAGGATCATCATTTAGTCAAAGAAGCATTCCCCGCAATCATATACCTCATAATTATCAAAACCAACTACAGCATCCACAACAACAACAACAACAACAACAACAACAACAACAACAACAGTACAGACACCAACAGCAATCAAATGTGGCCGCGAATTCTTACAGACCTCAACACAACATGATTAATCCTTACGCTTCGCATAAACCATCACTTTCGTCACCTTCCTCGCAGCAAAGCATACAAAGGTCTGTAACTCCGGATGACCAGCAACAAAGTACCGCCCCACTCAAATTGCAACCTCAAAGAGCTGCTCCCCAGCCTCCTTTATCCAAGCAGAATTTGCAGAAAGAGACTGTAAATGGAAGCTATGCTGCTGCTAATTCTTCTTTGAAACATCAACAGCCTTTAAGACAGGCACCAAAGAAACCAGAAGGTGAGCCCAAGAAGGATGTTGCAGTGACAAAACAGAGAAAGCAGACAAAGCCATCTATGTCCAATGCCGAAATTATGGCCAAACTGAAAAGTGTCACATTCAATAATGATCCTTCTCCGTACTTTAATATGATTGAAAAGGCTGGTCAAGGTGCTAGTGGTTCTGTTTATTTGGCTCAAAGAGTTGAGCTACCCCCCCTATTGGTGGATACAGATTCCGATACGTTTGAAGAACCCCCTCAGATAGGTGACAAAGTTGCTATAAAACAGATGGTGCTTTCCAAACAGCCTAGAAAGGAGCTGATTGTGAATGAAATACTTGTTATGAAAGATTCGCGCCATAAGAACATTGTCAACTTTCTGGAGGCTTATTTGAAAACAGAAGATGACTTATGGGTGGTGATGGAGTTTATGGAAGGAGGTTCTTTGACCGATATAATAGAAAATAGTCCCACCAACGGCAGTGATCATTCGCCATTAACCGAACCTCAAATTGCATATATAGTACGCGAGACATGTCAAGGTCTGCAATTCTTGCATGACAAAAATATTATTCATAGGGATATCAAATCAGATAATGTATTGCTAGATACTAGGGCACGCGTCAAAATAACTGATTTTGGATTCTGTGCAAAATTAACTGACAAAAGAAGCAAGAGGGCAACAATGGTCGGGACTCCGTACTGGATGGCCCCAGAAGTTGTCAAACAACGCGAATATGATGAAAAAGTTGATGTATGGTCATTAGGTATAATGACTATTGAAATGCTTGAAGGGGAACCTCCTTATCTGAATGAAGATCCTTTGAAGGCCTTGTATCTGATCGCGACAAATGGTACACCAAAACTCAAAAACCCAGAATCGTTATCTCTTGAGATTAAAAGGTTTTTGAGCGTTTGTCTCTGCGTCGATGTGAGGTATAGAGCGTCTACGGAGGAGTTGCTGCATCATACTTTTTTTAGCATGGCTTGTCAGTCACAAGATCTAGCGCCACTATTGGATTGGAAAAGATAGATTATTATTGAGATCACTATCAATTTTCCGGTATTTCACGTCAAGAGAATTGGAATCACCTATTTTGTTCTGAATAGTATACAATTTGATTTGGTCTTTTTTCATTGCGTTGCTCAAAGTCAAACATATATATTAGTATAGGCAAAATACACATCTTACCTAGATATTAGTTTAGTAAACTCTAGTGATAATTCAAGAATGTCTTTTTGGGGTACCTCTAATTTGTGCGAAAGCGGGATGGTTCTCAATATTAGTGGATGTAAAACTTCTAAGGCTGAAAGAATCGGATCTTCAATAGTCCGAATCTCCGCAGAAGATATTCCAAGAATGTCGTGAAGGCCCGTTAACAAAATCTCAAGCTCCATCTTACGAACCTTTGGGACGGGTGCTCTTCTTACGAGTGACTCATTGGAAATGTATCTTCTTAATGCTAAAGCGACCCGGGAAACTAAGTTTGGAGCACACAAACATCGCAATTCGTCGTACTCATCACCAACAATTCTTAAAAAAAGTATGAGATCTCTCAAACAAGCAATAGAGCATTCATATTTGGTCAATAAAGGTGTTTCCGTAGTTGATCCAGCAACATCTGAAAAGCTGAAATTTGCCAGATTCGAAGCTAGCAACAAAAGAGATCCACTCTCTTTTAGTATCTCATTCTCAATTTCATTCAATTCGTAAAGGAACGAACACTCCCACATAGCAACAACAAATCTATTTAATTGTTCCCCGGTGATATACCGAATAACATCCTTTCTCAACAATATGTCACGATAAAGTGAATATTCTACTGCGTCAGCTCTCTCGGTTCTATTGTCGGTAGGCGCGTTGATTCTTTTCAGCGTGGAGACTGCTGCGTCAATAAATATGTCACAGAAATCACTTGCTGCCTTTTCTGTCACCTGAGAAATCTGTAAGCTTTCGAAAATTTTGAGAGAAAAGGTTCTAAAACAACGTGATACAGATACCCATATTGGCTCTTCAGTAACTTTAACAACCTCGAATGATGGTTTACGGCTAATTACATTTCCGAGGTTATTCATGATCTTTATGGCGTGTCTTTCTGTTAGAAAAGACCATTCTCGCTCTCCTTCAAGTCGTTCGTTCAGAGCTTGAAAGGCGCAGAGGCTTACGGCTTCGAATGTGGGAATTCGAGATTTTGAAGAATCCGGTAATTTTGGCAGCAGCTTCTTCTCTATCTTCTCTCTAGTCTCGAAAGGTAAAGTGATGATTGTACTTAACTGAAATAGGATTAATACTTCTATGTTACCTGACTGTGGTACAGTAAAAGTGTTTAGACCATTGAGAACTGCCAATTGAAGCGAAGATGGTTTGATTTTATCCCTAACATTTTCAGGAAGCAAAGGATATCTTACGGCGGAGTTGAAGATACTTAAGGTTTTCTCCAGAAACTCGACTGTTATGCTTTCGTATTTCATCAGTATGTTGTATAGTTCAGGGAAACTCGAAACAAACTCTTGAACGCAGTCGTAACTACTTCGGTTTGAAAAGGAGTTGGTGGTGACATCACTATAGACAATGTTGTAGCCGCCCCATATATCAATAATTTTGCTTAAAATCTGTCTCGGAAGATTAGAAATTTGGAATATTGAGGTTAGCAAAGACCGATAATTAACAATCGCAACGTATGCCACCTCTGTAGACTCGGATTCAAGATAACTTTGCATAAAATCGAGAAACATTATCCACTGCTCGATTGCCATTTCTTCTTGTGAGAAGTTTGCGAAGTGAGATGGATACAAATCGACCAATCCTTCAAATGTATGGTTCCAAAACTCAGGGTCAGTTAATTGATCTCCTTTAGTCCATTTGTTTTTTAATAAGGGCTTTATAACCTCAATAAATATCAGATTCCAATCAGGAAAATAAGTGCCATGAGAATCAACAATGCGAAAAAAAGTTTGAACCGCACCGTTTTTTACTTCCACCCTGTTATCCTTCGTACATTCTATTAGCATTTTTAGTAGATATAACCATAACCCATTGTACATTTTGTAAATTCCAGCTGTTTCTGATGACAGAACCTCTTCAAGTCGACCATCCATTATGTTATTAAAAAACTCATTTGATATCTGTTCCTGGTTTTCATTTCCACCCTTGACATTTCTTAATCTTAAATAATCTCCCACCAGCCAAAATTGACTAATAGACGAAAAGGATATGTTTAAATTAAGTTCCTGTGCCACAAAGTTGAGTAGAGTGTCTATAAAGATCTTGATCACCTCAATAGGTAGTGACTGTAAGAAGTCATCAGAAATTAGTTTGAAGACATCGTACGAGACCTGAACCATTTCTCTGTATTTTTGCATAATTCCGTTAACCAAGGAGGAGTCATCCTCATCTTCCACCAGAACTTGATTTAAATCTTTTTTAAGCCACTCGAATGGAGAATTGACAATTAGAAACACCGCCGGCCAGGCCGTGTGTATTATATCCCCAAACTCATTCAAGATATCCTTTAGTGTCGATAGCAGTTGAAGAAGGATTTCAGATTCTGCTTTCAAAACACCACTATGGATTGTATCCTTTGTTACTTCTAATTCCTTAAGAGCAGTTATACAATCTAGAATAGAATCGAGTATCACGCCCTCGAGCAAATGAAATCGGTTTACCCTAAGGTCCTGATCCTCAATACTTCCAACCTCAAAACAAACTTTTCGTATAATATCCGTTAAAGTTTTTGCAGTGTATAATCTGATCATCAAACTGGGCAGGCTCCTGTCGGCAATAAGTTGAATGAGATATTTAATCGTCATCAGGGCAGCCTCTTTGTTTTTCTGCTCGTTCCAAAACCTACTGGCATTATACACAGCTAACTCCCCAATCTGTGTTATGTAGAATAACCTATTGCAGGCGCAACTTTCGATGCATCCTGATGAGTGAGAAGTTTTTGTTGACATGCTGTCATCGTGCGCTGATTCTTTCTTGTAGAGAGCATGCTGCGATTCTAATATCAATTGTTCAAGAACAACCTTGAATGACGTGCTCCCGTAAGAGGTGGTACTTTCAAAGAGCTTAATTATACTGTTTTCAATCGAGAGTGCCTCATTTTTTGTCATTGACGATGCAGGTGGAACATCTTGCGCATAAAACCCCTCCATAATATCAGCAGAAGGCCCGTAAACATAGTAAGACATCCATTGCCACGTTTTCAGAATATATGACCAATTTCGAGGATCCAGATTAGGACCCAAAGACACAGAAAGTGAGATTAATGCTCTAAACAAGCTAACTTGGCGCTGATTTATGTTTCTAGAAGGAAAAAAATTGTTGGGAGCTCCCTCTGAAGAAACTTTCCTGGAGTTAGTTGGCCCTACTAAAGACTCGCTTAATGTATTGAAGACAGTGTTTTGATTTTGCTGGTTTTCGTAATATTCTAATTCATTCATGCCATTATTTATAACAATGGCCAGCGAAAATAGGTTCAAGCATTGATTCAACTCATGCGATAATGAAAGCATTCCCGCGGCGTGAGCAAGTTTTTGGGATGATCTTATTAATGAGTGGAATAAAGGCGTATCTAGAGATGTGGAATATAGAAACTTCTTTTGGATTTTGAATAGACCCTCGAAAACACCTTTATAGAGCGTGGTTAGTCGCTTTAAGTTATCGTCGTTGACCAGTTCCTCGTCGGATTGCGAAATATTGAGAGCAGCGACACTCAGTCCATCGGAAAACTCGTTAGAAATAGTCAAGATTAGCCATATGACATATGTGATATTTACCGATGGGGCATTGTTTTTGTCAAGCATGTGTATGTATTGAATCCTTAGAGGTAATGCCTCTGATGAAATAATTGGCTGGTCCAGTTTTTCAATCACATCGGATTCGCATAGACAATTACTAATATCCTCTTCAGATAACATTTTTAACAATTCACTAAATAAATTGGTGAGAATATGTTTTTTATCAGGAAAATTGTCGTAAGTCAAAAATATTTCAGCCAACAAATCAAAATTTTGGGCAATACTGACAAAGAGTTCTAACGCCAAAGTTCTCTTCCACAGAGGTGACTCTGAATCTGTGGATAATGCATGGATCAAAAGGGATAAAATAACTTCCATCTCTAACTCTAATACTAACAGGTAGTCTCGACTCATCAGTAAACTTATACAGCGGAAACTCCTCAGAACAGTCGAAAAATGTTTACCAGAAGAAATACAACGTAAAAGAAAAGGAACAGTTTTTATTCTCAAGAGAAATTGCATGTCTTTGTACTCCAGAAAAATTGACTTCCCATTCTGCAAAATCGACTCCAAAATCTCTAAGCCATATGTTATCGGTAGATTTTTTGTCTCCAAAAATGTTTCACCATTCATTTTATTCTGAGAATCTGCAAGATCGAAAGATGAGCACAAATCCGAGAATAACCGATTCGCATCGAATCGATATGCATTAACTTTAATGGATTCACTGTTGCCGACCAGAACATCATAGTCCCTTATCTCCTCTTGCTCGTTTTTTTCAGTTAGTAGTCGTTCAAAAATTTCATCTATCAACTGTTGTAAAGTGGCACTGGCTGTTCCAACTACCATAGATGACTTATTAGGGGACTGTAGCAAACTGGAACAACAACGCAAAAGTTTAGCACACAACGTCCCGCAAATGAATCTCGAATAGTTTTTGAAGAGTATGGGGAGCACTTGCAGAACTTTAAGCTTGATTTCTAAGGCTAATTGTGTAGCATCTATGAGTCCGTCGAGCACTTTTGACAGTTTGTCCCTAGGCAAGCAGGGTGTAGATGCAAGCCCCTGCAGACACTGCATCGATATGGTGGTCAATTTGGCGTTATTTGAAGAGCAGGACATAATGAAAGGTATCACAAAATCAGGATGTCGCGAAAGTTCCTCATAATTGTGCACAGTCTTCAGTATCTCTATTGATTTATCACTTGCTTGTCTTATCGAGCTGTTCCTTTTTTTAGCCTCCAATGACAAAGCCTGCAGTTCACTGTACAATTGCTTCCAAAAAGCGTTGAACTCTTTATTGGAGTCAGACATGAGACTTTCTCAGGTAATCTGATGGTTTTCTGCCGTTTAACAGTGGCTACAAAAGTAATAATGATCAGAGTCTAGCTAAATAAGAATCATGATCAAACATTTCGTTGATGGCGACATAGTAAACCTTACAATAAAAGGTACTTGACGTTTAACCCAATTCTAAAGATCCAAGACAGTGATCGATTTCGCTGCAGGCGCAGTAACCATTTACAAGCAGAAGTGGTTGCTTAGGTGCTTCGAAGGTGATTTTTGCCTTATAGTTCTTACATCGCAGTAAACTAGCTGCCACCCTCACACAAAAAGGCTCGCATCGTTTATTATATATCGTTCACTTTCGAGCAGTGACAGGAAGATTCGAAAGCACAGAACGTGTTTACTTGCTTTATACGACTGCTGTGCTTTAGATTGCAATCTGATTACCCTTGGGCACATTGTGGGCAGAAATCAGTTCTGATTATGTGGCGACAATCTAACGCCTGGAACAAGATAACACAGACAGGTAAGCCAAGAGTGCGAAATTTACCAATATCCTTAGGAAAAAGGTTTAGCTCAAATGGTAAAAAAGAAAAAGGCGTGAATTCTAAGGACGAATTGAGCAACGATGATTCTAGGAAAGCCTTGGAAGATCGTACAAAAGAGCTTGCAAAGCACAACGGGGATGTGCCGGATGAAGTGTTAGAAGTCGACGTTGATCGATCTGTTATGAATCCCTTACGAAAGAGCATTCTAGTACCTAGGGTAGCTCCGACTGAATATATGCCAACTCGTGATGTTCAAATGGAAGGCTTGTACGCCGGTTATAGACCGTTGTTCCTCGGAAACTCGCCTGTTCGTGGAGGTAGAAAACACAGTGCACTCGATAACTTCTTTAGCTCATTTGCGAACTTAAATCTAACTGACGGCTCGCAAAGCTCGAAGAATGTTAGTGTGAATGATATAATTGAGGATCTTAAGCAGAACAATGCCGGAGATAACTTGGAGAACCGAGGGGAAAGGATTCGGAAACCAATCATACCCTGGGACGCATCTATAAGCGGCATGGTTTATGGTGATCACTCATTTAAAGATGTCCCGAGGAATGTTGTATCAAGATTAAAGCCCTTTAAGATGGTGAGGGTTGAGAAGAAAAGCGATAATAAAAAGGAAGAGAAGGGCACAAATATGATCAGAATGAAGGTTCATAACTTGGAAATTAACGACGAGACTGAAATGGTAGACTTATCCCATGGCTGTTACACAAGAAAATCCAATAATATGTTCGATCGTAATGATTCCACAAAAGAAGGTGCACTCAACGCACAAAAAAATTACGAGAGGGAATTAAGTGATTACACTTACAAGCATAAATTCATCAAGAGTGACCAAAGAATTTTTAAAACAGACGCCGAGAAAATAAATCGATTATTGACAAAAGAATTTCATAAACAAACCGGCCTTACAATAAACTCAGAGTTTTCGAAAAATTCACTACCATTATACATATATGTTGATAAATCTATCTCAGCCAAGATATTATTTCGAAGGTTTCTGAGAAAAAGGCTTTTAGAACATATACAACCTGTGCTGGCGACTCTTATGTCATCCTATGACACAAAAGATCACGGAGAAAAGTTTCGATCGAAAATCAATCTAAAAATTAGCAACACTGTTCGCGAATTATCTGAATATTTACCTTCCGTTTATTTTACTGGAAATTCTGTTGATTGCATCTTGCATTCAAGCCCAATCTCGGGCTTCAGAAGGATACATTGGTTGAAACCGCATAAACGGAGGTGCATATTTTGGGGTAAAAACATAGACATGGATTATTTTTTCCATTTGAATGGCGAATATAATGTCACAAGAGGTGGTGTTAAACATATGAAATATCCGATAAATTTACATTGGAAAACATTCGATGCCGCATTTTCTGAGTGGGATTACTTCGCATAACAATATAACGTAATTATTAAAAGCCAATTTTCTTCCGACCCTATATATTATCTACTTATTTTATATTCCTTAAACTAAGATTCCCACCCTTTTAAATTCACCGGTAACCGCAAGCTTGCTTCGGCTCAGCGCTCTTCCAGCCTCATACTTCTTAAATTCGAATAGTCATACTGGATGATGCGTATACTCGGTGCTTTCATTATTATCCTCATCTTGCTCATCTACCATGTCACCATCGGGTTCAAAAATTACATCTCGGGTTGAATAGACATACACTTCATTGGGCCGATCCAAACCTATCCTTTTTCTCACCATTTTTTCCCTCTTGACTGAATTATCCGTGCTTTTCGAGCTCACACTGAGAGTACCCAAACTTTTCGAAATTACCTGATCTGCGTAGTATAGTAATTTGTAACAAAATCCTGTTATTTTCTGTTGTGTAGCCTCCTTCAAACTTTGTTGTTGTTTGAATTCCACTTGATTGATACTTTCCCTATCGATATGGCCTGAATTGCTATCCTGACATCTATTATGGAGGTATATCTCGCCCTCATCATCTAGGTTATTAATCATGGAAGAATTTTCCGCCTGATACGTGGCAGAGACATCATTTGAATGTATTTCGATGTTATTCATAGATTTTGCATGAATTAAGGCCTTCTGGACCCTCAGGGCGTATTTTGCGATATGATAATCTCCCTGCTCATCTTCATATATCGGTCTACCCAATATACTCTGTGCTTGCTCTCTGCGCTCGCTTACCCCTAGTCTGTCCAACCATTCCCATACTATTGACGTGGACCCTACATAACATGTAGTATTGAAAAGTTCGCCCACACCAGATAGCCAAACGTTAAAGATGTCTGCAAGGAATAGTGCGGGCTGTAGCAGTACGACAAGTACAGTCAATGCGGTTAAAATTGACATTTGGCTGGTTGCGAAACAAAACCTACGCTTGAAAATACCATACGAAATTATGGTACTGGCATATGACGCTGCTATAGCTATTCTGAACAAGTACACAAAAGGTGCCAGAAGTTCTGCATGCGCATCTTCATTACTTTTCGCATCTGAGAACTGCGGTATGGCCCAAAGGACGTTAGCTACAATGATCAGGGTTGCGCCCAACAAAAAAACCAACCTTTTTTCCAACTTACGGGAAAATAGTCTTATTAAAATCATAACTTGGCACAATTGAAGAATGAAAATTGAAATCAGGTCAAGGATTGAAAAGCTGAGATCGGTTGAAAATAAAATCATTATTCGATACGTTGTAGCAACACCATATCTGTCGTGTTCGATAGATAATTCTTTCAGGGCTCTTGTCACAAACATTGTAATTTTTATCGAGCTTATCACTGCGCCAACTTTCAGCAGGATTGATGCATATCGTGAACGCTTCCCCTTGATGTTAATAAAGATTAGTAACGTCAAGAATACGGTTATCACGAAATTTGCAGTAAGTGACAAAAGAACAGGATAGATGCCATAAGCGAACGAACCAGTGAAAATATCACCACCTGTAATGTATGATTGCCAATCTTGATCTACTATCTTCAAATATTGGTACGAAAATCCAGCAAGTTTCGCCGCATTGTAAACCGGTAGCCCGCTATCACAGTAGCTTTGATATCTTACATTTTCAACTAGGGACAACATATTCGGCAGCAGACTCCCAATTATAATTCCGCTTCCCAGATCCTGGGAGTTGCAACTCTGATAGTTGCGTTCTTGAGGATTTAATTTCCACGTAAGATCTTTGATCATGTCCTGTTGAACATCAATAAACGGCGTCGCTTCCAGCTATAAAATGCAAACAGAAGGCTATAGCAGCTCAACGTACCTATCAGCAGCTGGATTAGTTATAGTAAGCTTTCGTTGCGATGCCGTTGGATGATAACAACTGCTATGACTATTACTGACGTCTTAACAAGTCAATTATCTTCTCTGTCCGTTGGGAGCGATAGTTAAACTTTTCATGCATAAAGGTAAAGAAACCCTAGGAATATTTAATTGTGAACTTGAAACTGCAAATTGCAAAGCGAATTAAATTTCCTTTACTGGATTCCCTCGTTGTATTTGGATTGCAGGGATTGATTTATCTGTATAGATACGGAGGGATACAGCGGGAATTGAACAACGGATGCCTTTAATGGATGATGATCCAGTAGTGCCTGCGGATCAGAAGGATGAACTAGAGGTAGGAAGAATGGGTAGACCAAGAAAGTCACCTTCTGCGCCCAATTTTCATGAAAAGACATATGCTGGCCATAGTATGAGTGAACCCACACTTTTAAGGAATTGCAATGGTGATAACCTGTCGAATCTGGGTGAAAACCTCTCTTTGAATGACCGAGATGCCAATTTGAGTGTAATCAACTTATATGATGATGAAGTTTTATCACGCAGAATAGATGATTTTGAGGAGAATAATGATTACGATGGTCAAGAAGAATTGGACAGTGACGACGGGAATACACCTACCATATCTATGTTGCAGAACAATTGCAATGGTAACGAGACAGAGCATTTGGACAGATACGGGTTCAAGAAACAGAACAGCTTCATTACTGTAGAGGAATATAATAAATGGTGGAAAGATTACTCTCACTATTGCATAAGACGAAAGCATAAATGGAAACTCTTATTGGCGAAAAGTGGATTGCCGATAGATAACGATTCGCCGAACAGATTTCCTTCAAGAAGCGAAAAATTGAAAAGGTACGTAAGGAAAGGTATACCGGCTGAATGGAGAGGTAATGCCTGGTGGCATTTTGCTCGTGGTCAGGAAAAACTAACCAAAAATCAAGGGCTGTATGATAAATTGCTATCAAGAATGGATGAATTGCAGAGAAGGAAGAAGAAGATCATGCCAGATTTGGATATTATTGAACGAGATTTGAACAGAACATTTCCAGATAACATACATTTCCAGAGGGAAACTTTTCAGCAGGATGAAGCCCCAATGATCAAATCCCTACGTCGAGTGCTCGTAGCCTTCTCTTTTTATAATCCAAAAATTGGTTATTGTCAATCGATGAACTTTCTAGCAGGCCTTTTGTTACTTTTTATGGACGAGGAGAAAGCGTTTTGGATGTTAGTTATCATAACCTCAAGATACTTGCCAGGTGTTCATAATGTGAATTTGGAAGGTGTAAACGTCGATCAAGGGGTTTTGATGTTATGCGTTAAAGAATATTTACCGGAAGTTTGGCAGTTTATTGCCCCTTTGCATAAAAGAGCTTCGTTCATGTCTTCAACAACCTCAAAGTTCCATTTGGGTAAGAATGAGTTTCTTTATAAGCTGCCTCCGGTGACCTTGTGTACCGCTAGTTGGTTTATGAGCTGCTTCGTCGGTGTCTTGCCGATTGAGACCACTTTGCGGATATGGGATTGTCTGTTCTATGAGGAGTCGCATTTCCTGTTCAAGGCTTCGCTCGCGATTCTTAAATTAAGCGAACAAGATTTGTTCAGAAGTAAGCCTCAAAGAGTCTTGCGTAATTATTCTCTTTCAAATGTGAATAGTCAAGCAAGGAATTCCCAAGCAAGTCAAGATGAAAGTGAAATGGAAGTTTTCCAGGTAATTCAAACCTTCCCAAAGCATCTACTCAATCCGAACGATATTTTTGATAAAGTTATCTTTAAAAAAAGGGTGGCTTTAAACAGGTTGGATCAAGAAGAGATAGATCGTTGTAGAAAATATGTGACCTCTCAACGTCTTAAGTTTAAGAATTACAATGAAATCATCGGCAGCACTATACACAATAACGAAACTCATTACGATGAAAATGAGAGCAATATCATACAGGGGAACAGTGGTTTTATAAACGATCCTCAAAACTATGGTGGCATTAATAATGGCGCAGAGCCTCGGGCAGCGGCCATAAGGATGAATGATAAGGGAGATAACGGGATTGGAAATGACCTCGTCAATAACGCACTTTCTTCCGAAGTATATGGTTTTAAGAAAGGCCTTAGCGGAGTGCATTGGAATAATAGCATAAAGGAGAAAATGAGGCAAATGAGGAAGAAAAAAGGCAAGGATGATGATTATTTACTATAAGACTTTAGAGAAAAAACTTTTATATCTGCGTATGTATAATCATTCGCCTGCAACTAGCGGCATAGGTGACATATCACTATAATCTCCAAGACAGGTGAAAACGGCTCACTTAGCAAGACCGTAACCTCTTTGCAGACGTTCGAGAGCCAGCGATACCTCTCTGGTGTTCTTAAAATTGGCTTTCAGAACATCTTCGATCTCACCCCACGGAATGTCGACATCCATTCGCTCGGCATCGGATACCGGTTCGGTCACTGGAACAGCTGCAGCTGAACCGGTCTCTAGAGGCACAGGTTTTGACACCATTACAACTATTGTAGCACAATCAGATGCCACGTCAGATACTAATTCACTGTCATGAAGGACTTTCCCTTTCAATAGTAGCTTTAATTGCTCAACTTGCTGGGCTTTACCCGCTTTCACCAACTGCTCTTTGACCTGATAAATTGTGTCTTGTCCAGATAGCTTCTGGTCAACCGAAAATTTTGGGGGCCTGATACTTTTGAGAGTTAATGTGATAGATGACTCATTCAACTTGCTACCATTTTTTGATGAGGATTTAAGCCTTTTAGGATCATACTTGTATTTCAAAGCCGGCAAGGCAACACCAAGTTTGGTGACATTTTGCAAAGGCATCTTGTAATCTGCGGTCAACACAGGATCCGAAAGAGTAGCTAATGTCAAGAACTTAGAAACAAATTCATACTCAGGAGAAGACATGCTAGGTTTATAAGTTGATATTTGCTGTGTATTCGACTTTTCGTGGTGCTTCAATTTGAACGGTTAATGTTTTTCATCAATCATTTTTTGTTAAAAACATCAGTAGTTAGTTATACAAAGAACAAAACTATAACGCAAAGAAACGAAAACATAGCGGACAGCATATCATCCTTCGAAATGGAGGTTGGTACTTTACAAGATCATCCCTTGAGTACTCTGAATAGCGGTACAATTTCAAAACATGATACTGAACCCCCGGCAGTTCAGGTTGAAGATGCGGCCTCACTACAAAAGCCTGTCTTCTTCAATTACCACGAATTTTCAGAGAGATACTACATCGATTTGAACTCATCGCAATATAGTGAGCACAGTGAGGACCGTGGATTGTGCATAACACATTTTCCTAATGTATATGTTCCAAAAGGTTCGAAGGAATTTGCGGATACAAGAATTGTTAGAATTCCGAGACGGTTTGAGACGACTGTTGACTACCCTTGTTTCAGCACATGCCTACCAGGCTTTGAACCAGCAGCATTGATTGATGAAACAGATGCAGATAGGTTCGTTCCGCACGGCATGTTTGATAACAGACAGTTTTTCGGCTATTCATCTATCAGTCCCCTAAATGAGCTTTTCACAGAAGTCGAATTTGAGAATATAGTAAATCCCATCAACGAAATAATACGAAGAGCTTCAAGAATATATTCTTGGTTCAACATATTTAATATGGTGGCAGATATTATCACTCTTGGATTGTGGCAGTGGATTTTCGCAAGGCATATCATCAGGGATCCAATGCACGAGCTGGAGGACCACATAGCAAGCCTGAATGAAACATCTAGTTTTAGAAACCGTCGCGTAAAGATCCAATCGCCAAGAAGATCGGGATATTTATCAGTATGTATATGATCACTGGTTCGGCGGGGCACAATTTATGATACTTTCTTTTTACTAACATTTTTTTTTGTAGCTGGATTTTCAAATTTCAACGCCATCGCATTAAGAATAATAATAAATTCGAAATGGTAAAATTTTGACTAATAAAAGACGAGGATTGAAAGACAACAAGTGCTCGATAGACTATATCAAGTAGTGTACTATGAACGGTATATTTGCCATTGATAAGCCAACTGGCATTAGCTCGAATCAATTCATGATGAAACTGCAACACGCATTGACAAATAGTCAAATATTTTCGAAGGAGATCCAACGTGCTACTGCCGAAAGGATGATGCAGTATCAGGAACAGACAGGTAAAAAGGCCAGCAAACGTAAGTTGCGTAAGGTTTCAAAGGTTAAGATGGGTCATGGAGGTACCCTGGATCCATTAGCTTCGGGTGTATTGGTTATAGGGATTGGTGCCGGTACAAAAAAACTAGCGAGTTATCTATCAGGTACTGTCAAGGAATATGAGGCAGAAGCTCTTTTTGGGGTTTCCACTACGTCCGGAGATGTCGAAGGTGAGATTTTGTCGCGAAACTCTGTTGCACACCTTAAAGCAATAGATATTAAAAGTGCAGAAGAAAAGTTTAAGGGTGCATTGAAGCAAACTCCACCGATATATGCAGCTCTCAAAATGGATGGTAAGCCATTATATGAATATGCGAGAGAGGGCAAACCTTTGCCCCGTGCTATTGAGCCAAGACAAGTTACAATTTACGACTTACAAATTTTACCTGACACTTTATCAAATAATCATAAATACCCCGTTTTGAGACCTTCTTCAGGTGAAGCAAAAGATACCCTTGAACGTTTAGACTCAGGCCTGCTTGATGATACTCTATATTTTTCAAAAGAATACTGTTTGAAACATGATTTGAACTCAGAAGAAGCACAAGTAGACAAACCATTTCCAATTAGTGAAAAAGAAATACAAGATATTGAAAATTTAGGAGATGCCTATCGGGCACCATTGTTGCATTTTAGTGCTACAGTTTCGTCAGGTACATACATCCGATCGCTCGTTAGTGACATCGGTAAATCAGTTAGGAGCTCCTCATATATGGTAAAACTTATTCGTTTGAAACAACAAGAGTGGTCTTTGAGAAGGAAAAACGTTTTCAAAATAGAAGATTTTACTGAAAGAGATGAAAAAGTTTGGAGTGAAGTCCTAAGACTCGTATTAGAAAAGGGGGTAGAAGTTAATGTTGCCGAGGAATTGGCCAAGGCTGAAGAAGAGTTGGCCCGTCAAATACAGAAGATGGAACAAATAAAAAAAGAAAATGATGATGAGGTAGCAGTTTCTGAGGGGGGGGATACCCCTGCAGAATATAACGAGGAAAATAATAAAAAAAGGACGATAGATGAAACTTGAATAACGATGAATTAGAAATAACAATATTTAAACTTTTACCTAATGTAGTAAACTCAAAAATATGTCCGTATCATTGCCAATGAAATTGCACTGCATGACAGAGGAAGAAATGTTATAAAAGTTGTAACTGCTGAGTAGTAAATTTTCGTCAGCAGTGGCACTGGGGCAGGCAAATTGAAATACGCTCGGACAATCGCGAACAATACTGTAACACATCTCAATGCATGGTAAAATCTCGTAATAATCGGCATACGGTTTGACTAGATCATTCAAGAAATTATTTCTATTATTGTCTTTATCTCTAAAAGCGTAATAGTCTGATGTTCCTGCACTGCATCTCGGTATTGTGACAGCGCAAAGCCAGTTCCTGTATGAATTTGCACAGTCCTCGCAAGTACGAAGTGGTGAATATATTGCATCATTGACTGTGTCACAAGCAATATTCTGTAGAGCTTTACTGAAATTTGCGAATGACGCTTCTGCCAGTTCGTCATAAAGTGTAGCCAGAAACGTTTTGTTGTTAGGAGCTAGCACTGTATTTGGAACTGAATATGCCACACCAGAACAGAAGTCTAGGTCAAATATTAATGAGCATGCATCTGAGTCTCTTGTTGTAAAATTGCTGTTAGAAAAGAGAACACCGCCAGCACTGGAAAGATTACCACTTCTTCCAATTTTCTTTGTTAAATACACTGTGTAATTTGATGAGCTGTTTAGTCCTGTAATATAAAACTGTTCCTGAGAGTGCCATGTTCGGTTGGCAGCTGACTTAAAAATAGCCAAATTATTATTATCCAAAGGGATTTTTTCATCAGCGCCAATCGTTGAATTAACAGACGTCGCTAGATATGGACCGAGTGTCACAGCACACAGCGAGTGATTAAGGGAAGCTTCAATTTTTTGGGCTTCTTCTTGGGAATATAAATACATGTCATACAGGGAAGAATCGATTACAGTGTTGTTATACTGAGCTTCCTCTGAGACACCATCTAGATACCAAATAACAGAGAGACCATGATCTGTAGACAGTAATGCCGACGTATGATCAGTGTCTAAAACATCCAACCATTTTCTTGTATCCCACTGATAAACCAAATCATTCTCGGATACACTTAACTTATAATACCATACATCGCTCAGGGTCTGTGAATTCGATACAAGGGGCTGATTAGTCGTACTATTGACAGGCTCAATGATAACATATAGATTCGAGTATGTAGCTACCGATTCATTGTTTGAGCCATTCAAGGGACTGGTAGCCAGAGCCTGCATATAGCCACTGCTAAAATCAGTGAAGTCTCCAATTGATGAATTTGCCATGACAGCTTCGTCGAAGGAGTAAGAGACCCGCAGTGTTTTATCAGTGGTATCAGAAGGTTGTTTACAGATGTTTCCACTCAAAAATATTAGGACCTCGAAAGTTGGGATGATTGAGAGTCCAGATCGATTGGAATTAACTGAAAAGATGAACACATTCCGTTCACCAGCAGAAATATTTGTCGATATAGGCGTCCATTCGTAAATGTTGTCGGAACCCAAGACTCCAGTGCTGTTATCACCATCGCTATAATATTCGGCACCGTCTATTTCTTGTCCGTCATATGAGGAATCTTCCTCGAGTCTATTCAAAAAGCCATCGTTCTCCTTAACCAGTGAGGACAAGGCAAGCAGCCAGTACCAGCCTAGTATACGCATTGAAACGGTAGTATGCGTTGGGTTGCAGCAACAGAGATAAAAGCGGCTTATGTGTAGAGATAGATGCTCGACAGGCGGAAAGGAGTCTCACGTGCTCAGCGGTCTGATCGCTCTGGTAAAATTTCAACAATATGAAATCAGTAAGGTAAGTAGAAGAACACCTACCCTTTGACGTAGGTGAGCGCACACCATAGGCATTATCGTCGGTTAGGATGTCTGATACATATTATGCTATCAATGACAACAGTCTACCATGGGTCGAAAAGTACAGACCAGAAACGTTAGATGACGTTTACGGGCAAACTTCAATTGTGTCTACCATACGCAAGTTCATTGAAGAAGGCAAACTGCCACATTTGTTGTTCTACGGACCACCAGGAACAGGCAAAACATCCACGATAGTCGCATTAGCGCGGGAGATATATGGCAAGAACTATTCGAACATGGTGTTGGAATTGAATGCGTCTGACGATAGAGGTATAGACGTGGTGCGGAACCAAATAAAAGATTTTGCGTCCACAAGACAAATTTTCTCCAAGGGATTCAAACTTATTATACTAGACGAAGCAGATGCGATGACTAATGCTGCTCAAAATGCATTGAGACGTATCATTGAGAAGTACACCAAAAATACCAGGTTTTGCATCTTAGCAAATTATGTGCACAAGTTAACTCCAGCATTATTAAGTAGGTGCACAAGATTTAGATTCCAACCCTTACCCAGGGAGGCAATTGAGCGTCGTATGAACACTGTGCTAATTCATGAGCACCTAAAGATAAGTTCTGGAGCGAAGGATGCTCTGTTGAAGCTGTCGAGGGGAGATATGAGGCGTGTTCTGAATGTGTTACAGGCAAGTCAATCTACATTGGACAATCCTGCCGATGAAGAGATAACAGATGATGTAATATATGAATGTTGTGGGGCACCGCGACCTGCTGATGTTGAGACAATCTTGGAATCCATCCTGAAGGACGACTGGACGACAGCATACTACACACTCACCAAACTGTGCAGCTCAAAGGGCTTGGCGTTGATAGATCTCATTGAAGGTATAGCGACCATCTTGGAACAATACGAGCTGCGCAATGAACAGACAAGAATCGAGCTACTGACCAAGATGGCCGATATCGAGTATTCCATTTCCAAAGGCGGCAATGACAAAATCCAGAGCAGTGCATTAATTGGTGCCATCAAGACCAGTTTTGAAAATGAGGTGTGATGCGAAATATGAGTGTAACATATGTAAATCAGGAAATATAATTGATATGACTCTAGGCAAAAGCTCCAGAGCCTTTTTTTCTCGAGCCGAGAATTTTTTGGCGCACACTGCCTAAAGAAGTAATTCCACGAATTTATTGAAATTGTAAACGCGATATCGCGAAAACGCCAATTTAAAGTAGTTGTAACGATAGTGTATACTGAAGTAACGTTGGCGATGCAAAGGCTACTGAAAGAGAGATGTGTGTTGACCAAAAATCATATATATACAGGAGCTATGGGCTCCCCACCGGAGTCGACCTGGGTTAAGCTAAGCTGAGCAAGAGACCGAAAGCTAGACTATCTTCTATAACATGTCGGAATATCACAAAGCCTTGAAAGTACTAATGCAATCGCCAGTCACCGACGATATGATCAGGTTTCTGACCACACAAACGTTGAAAGTGCTGCCAAGTTCGCAGCAGCAGATGGCCGCATACCCCAGTCCACCGGGCTCACCAAGAAAACAACAGCAACAGCGCCTGCCCTCGCTGATGAGTTTCATCAGCAGACTCGTCAGACACACAAACGTGTACACCTCCACGCTGCTGACCACTGTCTGCTACCTGAACAAGCTGAAGTGCATACTACCCCGCGACGCTACGGGCCTGCCATCTACAATCCACCGTATCTTTCTGGCGTGTCTGATACTGAGTGCCAAGTTCCACAACGATTCGTCCCCATTGAACAAGCACTGGGCCAAGTACACCGACGGCCTGTTCTCGCTGGACGACATCAATCTGATGGAAAGACAGCTGATACAGCTGCTGAACTGGGATCTGCGCGTCAGCAACGACGACCTGATACTCGATCTGAGGATCCTACTGGAGCCCATCGTCGAGGACATCGAGAGAACCTCCAGACAGCGCAAGAGGATTCACAAGCAAAGACAAAGAATGATGGAAAGTGCGGGCACGATCCGGTCATTCTCGAACACCGGCATCACGGCAAAGATGTATGAACACGAGAGAAACGTCTCGATATGCTCTGACCTAAGTTCGAGCACGCTTGTGGACGACTACACGCTGGATGCCGGCGCCAACGCCAACGCCAACGCCAACGTCTACCCGAATGCAAAGAATGCGTCCCGAAACAGCTGGGAAGTGCTGGAACACGATTTGAACCAGGTTCTCATGCAACACGGCCTGGCTGTCTGACCGCCTACGTAGCCAGAAATAGAAACATACTTTATAGACGATACCCTAATGAAAAACAAATTGGCACGAATACCAACCCTGAGCCGGGTAAACTGCCGCTCGCAAAACTATATAAGGACGAGGTTCTTCCGAGGAAGAAAAGATACCACCACTCCAGTCACTCCCAGAGAAGGCATTCAAGAGCGAGAGCGGAAGTCGAACTCCGCTGTGCAGTACACCACTGCACTCTACTCGACTCTACTCTACCCCGCTGTCTAGCACGGGACGAACAATGGTTGGCATTCGCAGATTCGCGGTTAAGAGTAACCGCGCAGCCATTCTTCGCAGTTGCTACGAAGCTGCTGTAGAAACACGCAGGGAGATGACGAGACAAACGCTGTGCACCAGTCTGAGCATTATGGGACCCGTTACAAGTACTCTGGGTCTCTATGAAGTATTAAGTATACCCAAATTTCTGATCCCCTTTTCTTGACGTAGCCGTGTAGAACGACGCGTAGCACGCGTGGCTGCTGGGTTCCTCTCCGGACGTCCGTGCGTGCACCCTGTGTAGATGTTTTTATTGCTCTCGATGCCAGCCATCCCACGCAGGGAGCCACGTATCCGTAAACCACGGCCTCCTTGGCGCATTCCCGAGGGGCTACGCTCTTCGCATTTCTATTTTTGTTCGCCCTGCGCCATGGCTCTGGGTTGAAACAACTCCGAGACACAGCTGTGGTGCCCGTACACCGCGCGCAACACGATCTTTTTTTGGCTGTCTCTGCGGACGCTTGTGTGTGCCCTGAACGGGGCGAAAGGTAAACAGCACAGCACACTCAAGGCGTGGACGGCGTCCACGCCCTGCGCCGTTTTGAAAGATATCGGTGAGCCCTCAGAGAGCTGGCGTCAGCGCCTGCACCGGCAGCACGCGAAAGAAACAGAAAGAAAAAAATCGGGGCTTGTCCGATGCGATGAGTCGAGACTATATAAAGGACACAAATTCTCCATGGTATTTCGTCCCGGGCCCCCACTGTCTCTCGGAATTTACAGTTTCTTCCTCTTGACAGAACCACAAGACAAGTTAATCGAGCTTATCACCAAAACATAGCAAAAGCAAATCCAAAAGTAATGTCTGCCACCGCTGAACACGCCCAAACCGAAGCTGAGAACATCAGCAAGCAGATCTCCACCGAGGCTGACCAGGCTCAGGACAAGGTCCAACAAGCCGAGACCGACGTCAAGAAGGACACCAAGCAGACCACTGCCGCCGCTGAGAAGAAGGCCGAGGAACCAAAGAAGGAGTCTACCAGCTTTTTCAAGAAATTGTCCAACAAGATGAAGTCCATCTTTGACTGAGAGTTTATATTTGGCCATGTCTCATTCGATTATCTTTTGCTTTGACCTTTATCTATTCTTTCTAATTGAAACTTAATAATACTTAATACTTAATTGATTTATACTACACTATGCCATTATATACTTGATAACGTGTTATGTTGTGCTCTCTTGGGGTGTTGTTGACAGACGGTGCAGAGTCGTCGTCCGACAAGCGTCGCTGTTTACGGGGCTAGCGAGGGCTGTGTGCGGTGCTTGCGCCGGGGCTGCACCACCCACGCGGCAGACCACAGGCAGAAGGCCCTACACAGCGTCCGGCGTCTCGGGCACACTTTGTGTATTTTTTTTTTTCGGCGCCTCCCGTGCGTAATGATTTGAGCATTTGTGTCACCTGACCGGCTTGCTGCTGCTCACATGTTTCGCAATCAGTCTTCCTTGGGCTGACAATGTTCCCAGAAGCCTAGAACGCCTGGCGACAGCGCAGCTAGCCAGCTCGGTTCTAGGTGCCGACTACTTGCTCAAGAATCGGCCTACGAGACGCTCTTGGCTTTGGTGCCGAAAATGATGGCTGGGGGTGTGTATATCGAGGAGATCTGGGGAGACATGTCCCGTGCGAAGTCCTAGATGAGAGAGTTGCCGCCGCAATGTCTACATCCGCATCCGGAGGGCACCTTGCTGCACCGGCCTCGATCACCCGGTTTCTCGGCAGACCCTCGCACTACAATCGGTCCCCCACATTATATCTACCGAAGGCGCTTGAAAAACGCCTCTCTATCAACGCGGAGTTCGCAGGTTGACCATTCGTAGAAAACAAGCCATCTATCAGTAATGAGATTTTGTACGGGCAGTGCACTCCAGCTGGAGATATTACCTGCGCGTGACTGCCTGATGCAAATGGTGCTCTACCAGGTTAAGCGGTGAGCCAGTCCGGAACAGCCCGCTTAGTCACTTCGTACGTGCTGTCCCAGTTCTGCGAAGAACAAACAGAGATCTGAGATGCGGCTCCCGCAACGACGTCAAGTTGGAGCGTTGACCACCGACCGAGTCTTGTTACCTGGGCTCTCTGACAATGTCGTCACAAGATCGTTCGCGACTTGTTTTATTCGCCAACGCAATGGATGGCGGGTAGCTCGACAGGCAACACCGCTAGGGAGAGCAACGTGCGACTAACGGCGATGAGGTTAGGTGTTTTTGTGTTGCATTGCGGTTTCGGTCACGTGATCACACTTGCTCGCGTACTTTTACATCATGTGGACAAATCTTCATTCTTCGCGCACACACTTCTTCTCTCTCGCTATTTGGCGCTCAGGAGGGTTCCCAGCAACCCAGACTCAGAATTCTTGGATGGCTGTAACTAAGTAGAATTACATCTGCTGAGTTCAGTTTAAATAAATTAACCCAGGATTGCATCGTAAACTCGTATATGCGTTCCCGGACGCTAGAGCAGCTAACTTGAATGCTCCTCGACCGGCACGTCTAGCGCAGGCATCTCACTCGCGTGACCAGGCCATCTTTTACTTTCCTATACTTTCTTGGCGTTAACGACCGCTACAGCGGCTGCAGAGACACGACGGCTAAGCATGCTGTTGCGTCGAAAATACCGTGCAAGATATGCGCAAGGAGCCCGATCTCTCTTGGGAAAAGTACAAGAATTTGTTCTTCCCAAAGTTAAAGATTACAATTGCGAGAAGCTTAATCCTCAATACAGGTGTAATGTGCCAGCTGTCTTCTGTCACATGAACTACGAGATGCAAGTATGACGGACACCAGAAAGTGCACCAATTGTGGTGGCAGTCCGAAGCAAATCTGGGTCAATACACATTTACACAGATGCTGCCCAGCATTTGACAAGACCTTGAATGCATCTGAGAACATCGCTCTCAGGCCAGTTTCTGAGACCTGGACTGAATGGTGCAGTTGGGAGCTCCAACCTTAGCAGTCCCAGCTTTCTTACACCGACGTGCGCCGTAAGTGTCCGGGGAACGTTCTCCAGGTACTCTGTATAGTTACCATTACCCGCCTTTTTCTCCAATGTGTTACTGTGATCGTTTGGTACGCTCCTGGTCATCATGGGCGTTTTCGAGATATTCAACAGTGCTTTATTTTAATCAATTGGTGACACATGAAACTCCAAACTAAGAGACTGACGATGTTTAATACAGCTTATCAACCTCCCATATTACCGCAACAGCCCCCACAGGTCATGGGTCAAGGTATTCCGCAGGGCATTCCTCAGGGAATGCCACAAGGGGTTCCTCAGGGTGTTCCTCAGGGTGTCCCTCAGGGTGCTCCTCAAGGAGTTTCACTCGGCGCACCATCTCTCCAAGGTTCGGTCGCCATGCACGCTCTAGACGATCCCAATGTCTATCATTGGATATGTCAATTGGCCTATGGTCCGCAGAAGGAGCAGGCGCTGCTTGAACTCGGGCGCAAAAGAGAACAGTTCGATGATTTGGCTATTATATTGTGGTCTTCGTTCGGCGTAATGACCTCCCTAATAAACGAGATCATTTCAGTCTACCCCATGTTACAGCCACAATTGCTTTCGAACCAACTCTCAAATAGAGTTTGCAATGCATTGGTGCTCTTGCAATGTGTCGCCTCTCATTCCGAGACAAAACACCTTTTTCTGCAGGCCCACATACCGTTATTTTTGTTCCCATTCCTCAACACGACTTCTAGACAAAGAACTTTTGAGTACCTCAGACTTACTTCTCTCGGCGTTATTGGAGCATTGGTGAAAAATGATTCCCAGGAAGTGATAAACTTCCTACTCAGGACAGACATCATACCGCTTTGCCTAAGAATTATGCAATCATCTTCAGAGCTCTCAAAAACTGTCGCTATATTTATTCTGCAAAAAATTCTACTCGACGACATCGGTCTGCAATACATATGCGCCACAATGGAGCGCTTTTACGCCGTGACAAACGTTCTGAAAGATATGGTCGACCAATTAACATTACATACCCCTCCTGGCAGACTACTGAAGCATATCATAAGATGTTATTTGAGGTTAAGCGATAATCTAGAAGCAAGAAGACTGTTGAAATTGGCCTTACCCCAGAAACTGAGAGACAATACATTCACCGATGTACTTAGAGATGATGTCGGCTCAAAAAGATGCTTGGCTCAGCTACTACTGACATTGAACGAGGAATCTACAACACCCCCCATCAATTCAGCAATGCCAAACCTCTCATCAACAGTCATTTAATAATTCATTAGCCATAACATACATACATTAACTACATATACATTCGATCTTAATAAACTTTGTATTTTCTTTATTACCCGAACTCCTACTCTTACTCTCATACTATACGGTATGTTTTTCTGAATGCCTGTATGCCGTCCTAACAGTGTCAAAGAAAAGTAGTGTACGTTTACCTCGATCCCTACGCGTACAAATAATACAATTTGAGAAGCATCCGTTCGATATTGTCGGTGTCTTTGATAGGTTGGGGGTTTGGAAATGTCTACTCACACTTATAAAAAATTTGAGAGCTCTGAGTCAGGGGATCTCCCTGACAAGATGACAATCTACCAGAGTTGCATGAGTGAATTCAACGAATCACAGATCAACGCAAAAAGGTGTCGTCTATTAATCTCTAGGTTACTCAGATTGCTAGCTAACGGAGAAACGTTCCCTGAAACTGAAGCAACAGCTCTCTTCTTTTCAATCTCAAAACTATTTCAACATCCAAATGATGCATTAAGGCAAGCTGTTTATTTAGCAATTAAGGAATTGAGTGGTATATCGGAAGATGTGTTGATGGCAACCTCGTCGATAATGAAAGATGTTCAAAATGGTTCGGATTTGGTGAAACCAGATGCAATTCGTTCTTTGAACGCTGTACTTGATGAATCGACAGCCTTTTCTGCTGAAAGATTATTGAAGAGCGCGTTAGTCAATAAACATCCATCTATTTCTTCTGCTGCGATCTGTACTTCTTACCATCTATTGCCCATTGCTGAAACTACTGTTAAAAGATTCGCAAATGAAACTCAGGAGGCCGTTGTTGACTTGAAGCCTTTCCCTCATAAAAATATCGTTGGTGACTACTATCCAAATTCTACTTTTATTACTCAATACCATGCCCTTGGTTTACTTTATCAATTAAAGAAGAATGACAAAATGGCTTTACTGAAGATGATTCGACAATTTGCCGATAATAATATGCTGAAGAACCAATTAGCAAAGGTTGAATTAGTCAAGCTGGTCAATGAACTAACAACAAGAGATCCTCAATTATTCACCGATTTTCAACCATTGTTAAATGATTGGCTATCAAATAAATACGAGTCTGTCCAATTGGAAACGGCAAAATTAGTCACAGCATTTGCTACTCGTAATTCCCGTTTAGTTTCTTCTGAATTGTTTGCCTCTGCAATTACAACCTTGCAATCCTTGCTGACGGTACCACGTACCTCAGCAAAGTTTGCAGCTTTGAGAATTTTGAATAGAATATCAATGGTCTCTCCTGAAAAGATTGTCGTGTGTAATCCAGAGTTAGAGTCTTTGATCAACGACTCAAACAGAAATATTTCCACTTATGCTATCACTACTCTGTTGAAGACTGGTACTGCAAAAAACATTTCTTCCTTGATTTCAACAATCATTAAATTTATCCACGATGTCTCAGATGACTTTAAAATAATCATTATTGATGCTATTCGTACTTTATCATTAAATTTTCCAAATGAATGGAAAGCGATTGTCAACTTCTTAATTGATGTTTTGAAAAACGGTGAAGGTGGATTTAAATTCAAAAACAACGTCGTGGAAGCTTTGATTGATATTGTTTCCTTTGTGCCTCAAGCAAAAGAAATGGCGTTACAAAACTTATGTGATTTTATAGAAGATTGTGAGTTCAATGAAATTTTGGTTAGAATATTGCATTTATTGGGTAAAGAAGGTCCATCAACATCAACACCATCGCTTTATGTCAGACACATTTACAATAGAGTAGTCCTAGAAAATTCAATCATTAGATCAGCAGCTGTTGTTGCATTATCTAAATTTGCATTGACCAAAAATGATCCTACTTTAGCCGAATCTATTATTAGTCTATTGAGAAGAATTGCAAATGATCAAGATGATGAAGTCAGAGATAGAGCAACCATTGCTTTGAATTTTATCGAGTCAGCAAAGAAGGACAAGAGTTCAGAAGCCCAGGAATTTATTGAATCCAAATATGCTTATGACCTCCCTGCTTTAGAATTGAAACTGACAGCATATATATCTTCAAATGACGGTTCTTTTGAAACCCCATTTGATGTCAAAGCAATTCGTAGATTTACCGAAGATGAAGCAAAGGCAATAGAATTGAGGAAAAAACAAGACCAATTCTTGAAAGGTAATCTAGAAAATGGTAAAGAGTCAACACCTGGATTTACCGAGGAAAAACCAAGAACTGATCCAAGTGAAAATGATAATTTCTCTGGTCCAACTTTGGATGAGCATGAACAAGACTTGTTGTCAACAAAATATGTCGATGACTTAATGTCCATTGAGCAACTAAAAGAGTTTGGATCTCTAATAAATAGTTCTAAAGCCATCGCTTTAACAGAACCAGAAGCTGAATTTGTTGTTCGTGGGGTGAAGCATTTGTTCAAAGAAAATGTCGTTTTTCAATTCAATATCACTAACACTTTAACCGATACAGCGCTGGACAACGTTACATTAACGTGTGTGCCAGAAAATCCGGATGAGTCGCAATTAGAAGAATTGTTTACCATACCCATTGATAGACTATTACCTACGGAAGAAGCTGCCTGTTATGTTGCGTTCTCAAAGTCTGAAGAGATTGTTATGGACAATTTCCTCAACACTTTGACATTTACTACACGAGAACTGAATCCAGAAACCAACGAACCATTCGAGGGGGATGAAGGTTTTCAAGATGAATATGACATTGATTCCCTCTTCTTAAACGCTGGCGATTATATCAAAACCTCTTTCGTTGGGGACTTCACAACTACTTTTGATGGATTATCTAACGAAGAGGTGGCAGTTTATAATATCAAAGAAAACATATCATTACAGGAAATTGTAGACAGGCTTATTATTAACACTAGTTGTCTACCATTGGAGAATACGCAATATGCACCAAGTGATTCTAATTCCCACACTCTAAAATTATATGGTAAAAGCGCATTAAAAGGATCAAAAATAGCACTCATAGTCAAGTTAATCAAGACTTCGAAAGGAATCGCTATGAAAGCCCAAGGAAGGGCCGAAGATGCCACTCTATGTGCAGACTTGGTCAATGGTTTGATGTAAATGGATGACCTTTCTACACTTATCATATAATTACGTGTATATTAATCTCTTAAAGGGATATAAGTCTTCAGTCCTCTTTGCCTATGATGGAATCCAAATTCCAGAACTGCGGTTGGCGCTATAGTTGGCGCTATAGTTTCCTCTTTATATATATATATATATATTCTGTCGATAAGGAAACACTTTTGGCTCCACAAATCTTAGCTCTGGAATATAATTGACATTTCTTAAAATCTTAAATGAGGACGTGCGTCTTCGATGTGCATTGCTCTTTTTCACGGGCATGTGAATTACATATCAAGCTTTCAGAGCTTTTGAAATGTATTTCACAACTCTTTCATACTATGTGTGATTAAGTCTCTGAGTCATTTTTTTGCATAATTTAAAGGGTTGATGAGACAATTCAACGCATATTGCTTCTTTGCAGGGTGTTTTGAGATAAGTATTATAGAAGAAGGATCAGTGAGCTATAAGAAAGCTGAGACAAAATAAAAATAAAAATTTGAGCGGTACGAGAATCGAACCCGTGTCCCCACCTTGGAAGGGTGGGATGATAACCACTACACTAACCGCCCATTACTTGGATGAATATCATTATAAATAACTACTATATATCGAAGAAAATGTACTGTACGTATCTTGCTTTAATATTGCTGGAATTTGTTAAAAATATTTAAAGATGTTCTTATTGAAAGGTTCTGATGATTAAAGCATCTAATAAAAGCATTGAAGTATTTAGGTTTGTTAGAACTGAGAAGCAGTAAGATAAAATGACAGTATTCAATGTGACATTTACGAATGACATGCTGAATAACCGAGTAAGTTGTGTGTGGTGATCCCTAACAAATACTCGTCCGATGTGGGAGAGGATCGAATGATATCTACTGCGAGACGATAACGATCAGGATCATCACTGAAACACATTCTATGGTCATCAGCCATCAATATAATCCGTGCAATTGATTCCACGGGATTGAACAAATGATGAACTATGGGTGCAAACCTTGCACTGATGACAGTGTTCAACGATTCAATAGGTACAACTTGTGACTTATAATTACCGGCACTTTTACCTAGTATTCGTTCTGTTCAATTCACATTTTTTGTATATTTTATATTGCAGAAAATCAAGAATTAATCTAAAGATTTATAGACCTATATACTCCACCAGCTAATTACCAATGTCTACTAACCCAAGTATCAACGAAGCCGTCAATAAAAACCTCTTCCAATATTAATCTAAAGATTTATAGACCTATATACTCCACCAGCTAATTAACAATGTCTACTAACCCAAGTGCCAATGAAGCCATTAAGAAATACCTCTTCCAATAAGCTTATATTATAATCGTCCCGCATTCATAAATCATTCGATTCTCTTCCACATCAAACGATTATTTGTTAGGGCTTGCCTCAACTTGATTGGTTATTCAGCATGTCATCCGGAAATGTCGTATTGCAGATATTGTCATTTATATATAGATGACTTTTTATTTTAACAGCAATGACAACCGTATTAAAGATTCTATGAGATATAATAAGCAGTATGATTATGGATGTAAAATCTGCATTAATAGCAGTTATTAAGGTTCAATTAGTGCGATTCGTGGCCTATAAATATTTTTGTCTGAGATTCATTCCGTATAATTCACTCTTGACTGTAATTTATGTTGAAGGAAAGTAAGGATTAATAAAACATTCATCTACCTATATACTCCACCTGTTAATTACTGATGTCCACTAACCACAATATCAACAACTTTATCGAGGAAAATCTCTTCCATTATCTTTTTGTTTTTATATCAGACAAAAAGAAGGTAAATAAAAGTGCTTAAAATTACTCTTATTTTTTTTACCCAAAATACAGTCCATCCCAAACTAATCATAAAAAACAAAAAAAGTAAATAAAACGATAAATTAATGCAATGTCCATATTAAAGGAGGTTTTTCTTAATGGCTTCGTTGGCACTTGGGTTAGTAGACATTGTTAATTAGCTGGTGGAGTATATAGGTCTATAAATCTTTAGATTAATTCTTGATTTTCTGCAATATAAAGTATACAAAAAATGTGAATTGAACAGAACAAAAACCAGGTAAAGGTGCCGGTATTTATGCGTCACAAGTTGTACATATTGAATCGCTGAACGCTCTCATCAGTGCAATATGTTCCCTGATGATCATGCCATTTATTCGATCGCATAGAATCCACAATACGGTTGTCATTGCTGATTAATGACCGTAGAATATGTCGCAGTGATGGTCATGATCTTTATCACCTCGCAGTAGATATCATTCGATCCTCTCCCACATCGGACGAGTATTTGTTAGGGATCACCACACACAACTTACTCGGTTATTCAGCATGTCATTCGTAAATGTCACATTGAATACTGTCATTTTATCTTACTGAGTCTCAATTCTAAGAGATTATGTATATCTAATATATTCAGGTGATAACTCTCTCAATTTACACTCCACGAGATATACGTGGGCTAAAAGCAACGCCCCAGTTTTTTGGAAAGTTCAATCCCGTCTATTTTCACTGAAACTTTTTGGTAGGAAATAAAATATACTATTAGCGACCATAAAAAAGACATCAAGGTAGAGAAAGTATTCTTCTCGCAGGGCTATGGATTAGTTCGATTGCCAATTTTGTAAGAACTCAAAGCTCATTTGGCTCTACAGGTTTTAGATAGCGGCTAGTGAAGATAGCGGCCAGTGAAAGATATCTTGTCACTTCAGCCCTACAGGAAATGATTGAATTGCTAGGAGATAAGCTTAGTAATTACCATGCTAAGCTAATCAAAAGAAGGAACGAACATCGGAATCAATAATTTACGTCTTTTGAAGTACTTAGTGTTAATATTACAGCCATGATACTTGATGGTACTTGAAGATACGTAAATGATATACTTGAAGTGATATGAAGAACCAGAAATATCGGTGCCCCAAAAAGAGAAGATGTAAGGCGCAATAGCCATTTTCTTCCAAAGAGAGCCTTCAGATGCTCTACAAATTGATAAGCTGACGAAAAAAATGAGCGGTACGAGAATCGAACCCGTGTCCCCACCTTGGAAGGGTGGGATGATAACCACTACACTAACCGCCCGTAACTTGGATGTTGTTTAGATCCAGACAGACACAGATAAACTAAAGACAAAGAGCTGTTTGGAGAACTCATAATGTATTGTTCGAGAGTGTCGTCAGGAATGACGATGAAACGACGATGAAACGACTTAAATACATGATGGCGGCTAATTGCTAAACTATGATCAATATTATTGAAAGGTTCTAATAGTTAGATCATTTGATAAAAGCATTGAAGCATTTAGGTTATATTACACAATTCGTATGCTGTTAGAACTGAGAATCAGTAAGATATAATGACAGTATTTACAACGTGACATCTACAAATGATATACTGAGTAACCAAGAAAGTTATGTGAGATGAGCCCTAACAAATTA